>OY748288.1:14517477-14736591 GCA_963556515.1 Nudaria mundana | reverse complement strand
GAGAACCTGGTCGAGTTCAATGCCCGCAAAACACAGGCGTGTGCATTTACAGCGAAGAAATCCCCTTTCCTTCCCCTACCCTCTCTTCAGAATGCATTATTACCAATGAAGGACAACCTTGACATCCTTGGCATAGACGTTCGTCGAGAGCTCAATAATAAAAACTACATCGAAAGATGTATAGGCTAGCTTCGCGGAAACTAGGAATACTGAATAAGGTAAAGAGATTCTTTACACCGGACCAGAGGTATCTGCTGTACAAGACGCAGATTAGACCCTGCGTCGAATACCACTCTCACCTCTGGGACGGCTCCGCGAAGTATCTGCTGGACGCTCTCGACGCTATGCAGCGACGGGCTATCCGTATTATAGATTGTCCGGAGGTAACGGGAAGCCTGAGCCGCTAGCTTAGCGCCGAACAATAGCTTCCTTGGCCGCATTCTACCGTATTTACCACGGCGAGTGTTCTGAAGAGCTCTTCAATCTAATCCCACCCTCTTCCTTCCGATCCCGAACAACACATGCCGGCAGAGATGCCACTCCCACACAGTGGATAGCATGTTCGCGAGAACCGAGCGCTTTAAACGTTCGTTTATCTGCCGAACGATAGTGGCCTGGAACGCCCTCAAGTTGAGGGCCACTCTCTATAGTATTGTGTGCTGTGAGAGTGGCCCACAATCGCTAGACGTCGTCACGACTTACCACCAGGCGGGTGGCGTAAATTTGGCGAACCAAATATAAAAAAAAAAGTAGATGGAGCAGTCACCAATTAACCGATTAGATAAGTCAGAGGATTTAATAGCGAGATTTTTCGCACGCAAATTGCCAAGATGCCAAACAAAGATCCCAAAGAAAAGAGAAAATACTATACGTCATAATGGGTAGTGACAGCTCGTGGAATGTCAAAAGTTCATTTGCATTATTGCATTCCTTTGCTTTTTTTGCCGACGTCAACAACTCTGTGTCAATGTAAAACTAAAAACATGAGTAAATAATAAATATTGATGTATTTTGAATAGCCAAGTTCTCCAATTAAACATTGCTTAAAGTGATTTCATTTTGTAAGTACACATATTTGTCTCAAAACTTAGAACAACACTAAACAGAAAATATTATGTTGTATAAAACGATATAAAGCAGACATGATTTTTTCCAAGCATTAGCTGCTTCTTAGTTAAGTATGTACCGTTAATTATTGTGTTTGTGATATCGTAGTCGCGGTGATTATTTATATAGGTAATATCGAGACTATTACATCTCAGTAAATAAACAAGACGTCTTGGTTCGATGCCCAGGTCGGTACTATTGATTAGGCAAGTGTAAGTGGTGCACCTACTGATCAACAGGATCTGGTCCCTATTACATGAGACCAGCAATATTATTTTCGAACGTAAGATTTTCCTATGGGTAAAAATTGTATGACAAAAAGTTACTTAAGTAATTTAAAAATAATCAGTACTGATACATAGTTACATGCATGTAAGTATATAAATTATATCAATATGATAATCAACTGATATAGCCGAGCACTTAGATTATTTTCATTATCATATAGGTTTCCATGAAGTCTATTAATGCCACCCCCAAATTCTGAGGAAATTGCAACCGAGCCGTTGGATCCAGTGGTAGATCATACAGCGGTAGCAATCCAATTAAATACAGAAGAAATGGGAGATGATTCAAAGAAAGGGTCCTCACATGCAGTTAATAGGAGATACATTAAATATGGTATGAATTTTAATTACTATGTTATTATTCTATACATATTTTGTTAAGCATCTATTCCTTGCAATTTAGGTCTTTTTATTTTTCTACTGATAATTTTACAGTTCACCTGTTTAGTACTAGTTCATTTCAGTCAAATGTAAACCTGAAACTGACCTGCCATACATAATATTTAAACCCTCATTAATAGTTAGTATGTTATTTTCTTTAATTCAGTAGTAGCAAAGCTTCAATACAAAAAAATATAACATCTTTCCTTTTTAAAATATTGGTATAGTTGGCTGATATCATAATATTTTACAGAGCCACACTTAACTGTAGGCCAACTGTAGACCACTTACATAGACAAAAAGAAACAAAACTAGAACAAGTCAAAATATTTTAAGAAATATCATAGAATAATTCACAAACTCAAACAACTCTAGCCACAGCCACATACATTCGCCTACACACGTTCTGCCGGCTGCCGTGCAAACAAGCGTGTTGTATTGGCTGCCGCAGCAGGGAATTCGTGGTTGCCTAGTGCGCGGGCTCCTATACAACGTCATGTTTTACTGGCTGCCGCACTACTGCAGCCTGGCTGCGGCAGCGGGGCCCCTAATTGCCTGTGTCTTTTATCCACACTGTAAATTACAAATATCCGCACCCTCATTCTTGTTAATACTTATATATACCATAATATATACTATTATAATCTCTCAGAAATGGTAATTCCTAGGAAAAAGTTGTTAGGTAATTTTTGTATGTAATTTTATTATTTACAATTTTGTACAAAACTGTTTTTTTGATATAATTCACTGTTAACGAGAAAAATCCAAAAATCCGAAAATTTTCAACTTTAACCTTGAATAACTGTTTTAGCACAAGTCGGATCTATGAGAACTTTTGATATTTGATTTATTAGGGTGTACTAATTTGCAGCTCTATACGAATTAATGCAATCTTACAATTGTATTCCGAATATTTTAACTGGATTACCCTGTAGCTAGGCAGCTAACCTGACTTGAGATTTTTTTTAGAATTAGGTGGACGAATAGGTAAAATAAGGTAGGTATTTACGAAACATGAGCTTGCTGTTAATCAATAAGTTTCTCAGTTCTAGGGCCCATGTACTCCGCCGGGCGCCACTGGAAATACCTTCTGGTGCGTGCCAGAGACGTCCGGCAACGCGGGTGGGAGCTGCGAGGTGGCATTAAAAAAAATGTTCCACGTACTAATAGAATCAATAAAAGAAAGTGAACATCTAGTGATAAAAATTTATAAGGAATCATCTCCACGAGTGATAGAATCGCGATGATATTAGCGTCGTGCACCTTATTTCTGTACATCATTGTTTAGAACATGTCTACACACGGCAATATTATCGCGACGAGTGGCTTAAGTGCAACTGAAACGTCACGGTCTTGCCGCGCGTCCGTTGCGGCTTTGCGATTGGTGGCGCTCTCGCGGCAAGCGCACTGTAAAGCACTGTTCACATTCATCGGACAGATTTCGTCGGACAGGGCTCTCATTGGCCGTTTCCTGAATCTTATTTGAGAATTTACCAATGAGAGTTCTGTTCGATGAATGTAAACAGTCCTCAAAACGCATCTACTGAACTCTGTCAATGAAACCATTGCATTGCACAACGCCCTCGTCGCAGAAGCGTGGCGATTCCGTTACGAGTCGTCGAGGCAACGCGGCGAGTCCGTTACGAGTCGCGAGAATAGGTACGCTGGAGATTCGTGGCTATATAGTAGTCTCCTAAGACTACAATATAGCCACGAATCTCTTGCTCGTGGAGATGGTCCCTAAGGGTTTATTGAACCTGTTATATACCACTATTTTTTAACTAGTACAGAAATTTAACTGTGTTATATGTGGCTGACTTGGAACCTTTCATCATCATTACTATTACTATTCCTAAATATTATAAAACAAAGTCACTGTTCGTATGTATGCTTAGATCTTTAAAACTACGCAACGGATTTTGATGCGGTTTTAACCAATGGATAGAGTGGTTCTCGAGGAAGGTTTTTGTAAATTTTTTGTTTTGAAGGTTCTTGGGCGTGGTCTAGCATAATTTAAAATTTAAAAAAGTTGGATGCTTTGTACATCAATCGTCTGTGCTGGCGGGGTCACGATTGATATCCAAAACCTGTAATCCTGTAGCGAATTTTCTTATTTTCAGCGGTATTGAGTTCAATGCTAGTTGTCATTGCCTATTCACAAATGCTTGCATCTTAACAACTGAGGATTCTTTACTAAATAGGTACGGACGACATCAACCACAATAAATATGCTTTTTTTTTCAGGATACATTAAATACGTGAGCTTAGTGGTGCTTACGGTACAAAATGCAGCTCTCGGTCTTAGCATGCGTTACGCTCGCACAAGACAGGATGTGGATATGTTCTCACCTGCAGCAGGTATTCATTCACACTTAAAAGAATTCATTCTGAAACATGTTAACAAACCTATGTGTAATCTTAATGCCTCAAATACCAACCTTGTAATAACACCTTGAGCTTAGAATGCCTTCCTTTCATATACCTATGCATCTTAAGAATAAAGCCCAACTGATTGATGATGAGTAAATTTCCCAATAGTTAAATGTGACGGTTTGTGAAGGTGTTTGGATGTTTGTTAATCAATCGCTTACAAATCGTGGAATTTTAAATGCTTGGTTACTATAGTCACAGTGTATCTGATAGACGAGTATTACTTCAGACTAGAATAGATTTATTATCATCGAACGCCAAATGTTAGCTCTCGAATTGGGCAACAATTTGTACATCGGTGTTATCATACGACCTTGGGCTTCGATTGTTGCAAATAGGGCTTCAGGGAAATATGTATGTAGGTACTCTGATAAAAGTCGTGTTTCCTGTTCCAAATGTCCGAATGTCGTAGTTAATTTCAGTTCTTGAATAAATAAATTAGTTGGAGAATATTATTTGTTAAATTATTACACACACAATGCTGTCTAGTCTCCAACTAAGCACAGCTCGCGATATGAGTACTGGATATACTTACTTAGGTAATTTATTGGTGTGCCTGGAAAGTATATGGAGTTGTTATGTTCGATGTATTGTCGATTGAAAACCTACATACTGCTGCTGGCAACACCAACGAGTTCAGTGTGGTGATAGGCCTCATCCAGCAGATTTTGGATGCCTTGACACTTGCGGCATGAACATGACATTGGAAGGTTTTCGACAATCTCTTCCTATCGCCATGTTAGCCCTGCTGGACTGAAGTGGTGGGTGTCGAACGTCTGGGGACTCATAACGGCCAGCTACTAAGGACGGTTACGTGCGTCAATTTGAATGAACTGCAGCAATTTATGTTTAGTAGTGGGTCTCTAGGACCATACCGAGGGATAATCTACTAATTATATCGCAGAACGTAAACGAACGTAACTAACTAGCGACAAATATAAAAATCTAAAGTGTTTTCCGTATACGTTTGTTCTTACATTTTAATCCCGATATAAATATTGATGTAATCGGAGACGTTAAACATTATTACATACCTATCCAGGTAGGTAGGTACTTATATATAATTAGGAAGTCATATTGGATAAAAACACTTTTACTTTTCCACTTAGAAGTGGAAAACTATGTACAAGTGTTTTTATCCAATATGTGTAGCAAGCTCCACCAAGTGCCATCAATCGACAGTATAAATAGGTAGTCTTAACTAATAAATAATAAATAAATATGTAAGGACAATTCACACAACTCCATCTAGTCTGAAACTAAGCAGAGCTTGTGATATGAGTACTAGATAAACTGATATAAATACTTATATAACTTTTAAACTATCGCGTTTCATAATCTATTATAATATTCTACGGGAATTAACACGAATCATACCGATAGATATGCACAGGTCCCTTCGGCCGCCATCGAAACTGCAGAACAATACAATATTTTAATGTACACCAATACAAAATACATAACCAAACAATCCAGATTTTAATATAATATGCAAATGGCGCCCTTATAACTAAAAAGTGATTTTTAAAGGCAACCTTGGAAGGAAAGGTAGAAAGAATAGAAATTTAAGAAAAGGGGGTAGGCATTGGTATGCACTATAGAATGGAAAAAATATCAGGTACATACCTTTTGTGCCTGACGTTTCGATCAGATTACAGCGGCCGTCAGCCTGTGACCACAGCCAGTGTAACAACGTCCTATTAATTCATTTAACTTTTTTTTCAGCTGTATTAATGGCAGAAGTATTTAAATTAGTCATATGCGTGGGTCTTGTTATACAAGAATCTGGCGGTGTCAAACAAGGAGCGCTGTCTATGTATTCTATAGTGATACTGAATGTTCGTGACACGATTAGAGTTTGTGTGCCATCGTTTCTATACATTATACAGAACAATTTGCTTTATGTCTCTGCATCTAATTTAGATGCAGCCACATACCAAGTAAGTATAAAATAATGAACCGTTTTATCTGATGGTGAATCAAGGCACAATTTTTCTTGGTGTAGCTCATATATAATGTTTTAGTCTATCTATAATAATACCTACCTATTTATATTACGCCCAAATCTCGAAATGCGGCTACACAGTTTCAGCCAGCTAAAGCTTGATTAGTAAAGTATCCCAACAGAATTTGATTGAATGTGCCAATCTGATTCAGAGCAATATCTCCACTCTAGATATCCCTCGATTTTAGGTAATAGGCTAAAAAAATTAAGTCATAAACGTTAGTTATGTATATTTAAACAGGGGCTTTACTAGAAATGAGCGTAACGAGAAGTCGTCATACGTACGGAATTTGTTGAATCCAACCGAAACATTAAGAAGTTGTTACAGTCCTTCTAATCGGCTAAGGTCTATTTAAATAATAATCTATTCAATATGTTTTCAGGTAACATATCAATTAAAATTATTGACTACCGCATTTTTTGCTGTAATCGTGTTAAAAAGGCAGTTGAAAAAATGGCAATGGTGTGCCTTAGCTTTATTAGCAGCTGGTGTGGCACTTGTACAGTTGGCAGGCTCGGCAGAAGCTAAAAATGTATCCCAAGGGGATCAGTCCAAAATATTGGGTTTCAGCGCTGCACTAGGGGCATGCTTTATATCTGGGTTTGCTGGTATCTACTTTGAAAAAGTTCTAAAGGAATCTGACATATCTGTAAGTATTGCATACAGTTGTTTTGTACGGTCAGCATAAATAATTTGGTCATATCCATAGTACCCACATTATATGATACTTACGACCATAATATCTGCAATAATATCGTCGCAACCATATCATTGCTAGTTTTGCTTGACATAATTACTTTCTGACAATAACATTTAAACGGTTTTCTGTTTGCTGATAGGACCTTGGAATCTGTCTATTACCTTCTCTTTTACGTACGAGTATATTCATAACTCTCTTGACTGCTTCGGTGGCGTAGTCGGTAGTGCAGGTGCAGGCGGTAGTGCGAGAATCCGCTCGTGCTTTCGACGCCGGAGTCTCGGGTTCGATTCCCGGTTGGGACAAACTTTGTGTGATGACATATACGTTTGTACTACTATTGACTCTGTGAAGTCTGGATGTTTCCTATGTATATTATGTATGTATTTAAAAAAAAGTGTATATAAGTATTTATATCAGTTCATCTAATACTCATATCACAAGCTCTGCTTAGTTTGAAACTAGATGGCGTTGTGTGAATTGTCCTAACATATTTATTTATTTATTCATAACCGCATTATTTTTAATTTCAGGTCTGGATGCGAAACGTACAGCTAAGTTTACTGTCATTACCATTTGGAGGTATAACATATATAATAAAGGAAGGCGTCCACACTAATCTCCTAAAAGGCTTTGACGGTTTTGTTTGGTACCTAGTGTTACTACAAGCTGGCGGGGGTCTTATTGTGGCCGTAGTAGTCAAATACGCTGATAACATACTGAAGGGTTTCGCGACGTCTGTTGCTATCGTTATATCATGTGTAGTGTCAATGTACTTATTCGACTTCACACTTACCATTCAGTTTGCCGCTGGAACCATGTGTGTCATTGGTTCTATATTTTTGTACGGATATGTGCCCAAAAAGCCGGAACCACGGACATCACTAAATGTATGATCATCATTTTTATAACGTAGTTTTAAGTGTAATTTGTAGCTACTTTAATCACTGTTAGTAAGTAATAATATTTTTATTATTGAAATAGAGATTGGATTTTGACTGAAGTATTATCAGGGAATATAGCTATTAAAGTATGTTATTGCTGTTACTATAGACCAGAATTTGCTGCTATGTTATATCAGTGAAACTGAATTTATAGAAATTATATTTTTTTACATAAATACTTTACTCTTAGTATAATGACTTGTCGGAGGCCTATCGTTGATGATAATGACATAATAATACATCTTAAATTAGATTATGTATGGTCGCTCATAGTCAGTTGCAGTATAGGTAAACCGTAGTTAATCAGTATTAGCATTAGTGCTTACTAGGTAGGAACTTATAAAACAAGCCCGGCAAAGAATATCGAGCAGTAGTAAGATATATTTAAAACTTCATCTTTATCTCTCATTATGTATATACTTTTGTTTATATTCTTTTATATTTTTTGTCTAAAAATCCTCTTAACAAAATAAAACATATTCGACTTCAGTATGATTAATCCAGAGGAACTAGTCGTTTAATGACAGCTATATACAATACTTTTTAATTTTTTACAACCGTATCTAATTACTATAAATGTAATTTAGTCGAAGAGTCTGATTTATAAAAAAACTATTTATCTAAATGAACTAATTACTTTTGAGCCGATCTTCATGATTAGACTGGCGACTCCGTGATGTCGAAATAAAAAATAATAAACCTCTAAAATACAAACATATTTTGTCACATTATTTGGCGCCCAACATGGGACGCCAACACTATCTTGGCCATTATAATTAGCGAATGTAAGACGAATGAGCTTACCACACACACAAGCTTCACCACAGTGCTACCTGACAGGCTTCTCGTACGTGAAGACTGAACACGTCGGGAGCTACCACACGGCACAGTTAAGGCGCTGTCTCCACGAGCGAGAGAATCGCGGCGATATTGTCGTCGTGCCACGTATTTCTATACACTCTCTATGAACGCGTCTCCACACGGCGATAGAAGTACAGACTCGTCGCGATTATCTCGCTCGTGAAGACAGCGCCTAAGTCCTTCAGTCCCTCATTTTTGTCGAAATCATCGGCGTGGAAACACGTTTCTCACTGAACAGCTTTTTCTCATGTTACGAGGTATTTATGCCGTGTTTGTTAGTGACAAAAAAAAAGACAGACACGACTATATCCCCAAAAGAGTAGGCAAACATGCATTACACATCCACACTTTGCCAGTTATTTTGTTAATCTCACGTAATAGGGGACAGGCCATAGGTATTTATTTGCAAAACCATATTTGAGTAGTTATTAAATAGCTCCCGTTAATAAAAAAAAATGAATTGAATACCTAACTAGGTATATCAATATCATAATTGTCATTGTTATAGGCCTCATTTTTTTTTGTTTCTATCTGAATATTACCTTGACTTCATTCTCCAACTTATGAATTCGGGGTTAAATAACCGTAAATCTGCCATTCTTCATCCTAATAATTAATTTACAAAGGTATTATGTGTGCGTGCTGTCTTTTTATGTAAACCAACACGTGAAAAATACCTTCGACAAAAATGAAGGATTGAAGGACTGAACTGTGCCGTGTGGTAGCTCCCGACGTGTTCAGTCTTCAGGTACGAGAAGCCGTCAGGTAGCACTGCGGTGAAGCATGTGTGTGTGTGTGTATAGGTAGGCTCATTCATAACATAATGCTTAAAATAAATAATTTTAAAATGTAGCATAGCTAGTGATTGAATTAAATACAAAGGACAATGGGCATTCCTGGCCCATGATGGCCATCAATGAAACTAGTGTTATTTGAAAGGGGAGATATTTTAGAACAAAGAATGTTCAAGTACTATGAAAAAGCGTTTATGAAAAAAGTTATATGAAAAATACTATTGACAGTTAAATATTTATAAAATATGTAACGTTTATGTTTATTTATGTCATTTTATTATTTATCATGACAATTTAAAGGGGTCACGATTTTTTTTTTTTTTTTAAAACCTTCCATGTACCTTATAAAACGCATCAAAAAAATCCGTGAAGCCCTTCTCGAGTTTTGCGCTCAGCAACATTTATATTTATTTATATTTCTATGGATTATAAGATAATCAACCCATGATAACTTTTTATCCAACAAGTTACAGAAATAATCTTTTGTGAGCTTATTGTATTTAATTGTACTTTAAAATATAGTATGGCTGTGGCCGCCGATGGGCCGAGCGCTATACATTCTTGACCATTGTTCTTTATCCATGGAATTCATATTATGTAGGTAGGTTACCTATATTATTAACTTTGTGGTGATTCTCAACTAACTCTTTTTGTAATATTATATCTGACTTGGCTTGACTTGGGTATTTATAATGTAATGCTGGCTTATCAAATTGCTTGTTCCACTGTATTCTACACAAAATGATCCATCTTGTACGTCAGATGCTATTATTTCAAGAAATTTATTTTGAGAAGTTAACAATGTTATCTTTGAAATGTTTTTTATTTATTTATTACATTGCTGCCTCTTTTAATTTTTATGAATAAATTAATTTAATTGTAATTAGGTATAGATCAACATAATAACAGCCTGCTCCTGCCTCCATTTTATCAATGTATATATATATATATATTATAAATATTTATATACTAACTAAAATACTTAATAAATTTAATTGTAAGTATAAACTGTCATAATTAAGGGTACATAATATTATAATAAAAAAACAAGAATTTCAAGCAATATGTACTATTTTATATTTTAAAACTGTTCTAATAAATAAATACATAGTTTAATATGAATTTGTAATCTTCCTCTTCCTCATTTGTTCCAGCCAACTTTCAAGTTGCTGTTTTGGTGTTTGTATGTTTCTCTTATAATAGTCTGCAGGTGGTGTTCCCTCTTCGAGCCTTACAAAATAGTGACTGTACTGATATCTTACTTCACCCATTCTCTTTCTGGCATGTCGTCTGATACCTTTTATTACCATCCCTTGGCCAGAGAATGATTCCGCTGAAACATTAATTATGATGTTAGCAGTCAGTAATGCCACATATGAATAATAATTACAAAATTGAATGTCTAATATTTATCTATATATTTAATACGACAATTCGTCCGTCTGTCTGTCTGTCCGTCGCGTTTTTCAATTATAATTAATAATACATACATTTGCATGAAATATTAAAATATTCCTTTTTTTTATTTAATTTTTTTTATATTTGAGGCGATACAAAGTTCGCCGGGATAACTAGTATTATAAAATACAATAAATTATTTTGTCTTGCTTTGGTGGAGGTGCTCTGGTTACCTTATAGAGATACAAAAAATGTTTGTGTGGTCATGGTTCTGTGGTTTATTTGAAAGAATAAAAAATCAGAAACTTCTCCATGGCAGCTCTTTAGGGATCTGTATCATGCTTTTAATCGTCATTCTTGTAAGGCTTTAAGTTTGACTATTAGGTTTTTATACCATATTTCTGTGACAACAGAGAACATTCAGTTCTACATAAGTCAAAACAACAAAACACGCAGGGAGTGCAGGGAAGCTAGCTTATTATTTGATACATCATTCACTTACCAATCCATAGCTTGCTTTTAAATTCTACATTGTGTTCTTTTACAGCAAGTTCTTGAGCTTCAAGTATGGCATCTTTAACATATATTGCACCTTTTTTGTTAACAAAACTAAGCTGCTTTACTGCTTCGTCTACTGTCATTCCTCTTACAAAGCTGGCAATATACCACAACTTATCAGGACTATATTTGATATTAACTTTTTGATGACATACAAACTGAAAATGTAATAAATAGGAGGTCTATAAGTTACTACTCTGCAAAGTTTCAGTCACAGTACTAACTAGAAATTTTATATGAGTAAGACTAGAATATAATTTTTTTTAAATTCAGGAAAAGGAAAACTGTGAACTTTAAAATAGCAGTGTTTTTCCAAAACCTTTTTGGTAAATGTAATAAACACATAATTTTTAGGGTTCTGTAGTAAAAGTCTCGGAAGCTTTATAGTTTCGTCCTGGGCTTCCAAACAGTTGGTGCTAGAAACATGAAACTTTGCATGGATATGTATATTTACTACACCGACAAAGTACTACAATGTTATTGTAGTACTTTGTCGGAAACTGTTGAAAATACTTTTTTTAAGGGGTACCTCCCCTTCATGTAAAGTGGGGATGATATTTTTTTCTCTCGTCTACTCCATCATGTGGGGTATCAGTAGATAGGTTGTTTAAAATCATTGAGAGGTTGCTGAATTGATTTAAGTATCCGTTTGCAATATATTTAGCTTTGAAGCCTCCCTCCCCTCTAAATGTAAACGGGTGGCATGAAAAACCTTAAAAAAATCATGATTGTAGTCCATGTAATGAACTTTGTAGGAAAACTATAACAGAACTATAGATGCTTTTATGGGTAACTACGGAACCCATCACCTTCTTTAAAGAATAAGAAAGATCAAACAAGAAATTATGTATTTTTTTATCAAGTCAAATTATATTGAGGTAAACACTGCTTATGAGTTTCATCATAAAATTATTTCACATTACAGAAATTACCTCAATGGAAAGTTTGATTACTAGGAATAATGGGAAGCCTGTTGTCCAACGGCAGTTCTTAATATAAGTATAAAGTGAAAAAATAATCTCAAGGCGGAGTGAAGAGTGTAAGGCCATGTAATTCAATAAGATAAGAATAAGAAACTTCTTATTAATATAATCTATTATCAATCCCTATTAGTTTTTTTTAAATTCATTTACAACTTACAGCTGGTCTAGGTGCTTCATCTGCGGCTTGCGGAGGATATATCACTTTGTTGTATGGAAGAAACCTTTTTGGCGCATCTGATTTTGACCAAGCTAAAACACTGGTGCTTGTGTGAATGTTGTTTGTTAGGTTAGCTTTGAAGCCACTAATACATAAACTTGTAAATAATTTATTCATGGTCTCAATTTCTTTGAATGTTTGGTACTATCAGATATTGTTTATACAGAACAGCAAACAAAATGTCTATTTCGTTTAGTTTATCTAACAATCTAATAAAACCTGTCTCCTCTCTCAGTCTACTGTCAATATGTCAAGTGAAGTGATTATAGTAGGGATGCCCGATCTGAATCGATCTTAAAGAAGATCGATTCACGGTTATACGATCGGCTGATTTTTTGAATCGATTCAACAGGATGCGATCTTTGTTCAGATCGAATCGTATGCTTGGAAGATTGTATGAAAAAATCGCATCATTAAAAAACGAAAATAATGCACATTATATTGTATTTATCTTTGATCACACTTTAATTTTTTTGCACATACTCTTAATTTAGTTGTGTTAAAGCTGTGGAAGAGACTAGAGGCTGAGATGCATTAGTAAATAATGTCAAAACCATTGTCACATTTTTTTTAACACAGTGTTTTAGCACAGGTGAATTAATAAAACTTAAAAAATCTAATAACGTATTACCAAAAAAGTTAATACAAGACGTTATAACCATATGGATTTCAAAGCTGTTTATGTTACAACAATTTATTGATCTTTATGAGTTCGTCAGCACTATTCTACTCCAAAACCCAAAGGCCCCTGCTATGCTTGGTGGCAATGAAATAGCCATAATAAAGGAAATTATTAACGTTTTGACTCCTATAGAAAATGTTACTAAAGAAATCTCGGGTCAAGATTATGTAACGAGTAGTATAATCATACCAATTATTTTCTGCATTACTATATCGATCAAATACACCAATACGGAAAGCACTTCTGAAGTTTCTGACTTAGCAGCAGAATTCAAAGCGAAAATACTGAGCGAAACTAATAAACTCTTTAAGAATATTGAGATAGTGCATCTTTTGGCAATTTCAACAATTTTAAATCCTCGATTTAAAAAATATATTTTACGGATTTGCTAAAAACATCGGACTTGGACGCCAATAAGGATTGTAATGTTTATTATTTTTGATGTTAGGATGTCAAAGGATAGAAATAAAGTATTCATTTAAGCCACTATATTTTTATTGTAAGAACCTTCTAAGATAATATAGGGGAACTGAGGGTTCCCCTCTGCAAGGATTTAATGTACTTTTAGCCTAGGATACAATTTAGGTCTATTCTAGGTGCTATGTTATTCAGTAATACAGGGTATATGGTTGGTGCGCTTGGTCAGTAACGATAGTGTATCTTTATGAAGATACCGTGGTAATTAAGGGTAATAGGTTAAGGGATTTTATAAGATACTTTCCCGGTGAAATACGCCACTCCTGCAAGCCGGCAGACACCGTCTCTGTTCCGGTCTCTGCCCACTCCAGGCAGAAGGAAGCTGGGTTCTCACCCACGTAGTATGGTAGTACCGTAAGCCTCCTAGAACAGGAGTCAAAGACTTATTCCATGCATCATGGCCACAGTTATTATCTAAGTACGCCGTACATATTATGTGTACATACCTTTCGGAGGCGAATATCCAAGCTTCACCCGATTAAATCCGGCTAACACATGCAAAGCATGCATGCGTATCGTGTAAGTCGGTCTCTAGCCAATCCTGGCCAGATCAGGCAAAGTTTCCTGTTTAAATTTAGTGAGACAACTCCAGACACGTGTGCGTTCAAACTCAAACCTGTAAGGAACGAGAACCCACTGTCAAAATATACAGTACATACGCTAGCACAACAACATTTTATCTAAAACTTACCAAACTTCGAAATAAATTACAATAAATTAAATTGTAATATAAATATGTGATGCGAGCGTAGCTCGCTTGTATAAAATGGCTGTCACACAAGTCACGTGGTCCAGCGTCCAATCAGGAGAAAGCCAGTGTTGCCGCTTTATTATGCAAATTTCAACCAACTAAAATGGAATACTGCCACTACAAAAATTACAACATTACAGGATACATTAGAGAATGAGCAAAATGTGGTTTTATCCGATGATGACAATAAGATTTGGAAATTTCATAGCAAGTTGGTGTTAGAATTGAATCTAAATATTCCAAAGGAAGGACTAGATGACATTTTGAAACAGTACCTTAGAGAACCATTACTTGGTCGACAAGCAGACCCAATACTATACTGGACCACCAGATATAGTGTGTGGCCGGACTTATCTGTTTGGCTTTGAAGTATTTGACTATTGTTGCAACATCTGTCCCTTCAGAACGTCTGTTTTCTCTAGCTGGCAACACCTTGACTGATAGCCGTAATAGGTTAGATCCAGTTCGTTTGCCTAAATTGTTGTTTTTAAAAAGCTTAAATGCGGAGTGTTGGCATTTATAGAAAACTTTGTAATCTTTCGGAAACTTACCTAATACCTATTAAATATACAACTTTACATGCAATGGTACTGTCCAAGATCGAACAAAATCGATTCAATGTAATACGATTCAGATCGTGGATCGATTCACGGGGTTACGATTCATTATGATTCAAAAGATCGATTCAAAGTGAAAGATCGGGCATCCCTAGATTATAGTGAATTAGTGATAGTGTGATACACTAGTTTCTTTCTGTCAATCTGTCATGAGTGTCATGTCAGTCAACAGATTTTTTTTCATTCACTCAGAAGAGTAGAAACGTAAGTCTTTTGCCCATACCGCCTTACCTACCCAACCACACGGCTCTCCTCGCGTCTCGTTTCTACGGATTAAACATATTTATTGACTGAGGGAGCGAAGCGACCGAAGGCTCCGTTTCAACTTGCAGACTGGGGAGAATTTCTTTCGTCTGTATCCATCGGCGGGTTCTGTCAGGCCGTATTTATCAACCGATTTGCATGAAACTACACACACACTCCTTACAATGAATAACATTTGAATTATATTTTTTGGATTGGATGACAAATGAAAGGGTAATAAAGAAAATTGAAGAAGAAATTTTCTAAACAAAGCCACTCCCGAAGTTTACGGTTCACAGAACCACTAGTTTAAGTGTGGTCACACTATCAGTCAATTGCGGATTTCCCAAATAGGTACCTACCTACGCTACTGGTGGTGCATAGGTACATTATCCATGAATGAATTAATCATACTATCACAGAAAAAACACACCCAAACTCATTTTTTCAAAACCCCAACGTCCATTGCTAAGCCCCCTGAGTTCGTAACTCGGAAGAATTCCTCATGACGCCGGTGGTTCCAAACTCCCTCGTATAATATTAGATACGACACCAGTCCGATTGATCTTCCTTTGACTGACTGCGGTCCTTCGCAAAGTACCTACCTATCAGTAAGCCGCCGTTAGCGCACGCTCCGCTGGTTCACGTCCCTTAAGTACCGGCGTAAATTCCAGTCCTCCACACGGGCCATAATGCAGCTGTAGTACCTGAAGGCTGTGTCTGATATGGTATGAGGGGTCTTTCAACCCATGTGATATGAGGCACATGCATGACCGCGACATCATAGGTCCTGGCACCACCACCTTTCCTGGCGTATCTCTAACACCTTTTTTTTTTTTTAATTCCCCGGCCGCTCGGATGTCCTGGACTAATTAGTAGGGACCTGGGATTTCTTACATTAAATTAAAACAGGTTATAAAACATTGTTTTTTATGAATAAAAAGTACATCTTTAAACATACACAGAAATAAATTCTAGGATATGGTATATGAATCCTCAATCCAAAAATCTTTCACAGTTTGTTAAATAACTTTGTTTTGGTCATATTATTATTATTTGTTTTGTCCTATAATTAAACAAAGGAAATAGATTTGTATTTTATTGCGTCTCCATAACTAATATTATTTGAACAATATTGAATGCACAAATAGTTTAAGAGTGGTTTCAATATTTTATTCAATTAAATTAAATATATTACAGAGGGGTAAAACTATTTTTAGAAATAACTCGGCCAATACATTTTGTATCTATGCAGGTTAAGTTAGCATTAACTACTTAGTTACACCCAAGATGATTATATTCTTAGACATATCAAACACTTTGATAGTAGGTATAGTCACACATTGGTCATATTGACCAAAAGAATAACAGGATTCTTACAACAACATAATAATTCAACTCCACTGGTTGGTTTAAAAGGATGTGACACTATAGAACCTTTGGTTGTGTCTAAGAATGTATATATACTGTGATTGTCATCAAGTAAATTGATAATGAGTGTAGTCTAGTCTTAGGGTGTATGCACGTAGAAAGCTGGTTACCGGCGCTTATCAGAACTGAGCGAACTAAGAGAGAACTAAGTGCTGGTAGATCGGCGCTTGTAATCAGCTTTCTATGTGCATACACCTTAGATTAATGGTTAATACCATGTCATAATTGACATGGTATTAACTGCATATATTTATATTTATATGCTTTTTCATTTTCAAAGATATTTCATTTAACATTTTAACTAATAGTATTAAAAATTTGATTTAATTACATAAACATATTGATAGGTACTTGGTTTCCAATTTAGTTAATCACATCAAATATAAATGAAAAATGAAATAGATTTTACTCCCCGAGTTATATTTTGATAAATAAGTCAGAAATAAAAGGAAATAACTATCATTAATCATATTGAGTAAATGTCAAATATTACACAGCTTTTGCTGAGTTTTGGACTGGATACATTAGTCAAAATGCATAATATGTTCTTAAAATTATAAGTAGATGAGTATTTCGAATTTGAATAAAGGTTATGGCATATTTCAATTTTTTTTTTAAAGAAACTGTCAAGCTAAATGTAAATTGTGTAATAGGAGGTACACTTAAGTGGTTAAAGCCTATACTATTCTATAACTTTTACCAATAAAATAAATCAAATTGTTCACAATCTGATATTTGACGTTTACAAAATTGTCTTATCATAACACAAGTATATTGTAACATGGATACCTATATACAATATGTACATTAAATTTGAGGAAGCATTTAGTAGACTTGCACTTACCAAGCTTAACAGCCAGATCTAGTACAAGTAGCAAAATATTGTCATTTCTAGGCCTATCTAAACTGATAATACAACCAATCATTAAAATAATTATGTCACCACAATTCCAAGCAGAGATACATAGATAGGTATGTCGGCCATATTAGGTTGTTGAAAGCTTGGTGGCAAGTACCATAAATACCATATAGTTAAAGGCACTCTTTAAGGTTTAGTATGAAAATTAATAAATCTTTAAGTCTAACTACAGAACTTGGATATGGCCCATGGGTTGTGAAGGCAATCACTTCATGCAAGATATCGAAGTTCAGCCGCATAGCAGTTAGACTCGAAAGCCGACCCCAACTGGGTTGGGGCAAGGCTCGGTGGATGATGTAAATCAATAAAACATAATACAATTCAAGATTGGGCGGTGACACTTCGCTTCAAATTCATGTAAAAGTTCGTCAATATCATTGTCCAAATCATCACTTTGAGCCATTTTAGTAACCATGTCACTGATGAGAAAAGCACCAATGGTGGCTTCCTCATGGTTATCTTGGATATCCATATTAATAACATGCACAGGCTGATTATAAACTGATCGTCTTGAGCCAAACCACTCGACGACTTGGTCATATACTCTTTCTTCACATGTTATTATTACATCAAACCTTTCTAAAGACACCTGAAACTTTTCTGGATAGCTTTTTATTCTTCGGTTTCTATCTAGCATATGTAAAATACCATTTTGAGTATAGTAAGATTTGTCTTTTTCCAACAAGTCAGTATAGATATCATCATATGGAACCCCAAACTCATAACAATTGGGGCGATCGGCAGAAGAGCCTGGCAACTTAACCTTTTCTCCTGTTCCGTAAGACTTCACTTTAAAGCCTTTCTTCACCAGAAACGCATGCGCTTCCATACTTCTATTCATGTTTGAGGAACACACGACCGCAATATATAAATCACCCATCATTAGGGTTATAAAACTGCAACGTCAAGGATAGAAATCGAATGGCCAGCCTTCAGCTACATCGACAACAACAACGCTACGTATCTTTGGTGGTGTATTAAAACCATAGTACATTATCTCCTTAAGTTTATATTCACTGTATTCTATAGCAACGCAAGCAATAGCAATGGTACCTATTTATTTTGTCGACGACATCCAAAGAGTATATTAAAATCACTACCTACGTAACAACATCAATGAAATGAAAATAGGTACAATGATTGAATGGAACGAAATTATAAAAATGTTTTTGAATGACAAAGTGAATGAATTTAAAATGAGAAGTAGGCAGTTTTCTGGCGTGGCTACCGAAACTTTCGTTCTAAAAATTGCTTATGTCAAGAACCAAGTTTCCAGTCCAAAACTACTTATTTTCCTTTTCCCAGACCCGTGCTGCAGCAGTATTAAATTTTGAGGGCAGCAGTAAAAATTTTTGTTAACCTCATAGAATCGACTAACGTTTGTCGTCAACTTGCCTTATGAGACTGCAGTCGGACAAAGGTGTGTGGGTCGCTTAAGGCCGTGTAGGTTTAGAAATTTGAGTTTTTCAAACCATTTGAGCCGTAGATAACGATACTAAAAATTCTTAAAAAAACTATGTGTTAGTTAATCATATCTCACACGTACGCACACATAAATAATGTCTTCTCACACCGCACTCACATACACACACACACGCACACACACAAACAAACACACACACACACACAAACAAACACACACAAACACACACTTATTTTGTTTTCTTTCCTATTTTTTATATTTTGGAAAAATAAAAATAAAAGAACCTTTTACCTCACACTAATTTTTAAGTTTTAAGTTTCAAATGTATAACTAATAAATATACCTGGGTATTTGGCGCCCAGAGTTAGGAGAGGCTGGTTAATCTGTAATACAGGTATTTATATCCTAGTACGGAAACCAGTCTCTCACATAGATTGTAATACCTAATGTCTGTTATGTTTTTGTACTCAACATCGGCTATGTGAGAGAGAAAAATAAAGAAATTTTATTATTATCTTTTTTTTTTAATTCCGCGGCCAAAGGCCTCGGCCGCTCTAACGTCCGTCGCCGGGCGTCTCTGGTTACTAGCAGAGGGTATATCCAGTGGCGCCCGGCGGAAGGGTCATATCTAGTCAAAATCGCATTCATTGTCACGAACCAATAAACTTTATTCGATAAAAAAAGATCACAAAGTTACCCCTTTCTTCTCGTGTTTTTTCAACATTATGACTTTACTACAGAAATTATATTTTTAATTTTTATACTTAATAAAAGCTTACAAAAAGTTACAGATAAATTCGCAGAGTATGATTTGATACAATAAATTAATATTTTATAATGAGCAAATACCTAATAAATACTTGAGTACGGTGTTCGCGCCGGCCGGCCCAATAAGCAGTCGCGCGCCGGCCTATGGCGCCGGCGCTTACAGAGGATGGAATTGTGCTCGGTGTCTGCGCATCTGTTTATTTTTTTATTTAAAATGTTTTTCGACTTTAATCGATGTTTTATTTTGTAATGTATTGTGGTATTTAAATGATTAAAATTAGAATGTTTTATTTAGCCTCTGATTGATAGTTTATAAAGATAAGTATTACTTACGTACGCCTAAACTTTCGGCCATCATCTCTCGCTCGAGTAGGCATACGAAGATACCCAGAACGGTTTTGTGATGGGCTTTGTAAGAGAAAGGTGTGCCTGGGAAGTATATAGAGTTGATCTGTGCAATGTACTGTCGATCGACAACCTACGTATAGTCGGCCCCAAAAGTCGCTGAACACATTCAAACTTCCAAAACATCTGAACACTAAAAATGTCATAAGTCAGTGACGCAACAGGAGAACAAAATAAACTCAACATACAAAAGTCCATAAAACGCTGCGCACTAGTATTCCAAAAGTAGCTGAACATCATTTACATCATAAGTAGATTAACAAATCATATTTTCAATGTTGTTGACTGTTAATCTAATTTTGGTGTTCTTGATGTTACACGAATTTTGGTCTTTTGTCATGTAGAATAATTTGAGAAAAGTTTTAAAATCCACTGGCCGCACCTACGTCCATTGCACAGATCTGTCCATTGCCGGGCGCCTCCGGTAGACACCGAGAGAATTTCCAGTGACGCCCGGCGGACCTTGGCCACCTGTGTGGTCACTGCGTGGTGGTCGGGTATAACCCCGCATCTTTGGGGTCGGGTTTTATCCCGCGTCGGTGAATGAAGGCGTGCGTGGGTTAGGGTGTCGCAAAGAGGGTCCCGGACTTAGAAAAATTTCGACAGATTTTTGTATGGAGCAGTGACTTGTAAAATTTTTACCACTTCACGGGACTTAGAAAAATTTCGACCGATTTTTGTATGAAGCAGAGACTTGTAAAATTTTCACCACTTCACGGGACTTAGAAAAATTTCGACCGATTTTTGTATGAAGCAGAGACTTGTAAAATTTTCCCGACTTCATCTAGTGTCGCAAAGAGGGTCCCGGACATAGCCGAATTTCCGACTGATTTTTGTATAGGGCACGGACTTATGAAATTTTCACGATTTTTGTCGACCTATTGGGGGAGGTGCGGGGGTCGTTGAGGATGACCTTGGAAAATCATTATGGTTAACACCCCGACTCCAGAGTACCCCGACTCGGATTTTTTTTATTTTGTTTGAACCACCCAGAAATAGGAGCCCCGCGAAGCGGGGCTCCGTCGACCTATCTGTTAATCGTTCATATTAGACCAAATAAGTTTTAAATCTTTAAAAAAAATAACTAAAAAAAAAAATCAATCCTTAAAAAAAAAATTAAAAAAAAAATTAATTAAAAAAAAAAAAATTAAAAAAAAAAATGAAAAAGAATTCAAATATACACTTTTTAAGCAATCCGGGACTTCTTCATTTTTGTATGGGACCGTCTTTGCGACACCCCGACCCGTGCGTGGGGTTAATCCCCACATCACGCAACCCTTCTAGCCTGATTCTGTAAGTACGGTGGGTTGCTAATCCATCGTCCTCAGGCCCCGATCATAGAGATCAATGGTCCTATGCGTAGTCACGTCTGCGGCGTCCTCGCCGAACACTTCGGAACTTAGCGGGGAGGATACGCTCCCTCACCCTCCTTCACGAGCATTACCTGCTCGCAGAAGGAAACGGCCGCGTTCCACTGGCTCCCGCTAGAGACCATGGCTCGTAGCATGGTCTCCAGCGAGATCGTATCTACGCCCAGGCCCACAACGAGGTCCCGGCGCCGACTCGCCCATGCTGAGCATTCCACCAACGTGTGGAATGCTGTCTTTGCCGGAAGCCTCGCAGTGTTGACACGCGGGTGTGACCTCACGATGCATGCGAAACAGATACTCACCGAAGTTTCCGTGCCCTGTGATGATCTGTGTCGCACGATACGTGAGGCCACCGTGTTGCCTCTGCTGCCACTCCTCCATGATCGGTCTCACCACCGCGATGGTGGTGGTTCCCTACTTTGGTTGCCCAAGTCGCACCTTCCATGTCTCCGTGAGATCCTGACGAAGTTGGGACCACTGGGCCTCGATTTATCGACACGCAGACAGCACGATCTCCCTAGAGGCTGCATGTCTCCTACCCGTGACCTCTCCATGGGACCTGGAAGCAAGTGCCCTTGCTTCATTGTTTCAGTGGCACAAGGAGGCGCTGGAGCGGGACCACAGGCCTGAAGAGATCTTCCTGTTAATAATGGATGCCTTGACATCGGAGATACAGGAAGAGACCCCCTGGTGTATGCTATTTGCCGATGACATTGTTCTTATCGGTGAAGACAGACCTGAGGTACAGAGCAGGCTGGAGAAGTGGCAGGGTAAACTGGAGAGTGTAGGCCTGAAAATCAGCAAAACCAAAACGGAGTACATGTTCTCCGATTTCGGCGGTCTCTCCAGTTTTACATCCATAACGCTAGACGGCGTACCATTGCCAGTCTGTTCTGGCTTCTGGTACCTCGGCTCTCTTCTCTAGGACGATGGGGAAATCGATCGTACAGTGAAGCACAGAATTGACGCAGGGTGGATGCAAGTCGGCAGGTCAAAGCCACTATATGCGACCCCCAATTTCCTCCGAAACTTAAGGGGAAATTTACAAGACAGTCGTCAGACGGTCAGACCTGCCGTCCTGTATGGACTTTCATGTTTGGCTGTAAAAGCGATGGATGAAAGAAAACTGTATGTAGCGGAAATGCGAATGTTAAGATGGATGTGTGGTGTAAAATGGATGGATAGAGTAAGGAACGAGTATGTTAGAGGAAGTTTGAAAGTTGCCCCAAAAAACCGAGAAGCGATCGGCTAGCATGGTATGGACATATTAGGAGAAGAGAGGAAAATAACGTGGTTAGAAAGGTGCAAAGTATGAATTTCCGCATCTGTTATTTGACAATGACTTATATATCATTATGTTAGATAACCTAGACTAATAAATTGCACACGGGTCGCCTAAAAAATGGGACTGTCTATATTTTTTGAGCGAAGCGAGCGTAGCGAGCGGAGCTCCTTATCAGGTGACTCCAATGCAGTTGCATTGGAGTCGATGTACAATTGTTTCTTGACAACTACCCAACCGATTTTCATGATTTTTTCACTCAAAAATCAAGCATTCTCAGGAGCAGGTTTTGTACGAGATTGAATTTTGAATTAGGACCCTCAAAAAAGTTATTGACCAAAAATATGTCAACAACCGATTTTCATGATTTTTTCACTCAAAAATCAAGTATTCTCAGGAGCAGGTTTTGTTAGTGACCGAACGGAAAATCGACAAATAGTTTTCCCTCATTGATCTGTCCAATTCTTATGTTGGGATTTTCATGAAATGATCGTCCAAATTCAAATCACGATCTGCCTAAAAAAATCACGATTTGCCAAATTCAACGAATTGCCCACGACATAGACATATATTAAGATTATACATAGGTATGTAGGCTTTAAAACAATCGCCGTCCCAATTTACATAAAAACGACGTTAGAAGACTTGAAGATCTACAAGTACGGTAGGTACGGGGGATATAAGCAATAAAATAAATGTCATAATTCGGAATGTTTTATTCAAACGACGCAATGTGGCTCAATTTTTTAAATTAATTGTACTTAACATTATATTATATCTACTTACGTACACACATATACGTTTAGGTATTAATTAAAATAAAATTGCACGTTGTTAATCAACTCAGTTGTTTGAAGACTGCATCCTTCAACTCAAAATATTTATTTAATCTTATTTCGGCATACCTGAAAAGGAATAAGGTTAAATGGTTAGAAATGCTGACTTGACCTTTCAAATGTTTTTTATTATTTAAATAGGGCCTTAGACTATTGCCGGACGCCCCTGATACGCCCCCCGTAACATAATCTACTAATATTACGAAATTTCCATCTCCACTCCAATAGTACAAGGAATGTCGTTGCATGGACACCCTACTATTGATACTCTTGTGGCGTTAACAGCGCCATAAGAAGAAACGGAACTACAACACGATACAGGCATATCACGATGTGACCAAATGACTAGATGGAAAGATCAACAAATAGCTCGTCCAAATCACGGCGCCTGAAGCACAGGACTACCTAGTTCAGGCGCAAATTACGTTTATACGACTACCTATTTATAAAACATCTAGATACATATATATGTAAATAGGTATTATTATACCTACATACTTAAGTTACTGATGCACTAACTATAATTTAATAGCGCACAATTAAAATTAAGACTGTAAAATTTTAATATTCAATTATTACGAAATAAATTTATCATTATTTATTTATTTCAGTCATACTCTTCAGTAACTAAGTAAATATTAGATGTCATTAGAATGAGTTGCTATTAGGTAATGCTATGTTTCGTATTTACAAAGATAATAGAAATTATCTTTAGTTACGGTACCTATTTACTTTGCGATAAACTATGATACGCAGTAAGTTTTGTTAAAAATACATACTACTTTTAGATTATATTGGTACAGACAGTTATGTAAGGAACAGATAGCAGAGCAACTTGGAGGCCGTCTCAATCGTTTCCCATTTCATCACATTTGCTTTCTTAATAAAATAATTACACCCTAACAAGTTACTAGAGAACTTGGGTTTACCCTATACAGAAAATCAAAACTCTAAAAAGTTATTCAAGGTCAAAGGTCAACATTTTCGGTTCTTTTGGACTTTCTCGTAAACAGTGAGTTCTAAAAAATGTAGTCTGCACCTGCTAGATAATTTTATCTACTTACAATCACCAATTGTATAATTAAGTATAAAATTATCTACCAAAATGGTAGATTATTTAGAGATTAGAATTACCACTTCTGAGATATTGCGAGTTCCTACTAATACAAAATGTCAAACGAGTTATAATATTCAATAATGCACGATAGATTTGTTGTGTTACCTTATAAAATCAAATGCAATAGTCGAATGCTCGTACTGTACAAGTGACCATATACCCCAAAGAAAGTGGGACAATAGTGACAACCGTTGAACTTCTAAATAAACGTCGTTCACATCATCATCTGTTGGGTTGCTACTATTGGAATACTGTGTCAGGTATACTTTTATCCAGTTCAGTTGAAACTCTCTGGTGGGATACCTCGTGTAATCAATATCTTCTACTGTTAAGCCTAGAAAACAAATAATATACCTAGATGAAATAATGATTACCTATAGGTTGTTCCCAAAAGGATAGGTTCAATGCCTTCATTTCAACTATTATCAAATTAGTCCCATGTAATAGTTGGCGAGCCTATTGTTGCTAGTCATATATAAATATATAGCTCATCCACTGATCGGGCAGGTGCTCCACTTGCAATTGAAGTTGGGTTGGGAGCCTATATCATCTTGATGAGAACCCTTTACACATCGGAAAAATGAGTGAATTTGCATATTTTTATTAATCTGTTGTGTGGCAATACACATAGAAACAGAATCAGAAACAGATCTTTAAGCTTTGGTTCAATGAACTCCAATCAAACTGTTTATGGCACTAATAAAACCACAACAAGATATTTATATTGTGCATTTTATGTGCGTCACCTTTTAATAAGATTGATTTGACGCGTGAGATTATTGTTTTGCGATAACATTCTACGAACGGCGCACATCTGCGATCGCGGAGGTGAGAGGTATGTGTGGTATATAGTAGGTATATAATTAGGTATAGTCAGGTATATAGTGACTAAAGAAAAGTAGGTACTTACCAACAAATTCGTTAAAATGATTAGCGATGTCATAGGCTTGGTAGCTATACGCTGCATATTCGTAATCAATAAAATGTATTTTCTCTTCACCTTTGTCGTAGATTATGTTTCCTAGAAGCAAATCATTGTGAGCAAACACCAAAGGACTGGTTGTTTTCGAGAGATATGACTTAAGCCGTTCATACTCTATCCTCAGTTTTGTTACCGAGTTGAAACTATTTGCGAACCTACAAAAAAAATAAATAAAAAAGACTCGTTAAGCCATTACTTATAAAAGATCTTTTTTATCTTACTTAACTTTTTAATTTGTGTACCTATTATCTACTTTGTCTGAATAGTTAAAGGCTGTGGCACAGATAATACCTATAGTAGTACAAGTAGCTGTGGGTGAATGACCGTATCGTTATGTTCTAACAAAGATGTGTTTCTGTAATTTGTAACTTACAATTTAAATTTGTTCGTTCTATGTAGGTATTCAATAGTTTATTGATCAAATCGTTTATTTAATTTAATAATACAAATTAAATGTCGAGGCAGATGTCAAGCTTACAAAATGATTAATAAATATACAAAAATAAACAATTAATCTGTCAGAAATAAATAAGGTCACAAATCACTACATACGTCCTGCATCGTTCCTGGTGCAAAGGTGCCTAGGTCCATGATGCTGGCAGCATTGCCTCGCTGAATGGCAATGGACAATCTTTGCACCAAGAAAGACCCAGAGCGAGTGTCACCGGACCGTTTGTTTATAACGAGGTAACACATATAGGCAATTTTAAAACAGGCAGACTTAGAAAATTTATAAGCAGTTTTTAATGAGACTACAAGGTGTGCTAGATTTTGCCAACTTATTAATGAAAAATACCTTATGACAAGCGGGAAAACCTACTTTCCTATTGACCTATTTTAATGAACTAAAGTAATCTTAATAATAATAAATGTGAAAATAGCAATATTTTTTTCAAGTGGGGCCTCAGAAAAAGCGACAACCTATCTACGCCTGTAGCCATTTTGCCATGCTATATTAAGTACTCTTGTATATCACAGCGTGTGAAATAAATATAACACACTTGTTATTGCTATGCTGAGAAATTTCTCACCATTGTTCGCAATAGTTTAAGTAAGTCAGTGGGTACATCATCACTACATATTATAAAACAAAGACTCCCGTTCCGTTTAGATCTTTAAAAATAAGCAACGGATTTTGATGCGGTTTTCTTCACCAATGGATAGAGTGGTTCTTGAGGAAGGTTTTTGTGTAAGTATATAGTTTGTCAAGCGGGTAAAACCGCGGGCGTCCCGTCCGCCAGAATCGTGAGAATTCACTTCAATAAACACACATGACTGTTTAATTTAGAATTGCCCGTACCTAAATATAAACGTTTCATTAAAGGGCAGACTGCACGTGTTTCAGCCTCAGCCACAAACTTACGCCTGTCAATAAATAATTGAAGAGATAAATATACTCCGCTCTGGAAACTCTGGTTACAATCAACAATAGTATAAAGTTTAAGATATGAGGACATAGGCTAATACCTAATTAAATATAATATATACGAGTATTATGCAAGTACTTACCTACTTTAATAAAGTGAGTTAAGCGACTCATACCTAAAGCACCCTAAAGCGAGCGTCACCATGTTTCGGAGACCACGTTAAAAGTAGCTCTCGTCTTTCCTATTAGGTCAATCTAGGGGCCCAATTTGGGTGACCTGAACATATATGGTTGGCCACTTACCATACGATAAGATCATAAAATTCCAAAAATCACTTTACATGAAGCACACAATACATGTTATCTGTAAAAATTCTATGTAGGTACAATGTATTGCCAACCAGCATACGTACAACGAACTACACACACAAGAACAAATAATATAGTCAACACACCTAGTTTGCTTGGCTTCTGTCGAAAACGGCTCAGGCAACAGACTAAGAAATTGTTCCGTTTTGTCCCACACGAAAGGTTCTTTAGGTATCTGCAAAATATTCTGAATTCTATAACCTTCTTTAGACTCTCCTCATAATGGCGTCGTCACCGTCGTCTTTTCAGCGTCGAAAAGGCGCTAGCCAATCGGCGTCAGCGCCAAATGCTGAGGCTGGGGGCTTTAAACAAGGCCATTAAAATCAGTATAAAGTTATTATTCAAATAGAGGATGCCTGCACGCGATACCACCTCCGTGGTTTGGTTTCCCGTTTTTCTCAGGCGCAAAATATTGGAAAAGAGGAAGCCCGTCAGAGTAGGTTATCTGTCCATATCAAATGTCATGAAACTCATTATGTATATCGGTTTTTATGTGATACGCCCAACAAACATACAAAATGACATGAAAAATTACAGTTCCGAATGCTCTCGTCTAGTGACTCGAAGCCGGTGACAAGTTGTAGTTAGGTATCAGTTATATTTACCTAATGTTGAGTAGTAGTTAATATTAAGTACCAATTAATTAGCATTGAATTTTTCAAACTTTTGAATAATTTAAATAATAAGAATCCATTATTTAACCGTCTAAGTTGGATTTTATCTTGTTTAGGTATATTGTACTGGTATTTTTAGGGTTCGGTACCCAAAGGGTAAAACGGGAACCCTATTACTGAGACTTTGCTGTCCGTCCGTCTGTCTTGGGCTGTATCTCAAGAACGGTGATAGTTAGAAAGTTGAAATTTTCACAGATGATGTATTTCGGTCGCCTCTTTAACAACAAATACTAAAAAAAAGAATAAAATAAATATTGAAGGGGGCTCTCATACAACAAAGGTTTTCTTTTCTTTGCCGTTTTGGTACGGAACCCTTTGTGCACGAGTCCGACTTTCACCTGGCCGGTTTTTATAATATATTATGTAGTTAGTTAAAGATGTGGCACAGATTCTTTGACTAACAAACAATTATCTAGATGGCACTAAAGAGCCTAATTAGGTTTAGTGTGGTGTTGGACGGCGCGCGGCGCCTTATCTATAGGTATTATATTTCTAGCTTATTTTCCTTATATTTAATGTAACTAAGGTGGAAAAAGGGATGCTTAGATAGTTACTTAGGGCATGTAGACAGGATGTGATAGGAGACTGACAAAACAGATAAGAAGCATATGAAGCAAGTGTGAAGCAAGTGTGAATGGACAAGCTTATCTAAGGGTCGACCAACGAATAAGGCAAACGAACATATTTACAGTGACCAAATCGATGGCTTTCTTGAATAAAGGCCAGGTTAAAAGTACCCGTGATCAGCGAGCATGTAGACACTAATTAAAATTAAGGAAGAAAAAGTATGCCAGGGTTATAGCAAGTGGAAATCTGTATTCTCTGCCTACCGAGACCTGGGAAAGGGGCGTAATTTTTTACCCGACTTCCAGAAAGGGTTATGTTTCGCGCGTATCTTATTTATGTACCTATTCAACTCCGACAATGCATTATGGAATTCGTACAAGATTGTTACTGTAATATGGTCAGAGAAATGTTTCTCCTAGCCGTGAGTCGGCTTGATACGGGAATTAGGGTGCTTTTACATTAGGATGTAAAACCCTCTCATTTAGGACTGTTAAGACCGATGTCAAATACGTACATACCTTGCTTATTATATGCTGTGTCGCACGGTATATTTCGTAAGAGTTTCAGAGGAGCGAGCAGTAGCCTATCCTAACCTTATTCTGTTTCTTTTATCTATGTACTCTGTAGGTGCCTTATCCCTATCGTTTTCTTAAGACGGTATCTCGCAAGTACGTACTTCTGGCACGGTAACCATTGGAATGTTCGGGACGTATATATCTAGTATAGTAGGTAGGTGCCGTATATCTTCGTATAGTTTGTGAACTCATCTAGAAACTGGAATTCTAGGCCACGGAATCGCGTACCAGATTCGTATCGACATTTACAGCTACTATTTTTATGCTGTGACCTTTAGACTTCTACATAATATTCGTTACGAAGCAGAATGCTCATAACAACTCTAGAAGTTCTTAGAGAAAATAGTATTACGAGTAGGTTCGTTAGAAAGATTTTGTCAGTGTAAATTCTGAATGTATCGGCAGAATTGTTCTTCTCGCTTTTTGATGTGAAAACAGGATTCTTTAGATAGGTAGGTGCCAGGGTATTACGTGATTCTATTATTAGAGAGGGAATTATCAAGGTAGGTCTTTATCTGCCCCGTTTCAAATCAACGGCCGCAGAAGGCACCATCGGGAATGCGTCTTCTACGGCCCAAATTTATACGCCTCTTTAATGCGTTTTGTGAAATCTTATAAACGTAGGTAGGTACCACAACGTTTAATTAAATTAGCATGAAGCTTTCCTCTTTTCCTCGAATCCTCGAAGTAAAGTGATGATCGTGATAGGTACTATCGTAACGTGATATTATTATTGGCCAGCGATGCCAATCCTCAACCACGTCAAGTGGTCAAGTGGGTATTGATTAATAAGGATTTTACAGAGTTCTTAATCAATAGGTATAAAAGCATGTCAAGATAAAAATGAAAATGCGTCACCATAACAAAGGTTATTGACTAACACAAGGCCTGTATTAAGGTCGTTTACACTATTACGGCACTTATCTCTAAAAAGTCGGTAACAGTATTTTTGATAGCTTGAATTGTTTATTACATAATGTCACTAACATCTACGACTATTTATCTGTCCAAATTTAAAAACGACAGTAATTACCATCGTTGGCACTCCTCCTATTATTGGCAACTTAATCGAGTTTAGCTCGAAAAAACAAGGAAAACCTAACTTATTCAAGTTCCGTATGCATTAAAAAGTAAAACATCGTTTTTTTCTATTCCAAATTGGCAAAATTGTTCTCATAACCATAATAGCGATTTAGAAACAACAGGTGAAAATTGGTGCTAGTGATTTCGAGTCGTTATTTTAGTTTTTACTTAAGGCGAGTGCTTTTTGTATTAGCAGACAGACATACATCACGCCTTAGATCAAAAGTACTATAGATATTGGATTCAGTACAAATACAACGCTGAATCTTGGCACTCGAATACTATACTCCTATAGGTAAACATTACAAATACCATCTATAAAATAAACAAGATTGTACATTGATGGTTGACATAGAAATAATTCGTAATAATTAATACAAAAGCATCAATGTACAGCGCGCCATGGTCAGCAAGCAGAATAGGAACTTAGTACGGAAGCGGTTGAAGCGCCCAGGTGTGCAATGACCGAGGTGAAGTGGTGCCGTTTTTAAAGCACTGATTGGTAATCTAGGTATTTTTGATCTAAGCATCACGCCTATATTCCCGAAGGGGTAGGCAGAGGTGCATTACACACCCACACTCTGCCAGTAATTTCATTGGTCTCCATAATAGGGCGTAAGCTTATTACCGTTACCGGGGTACTATAGAAAATCCTGTGATTCAAACAAAAACACAATTACCTAAACTAGGTATGCAATACATTCTGCTGTTGCAATAATTGAGCTGAGTTTGTCGATCTGGGTCGAACTCCCAAACGATTGGACCGATCTTTATGAATTCAGATATATGCACTCACGGTGATGGTCACTATGACCGTGCCAAATTTCAAAAAGATTGGTCCAGTCGTTTAGGAGGAGTTCGATAACAAACGAAATACACGAGTCATCTAAGAAAGAGCTTCGTAAACTCCGCTCAATAATAGTAGTTTGTAAAACTTGTGTTTCAGTTTATACCTATGGCTATAAGTACATTTAGGTAGATATTTAGGAAATGCTTCAGTAAGAATAAAAAATATTAGTAAACTTACATCTTTTCCAAGTTCAACTTTGTGCATTTTTGCTAGCTGCCTGGCAACGAGAGGCCATATTTTATCATTAACAACTGTGTCCATATCTAGTGTATGTCCTGGGTAATATTCATATGCTAATCCATTTTCAAATGTGGCATAAAGTTGAGGTGCCATTCCAAGAACATTGAGTGTTCTTATGTTCCTAAAACAATTTTTTTGTAAAACAATAGCAAACAAATAAAATAAAAATAGTAATAATGTCTCTACAGTCTAGAGACATTAAACACAGACCGTTAGGTAAATACGGCAGACAGCTAAGTATTGATATTATAAAGAGAAAAGATTTTATTGTTTGTTCGAAGCAAATAAGCTCCATAACTATTGATCCAATTTTAAAAATTCTTTCTCTGATATGTAGCTGCTTAATCCCTGAGTAACATAGGCTACTTTTTATCCCGGCAATGTGTCCCCACAAGAACCAAGAACGAGACAAAATATACCATGTGGGCGGAGTCACGGCGATTAGCTAGTCTCTTTATAAACTTACTCAGGAATACCAGCTTGGTGATCATGGTTCTTAACTGATAGTCAAGTAAGTATCTCTCGTCCATGTGGGTAGTCATCTGGGGAAATGGACGAACTGGCCCGCAAACATCGCGACATAATTTCTATCTACCAAATAGTCTGAATCTGTATTAAATAGAACAAGCCTATTCTTGCATACTAATGTTACAATGCAGTTTTGAAAAAAAAATTGTTATCGTATTATTTAGCCAAAGTGCGATAATAGCAATCGTCTACATTCATATGACATTGAAAATTAATAACAATACACTGCACTGGCAATCATGCAAGATAAAAAAATACATAAACAAATAAAAAATATTCTCTTCTTCAGTCAAAGATTTATGTTCGTAGATAATGTTCCAAATAAAATAAAGTAGGTACACATGTAATATGATTGTATATTGTATTACCTGATTTCTGCAGTTCTATCAATAAATAAATCTGTTTTATTGCCATATACTCGTACCAATATTATATCTTTTTCTAATTCTGATTCCACATATCTACATGCAACCAACTTGTTAGTAATTCCATCAGTAAGGAGCTGAAAGTTAAAGCACAAAATACATCTTTTTAATGAGTTGTTTTTTATCTGGTTATAGGCTCTAGAAACTTTTTAAATAGTAGTGATAGTTACTATACCTTTAACTGTATATTGCTTGCAGGCCAATTAGGCCTCAAAGTTTCAAGTAGTTTTAGGACACCAGCGTTAAGGTTATTTTCATCTATTGCAATTGGTATAACCAAATCTTTCGTAAAAGGATGTTTAAACGACATTTTTCTAATTAATCTAGTAAACGTCCGTACGCGGATGATGCGCGAAGTGCACTGATGACTGACTGACTGACTGTCGCCGACTATCTGCTCAGTTCAGTCAGTTTTGGGCGACTCTATTAGATGTTGCTGCGGCACAGTACGGGAGAACAATTAGCAGTTTATAAGCAAGCGGCAGTTAGCTACATAGATAAACTTATATGGCTAGCTAGCTAGCTGGTAAGTGGCAGCACAAAAGTCAAGTCGGTAATCCTTCCTTTGGCCTATAATTTATAGGAATACTTTCTCAATATCGCTCTCAAAGCCGAAAGCGAAGTCTTATGGCAAATAACAAGACAACAAATTATTGCCAATAAGTCGTGATACCTAAATCCGAATTTTTCTTTTACATTCTAAGAATGAAACAGGATTATCATTTTTCTTACAATAACAACGAAAAATGATGCAAAGAGAATACAATACTACGTAAGAAATGATGTATGAAACTATGATGACACTGATGACATTGACTAACACAAATCCATTGTAGTTTTGACACTTGACTGATATTGAAAAAAAAAATTTTTAACATTCGTATTGGGACAGGCGAATATTTGTACCATACTGCCTAGTTTCTATGCAACACTATTTTTTAACTACTGTGATTATTTTAATTATAAAAATATTATAACCTATCACGGTAAATACGTATCTAATCTTTGCACGGTTGTGGCGCGTACTTAATGAATCTCTGACGTCATAAGTCTTAGATAATACAAGAAGGCGGGCCAAGAACTTTCGAGGACCTTCCATAATATCGACCAATATCTAGTTGCGCATACGCACACCTCCTTATAAGTAAACTTAATTAGAAATAAGCAATAAATTGTTGGTACAACATAAGTATAGGTATTTATACTAGTTCTATTGTTTAAGCCACGCCTACCTAAACCTGTTTGTATCGTCAGGAATATTCTAGGTACTTGTATTCATTCTTATATAAGCGAATGCATTTCGATAATAAACATTCATTCATTCACATACTGTTACTGTAAGCGTTTCAATATACCTCCCAACAACCACTACACTGGTGACCCCGACGACGTTCAAGGATATCAAATAACTTGCTGAAGTTCCCGACGTCACTGGTGACCCTCGACTTTACTGGTGACACTCGATATCAAGCAGTGCTTGAATACAATAATAATCATCATCGGAGAACTGTTCCCGGTTGAACCACAGTTACAAGCCGCATCATCATCCTCATCTGAGCGCCGTTCCCGGTTGAACTACAGTAACAAACCGTGTAATCATCAACATCGAGCGTTGTTCCCAGCCGCAGAATGACGGATCCATCCGGACAGCCAGGTACGACCGCAGCTACGATTACGGATGTGGTGTTGGGAGAAGCTTACCGAGTAGGAGTCAAGACCCCGAAGTTCAACCCCAATGACCCAGAGCTATGGTTCGCACAAATGGAGGGACAATTCGTGCTATCCAGAGTAATCGTCGACGACACGAAATTTAACTACGTCCTGGCTCAACTCGAACCGCAGCATTCATCGGAAGTACGCGATTTTATGGTTTCTCCACCGGCTTCAAACAAATACGATACGTTGAAGAACGAGCTCATACGAAGACTGCCAGCCTCGCAAGAAAGGAAGATACAACAGCCGTCGGTATAATGGCAGAATTAAATAACTCCAATTTTGGCCAAATTGACCTTTCACCATTTTCGAGAACCCTAAAATGTGCCGCATCTTTTGGTCTAACAAACATTCCTATATCTCAATCCAATCCAAAAATAAATCCATTTTCGTGTTTCAATTGAAGAAATAGATATGTTTAATTGAACACTAAATATTATTAGAAAAAATGACTAACTCTATAAATAAATGAACAACTGTGACTTCTGATCACTTGAGTATGAAATGAATTAGCTAAATTGAGTTGTTTAGTTCTTCCACGAACGAAAATATTCTAATGAAAGCAGGCATGTTGAAGGAAAACTAAACAATTTGAGTTATTTAATTCAGGCAGTTATGAGCAGTCTTTCGTTTTTAAATAATTATTTTTATGTATTTCTCCTTCGAGAAAATATACATTTATAATAGATTTTATTAAAAAAATGTCAATAGGTGAAATTATTGAATATTTCTATTTATAGTATTCGCACGTAAGCAAAGTTATCGTACAACTCGGTTGTACAAATTGGCGCGAAATAATGTAAACATCAATGAGACCTATTGGTAAGGTGGAGTGTGGGGTCCGGGAGAGAGTGAACGCGTGCCGACATGATTGAGCACATTTTAGTGCATCCATTAGATAATGTGAAGGACGTCAACTATTTTATCATGGATTCAAGGGGTAGATTTTTGGTGAAAATGTGTCAGCAAGAAGGTGATTTGTCTGAGGTAGGTAATGTACAATGTTTTTATAATTATTTTAGTACTTACATGTATTGTCCTTTGAATAATATTACTTGATTATTATTTGTCTGAAGTAGGTAATGCACAATCTTTTTATAATTATTTTAGTATTTACTTAGGTGTTGTCCTTTTAATAATGGCTTGATTATTAATATTAACATGCCAAAGTATCAACAATTTACTGTCGGAGTCTTCAAGTGTATCTATTCGTAGGTAACTAATACCTATACCTACTGACAATAAGTCGAGCCATACAACCATTATTGCTTATTTTTGTTATTTTAATTACGTTTTAGTTTATTGTTATGATAAATTGAAATCTAATAATAGAATGGAATAGATTTTATTGACGTTTTCCACAACTAAGCGAATTGCGTTGTCAAACATTTAGAGTTACGGAAGAACTCTATAAATGTTGACATTATAATTCAATTATGAATCTTATTGCAAGGAAATAAGGTGCCTTTTACTTTCTTCTATTAGACTGTTTAATGGACAGCCTCGGTGGCGTAGCGGTAGTGAACGCGGCCGCTACGCAGGAGGCGCGGGTTTGATTCCCGCTTAGTGCAAATATTTGGCACTGGTCTGGTCGTGTGTCGGTCCCGGTTGCCAAACGAACATCTATGGCGCTTTTTTACACATGGACCGTCGTGGCAAACGAAGGCCTATAAATAAAACTTCGGATGAACAAATGAATGATATTAAAAACCACATTGAGAGTTTCCCTACCGTTGATTCACATTATTGCAGAAAGCAATCATCTCGAAATTATTTAAATCCCACTTTATCGATACCCAAAATGTATGAATTGTATGTGGAGAAAATTAAAGAAGACAACAAGATGCCTGTCAAATTACCTGTTTACAGGAAAGTGTTCGGTACACAATACAATTTATCGTTTTTCCACCCGAAAAAAGACCAGTGCAACGTGTAACACATACGAAAAAGATAAAACAAATAGTACTATTCAAAATAAGTACAGTCAACATATAGAGCGAAAAGAAGCATCATACAGGGCTAAAGAAGTTGATAAAAAAAAATCCGAAGAGGACGAGTCACTTATGTGTGTCACGATGGATTTACAAAGTCTTCTACAGATTCCATCTACTGCAGATAGTTTAATGTACTATTCCAGAAAGTTAAACTTGTATAATTTGTCTATATATGAGTTTAAACCGCCACAAAATAACGCTCACTGCATGATATAGACTGAAATTAACGGCAAAAGAGGCAGCATCGAAATAGCTTCTGCTATTTACTTATGGATTATGACACTCCCTGAGGCTATAACACACGTAATTATATATTCCGATACATGTTCAGGGCAAAATCGTAACCAGTACATTGCAGCCTTTTTATTACATTTAGTGCACAACCACAGAACAATCAAAATTGTCGAGCAAAAGTACTTAGAAAGTGGCCACAGTTTTATGGAGGTAGACTCGATGCATAGTGCCATCGAAAAGGAAAAGAGACACAGAGAAGTATACTCTGTAATTGAATGGAAGGATATCATGCAGAAAGCACGATCCTAAAGACAAAACAAGAAAGCTACACCATATAAAGTAACAGAATTATCATATAAAGATATGCTAGATGTAAAACTCTTAGCTGCAAATATCATAAAAAATAAGACTGTGGCAGAGAACGGAGACACAGTAAGTTGGTTGAAAATCAAATGTTTACGGTTCGACAAGGACTTGCCAGGATTTATCAAGTACCGATACGACTATGATGGAGTATACAATTTATTAAATATTCTCTCTAAGCCCGGGAGATCAACAAGAAGAACGATAAATACTGAAATGCCTGCTATGAGTTCTGACGACATTCCTAGGGCTTATACTCAACTTCTACCTATTACCAAAGAAAAAAAGAGGGACCTATTACAGCTTTGTAAAAAAAATATAATACCCAAGGAGCTCCATGGTTGGTATGAAAATTTACCATCATTAAATGATAATCCGAGTAGACAGACGTATTCATCAGATGATGAAGATTAATTTTTTTACACCCTATTATACGAATTGTTGATTTGATAAAGCATGTTCGTTATTTGTTTTAAAAATTTATAATAATTATGTTTTAATGTAAAGAAAAGTTAGTTTGCGTTTAGTTGATTTTAGAAGATTTATAATAGTTTATTACCTACAAAAAGTTTATTTGATAAACCATGGTCGTTTTTTGTGTTTAAAATTATAATTATGTTTTAATGTAAAGCAAAGTATTTTTTGTTCTAGTTGATTTTACGAGTAGAAGATTTATAATAAGTAATTTATTTGATTTTATTAGATTGCCATACCTAATTATGTTGATTTTGATTTTTGTACTTTTACGTTTTTTTTTTTAATAAACGATGTTTCTTCTTCCAACCCAGGTTTTTTATTTCATGTGAGACCAATAATCAGGTGATAAAATTAAACAAATTAACTTTCACTAAGAATGCCTAACTTTCATGTTTAAATATTTCATTAGGTTCAGAACTCGACAAGTGAACTTGTTGACCCAATTTCATGTATTCACATCCATCTTATGTGTGAGAAAACTGAATAACTACCATAAAGAATTAGCTAACTACGGTATGTTTGCAACATCTTGGTGTGGCAAAATTGGATAACTTGGTTTTTGATTATTAATTTTTTTTTGGTTCATGAAAGAAATTAGTTTGATTAAGCATTGAATCGACAGCAAACATGCTTATAACATATAAAATTGCCGACTTTAAAATTGTTCTCCATTTGTTAATGATGTCAAAAAAAGTGCCAAAAAAACAGTAAATCGCGATTATCTCGAAACTTGAAATATTGAGTTATTTAGTTCTGCCATTATACCCACTGCTTCTCATGTGCGAAGAGATGGGTGACAGGAAGCCTAGTCAATTCCTCCGGCACTTGCAACTACTTGCTGGTTCTAATGTTCCTTCAGATTTCATCAAATCCATTTGGACTAGTAGTGTTGCCTACACATTTGCAGACCTGCATAGCAGCCCAGCAGTGTAAAATGACTCTGGAGGACCTATCCGAGTTAGCAGATCGCTTGAACGACGTCGTTCCAGTAACTGTGCAAGTAGGTGCACCAGTCCCTAAGCAAGTAGAAAGTACAACGACGACGACCGCCGAAAGTACTGACATAGCCATGCTCACTCGTACCGTATCGGAACTCAGCAGCAGATTGGAAGCAATGAGCATGGACCTGCGTAGACTTTCCCGCTCACGTTCCAGAAACGACAGAAGCATTCCGAGACATAACCGCTCGAGGTCGCGCTCACGTACTAGTGATAACTCATATTCCGCTCGAGGTCGCGCTCACGTACTAGTGTTAACTCATATTGCTACTACCATAATCAGTTCCGGGATAAAGCACGCAAATGCTCACAGCCCTGTAAGAAGTCGGAAAACTTTCAGGCAGCCATTAGTGGCGGTAAACGACTGTCTTTCTAGTAAGAGCCGTTCATAACGGACCACAAGACGAAGATTCAATACCTCATTGACATGGGTTCGGACCTGTGCGTCTTCCCACGATCCGCTGTTCGGGAGCCACGTATGAAAACCCGGTTTGAATTGTTCGCTGCCAATGGAACAATCATTGCCACCTACGGTGACTTGCCACTGATATTAGATTTAGGCCTTCGTCGCGCGTTCACATGGCGTTTTATTGTGACTGAAGTCACAAAGCCAATCATCGGCGTCGACTTTTTAGGCTACTACAGTTTATTAGTCGACTGCCGCAACCAACGCCTGATTGATGGAATTACAACACTAACAGTTACTGCTCCACATGTTGATGTGGAGCAGCAACTGTTAGTGTAGTCCAACTGAGGGTATTTCATGCGTCCACACTGTCACTGATAACACCGTGTACCATCGTTTTTGTTGAGACAGTACCCGGACGTCACGCGCCCTGCTGGTAAACCCAAGGTCGTGAAGCATTCAACGGTGCACATATACGCACCACTCATGGCCCACCAGTAGCCAGTCACCCACGTCACTTGGATCCAGAACTACCAGCCCGCAGATGACCACACAAGGAAAGCAAGATGTGGACGCACAGTGCGACTTCCAGATTACTATCGCCCGTAGTTACGGTCTCACCGGGGGAGTAGTGTGGCGCGTACTTAAAGAATCTCTGACTTCATACGTCTAGATAATACAAGAAGACGGGCCAAGAACTTTCGAGGACCTTCCATAATATTCGACCAATATCTCGTTGCCATCGCCATACGCCACACCTCCTTATAAGTAAACTGGCCTATTAGAAATAAGCAATTTGGGTGCAAAGGGGCTCTACCAACATCTTTAGGACCCTAGCGACCTCACCTGCTAGTGGCGCACCTGCTGATCAACGGACGAGGTTCGTTAATTTACGGTACCTTTGCAGTGGCTTCGGCCCCTACGTGGGCAGGTGGTACAAAAGTGCTGGTTCGGGGGGGGTACAACCGTGCAGCTGTGCTAAAGCCCCCAAGTAACCCAGCCCAGGCTAGGTTGCGTTAGGGGTTCAGCAGCTGTACCGCCGCGGCGATGTATCGTGCAGCAGGCCAGTGGGGGCGAAACGGAGTCTAGTGTGGGAGGTGTGCGTCGATTCGCCGGCCAGAAAGGCCCTTAGCAACGGCGTTGCCGCGGCCGCCCGCAACACAGTCATGGGGCCCGCCTGGGACCAACCACCCCAGGAGGCTGCCCCACATGTTGCGCATAATCCTGATGTGGGATCGCCGCTCTGGGTGGTAACCGGTGTGGGGTAGCGGCGGCCTTGCATCAGGGGGGTTTGGGAGTCCTTCCGTCCGGCGAGTCGGCTCCGACCTAACCACACAGTTCTAGACAAAGCTAGCCCCTGCGCTTTGTCACTTACTGCTGCACCAAATGTCGCCGTCTTCACGCTTCTTCTTCATATACATTATGGCAGTGCAACATAAAAAACGTAAACGTTCCACAGCGGCCCCAGGAAACCCCACAACTTCACTTTTCGAGGTCGAGTTCACTAACATCCGTGGACTCCGTGCGAACCTCGATGCCGTCCACCATCACCTTGAGACGGCACGGCCCGCTGTGATGTTCCTCACGGAGACACAAATACGCCGCCCTGAAGACACGTCTTACCTGTGTTACCCCGGCTATGTCATCGAGGAACAATTTCGAGATAAAGCCGGGGTGTGCATGTTCGTTTGGGCGGATGTTTGCTGCCGCCGGTTGCGCTGCCTAGAGAACCCCTCCAACTCCGTCCTTTGCCTGCACGGAGACCATGGCGTTCCCACACAGGGGATTCTGAGACAACAAAGCTCTTACAGTACCTCAGCGAGACGGCTGATGAAGCGCAAGTGTGGTTCCCGAACGCTGGCCTAGTATTTCTGGGGGACTTCAATGGCCATCACATTGAATGGCTGGGGTCTCTCAAGACTGATCATGCGGGTAGGGCCGCCCATGCGTTCGCTCTCTTCCACGGTCTGAACCAGATGGTATGCGGGATCACCCGGATACCAGACAGGTCAGATCACGCGCCCGCTCTGCTGGATCTACTGTTGACGAGTCGCCCAGCCCAGTACAGTGTTTCGGTAGGAGCCCCATTGGGTAGTTCCGACCACTGTGTTGTTCACGCTGGCATGAAGGTGTCACCTCCTGCACGACTTGTACATACGTCACGACGACTATGGCACTACTCGTCAGCGGATTGGGACGGTCTACGTGGTTATTATGCGTCCGTCCCCTGGAGCCAGCGTTGATTTGTAGGAAAGGCTCCTTCGGATAGCGCTTCTGCGTTTCCTGGCGAGATCAGTTTAGGGATGGAATATTACATCCCTTTCACTGATGTCGCCAGTATCCGCAGAGCCCGTCCCTGGTTCGGGCGAGATTGTGCCAAAGCTGTTCGACAAAAACAGTTGGCATATCGCACCTGGATCAGGGTCCGGGCTGTGTGCGACCCAAACGTGGGCCACCTCAAAGCAGCGTACAACCGGGCCACCAAATCCAGTCAATTGGGCCTTTAAGAGAGCGGATGTCCAGCGCGTCGCGCGGCTTGGTCAGGAGCTCACTTCCCATCCCACGGGCAGACGTGGATTCTGGCAACTGGCCTAAAAAGCCCAAGAGAAAGCGGATATGCTCGCAGACCTCTTTGCGGCTAATTCCCGGGTCGACGACCGTGGCCTGCAGCCCCCCGCCATCGCCTACTGTGGCCACACTATGCTTGATATTGTTATCAGGCAATGTGATGTACGGGCAGTGCTGCGGTCACTCGACACTCGGAAAGCCAGTGGCCCTGACGGCATTCCAGCGGTGGTGCTACGAAAATGTGCAGCTGAGTTGTCTCCAGTATTAACGCGTCTGTACCGCCTGTCATACTCTACAGGGCTCGTGCCGGAGGTCTGGAAGGAAGCGAACGTACAACCGATTCCCAAGAAAGGGGATCGATCCGATCCAGGCAACTATCGACCCATAGCTGTCACCTCAGTCATTTGCAAGGTGCTTGAGCTCCTTATAAATAAGCAGCTCATGCGATACCTAGAGGATCACTCGCTAATCATACGGCTTCAGGCCAAAACGATCAACGGGTGATCTTCTGGCATTCGTAGCGCATGTCTGGGGTGGGGCTTTGGAAAGGCACGGCGAGTCCTTGGCTATTAGCCTGGACATCGCCAAAGCTTTCGATAGGGTCTGGCATGCTTCGCTCCTTTCCAAGCTTCCAGCATATGGTATCTTTTTTCTGCATATCAATGATATGCTATCCCTCGGGAACATTCATTGCTATGCAGATGACAGCACAATGCACGGGAGTTATTCGGTTCGTCCGACGGCGGGGCGATCTGAGATTGAGGAGGAGAGACGACGACTCGTGGCTGATCTCGACCGACAGTATCTCTCAATGGGGTACCGAGAACCTGGTCGAGTTCAATGCCCGCAAAACACAGGCTTGTGCATTTACTGCGAAGAAATCCCCTTTCCTTCCCCTACCCTCTCTTCAGAATGCATCATTACCAATGAAGGACTACCTTGATATCCTTAGCATAGACATTCGTTGAGAGCTCAATAATAAAAATTACATCAAAAGATGTATAGGCTAGCTTCGTGGAAACTAGGAATACTGAATAAGGTAAAGCGATTCTTTACACCGGACCAGAGGTGTCTGCTGTACAAGACGCAGATTAGACCCTGCGTCGAATACTGCTCTCACCTCTGGGACGGCTCCGCGAAGTATCTGCTGGACGCTCTCGACGCTATGCAGCGACGGGCTATCCGTATTATAGATTGTCCGGAGGTAACGGGAAGCCTCGAGCCGCTAGCTCAGCGCTGAAGAATAGCTTCCTTGGCCGCATTCTACCGTATTTACCACGGCGAGTGTTCTGAAGAGCTCTTCAATCTGATCTGTTTAAACGTTCGTTTCTCTGCCGAACGATAGTGGCCTGGAACGCCCTGCCTGTGCACGTGTTTCCTCCCACATATATTCCTGGGTTCTTTAAGCGGAGCGTGAATATGCACATCAGTAGGTCGTCAAGTCGAGGGCCACTCTCTATAGAATTGTGTGCTGTGAGAGTGGCCCACACTCGCTAGACGTCGTCACGACTTACCATCAGGCGGGCGGCGTCAATTTGGCGAACCAAATATAAAAAAAAAATAGTAGGTACAACATAAGTATAGGTATTTATACTAGTTCTATTGTTTAAAGCCACGCCTACCTAAACCTGTTTGTAATGTCACGAATATTCTAGGTACCTACTTGTATCCATTATTATATAAGCGAATGCATTTCGATAATAAACATTCATTCATTCAGATACTGTTACTGTAAGCGTTTCAATATACCTCCCAACAACCACTACACGGTTTTAATTGAGAGAGCACAAATCACGTAGGTATGTAGGTACTTATTTATCTCCAAAGAGGTAAACTGAGGCGCTTATTTCGCCAATTTGTTAACCCTCAAGTGGCGGCTCACGTAATAGGTGGCGAGCCTATTGCCGTTTCCAGGGATTTTATATACCTATGCCAAAGCCTCGTCCGATTATTAACAGGTGCACGGCGTACAGGTGAGGATGTCTTAAAACTTGGAGATTGTATTTGTGACCGTTTTTTTAATCTACAATGTTGTGCTTGTTTTGGGACACCATACACGGTGATTTATGGACGTTTTGGACTTGAAAGGGGTTTACTCGGAATAATAAGGAACTCTTTTTTTTTCACAAACATCTCTCAAGCTCAGTGCAAAGCAGTGGATTCAACAACAGGTTTTCACAATAAGAGACCGCCGATTGAGCCTTAGACGCACCCTTTATCCGTAGGGCGGCCCGCATATGTATCTACTTTATCCACTATTTCATCTATTATCTTTTACCCACTGAGCCTTATCCAAACCCAGAACACCCAACAACAAACAGAATATTAGGTATGCCTAGGTAGGTTTGCCTACTTATGTCTGTTCGTAGCTACCTGGAAATTAAGTAAGTCAATATTCCCTATAGCCTATGAAAACTACACCGAAATCATAAGAAATTTAACTTAATTACAAAACCAATTGCTTTCAAAGAACCTTAATTTGGATCGGCAGAATATAACCCTGCCAGATTGGTGAAGGTCGATCTTCCACGGCTCTTAGAACACTAAACGTGAAAGTCCGTGAAACAGTTTTTTAAGTGACACAAAATAAGTAAACCTTTTTGCTTTCTGTTACGAAAAACTTGATTTTTTTGTTTTTCTATTCATTCAATTTTCTCGGATCCTTCAGCAATTTTAATAAATAAAATTTAAATATTGCATAGAATTAAACATGGGCAAGCATTTTGGTGACCTAGCCGTCGTTCGAGGCGTTCTTTATTATAAGTTATCACCTCATGAACAAAAAGCATTCGCCGGGGCAATTAAGTACGGGGGGCCAAACACGATATCAAGAATAATGGATCGGCTGTGGACATATTTGCCAAGTAAGTAGTTACCTACACCAAAAACGCTTAGGTAAGTAATGTCTACTTAACTAAGCGTTTACGCGTACTTTCTCATAACCTAAAATCAACAGGGTCTATACCTACATACAAATAGGTATCTAAGTATAGATCAAACGTTCATTTTACTGTATACGTACCTACTTGACTTCAGGCTGACGCAGATGCAGACTACTCGTCGGATGAGTACCTACCTATTCTGCAACTGCATCAGCCTGAAGTAGGATGTACACTTCTATGTGTACCAAATTCGGTACTGTAGATAGGTACTTACCTAATGAATACACCATCCTTGCAGCTTTCATTCTGGGCTATGCTACTTACGTTGCCGTTGAAGAGTCATATTATCAATCGAAACGAAAAAATCCAAAAGATTACATGAACGAAGTTGACCCAAGGCCACCAGAACCATGCGCAGACAAGAAAAAGAAACCTAAATCCTAATTTTCTCCTTAATTTTTCTGGTCGGTATTTATTATTTTAATGATAATAAATTTTAATGATGACATTTTTTATTTTCGTTAATTATAACAATAAAGTTAAAAAGCTAAAGAATAAAGATATTTAATTCTAAAAAAAAGCACAGTTACTAATTCGTCCAGTCGGTATATTCCGTCCAGTACCTAACAACAGACGGGTTATGCTCCGCTGTACCACTGGTTTATACCACCGGTGGTAGAACGGGTAAAATTGGTATGCTCCGTGGTTCCCCTCAGTGTTACAGTGGAGCATATGTTCACAAATGTTAAAAATGTATTCCACTGTTCTACTACAGATATTATGATGCATGCACACTAGTGAAGCCCACTTTCGATTCGTTCCCACTAGTTCTACTAAACAGTTCTACCGTAGAACTACTGGGAACTTTTTTTCCCACTAGTTCTACTATGTTTGATGGAACAAAAAAGTGGAGGGTTATGCTCCGCTGTACCCCTGGTTTATACCACCGGTGGTAGAACGGGAAAAATTGGTATGCTCCGTGTAGAATGATACTATTGAATGAAAAGACCCTTTTTTAATTTATTAATTTGAAGCCCGTGGTGAGACTGTACCATCAGGTGTGCTTTCGTTGGGCGGAGAAATAATATGCCTATGTACATAAGAACACACTGATCTTGTTTGAGGCAGTTTAATCTGTAGGTAAATTAATATTAAAATTTAGTTAACTATAGTCTTTTTCACATAGGAAGCGTCCTGTGAAGCTTGCCATATATTCAGGAAGCGCGCTTTCGCGCTACTAACCCATCACGGCTAGGCCTGAAATATTAAAATATGTCATCACTATTTACTCTACAGTGTAGAGCATCGTAATTTTCATGATTATTTTTTTATCAATAAACTTAAAATGCTCAATCGTATTTGCCAGTAAGTTATTTTATGCTTAAGAAATTACCTTTACGCAAATTTGTTTAACAGCAGACGCCCGCGGCATATGCCTTCCTCAGAACCACTCTATGCATTGGTGAAAACCGCATCAAAATCCGTTGCGTAGTTCCAAAGATCTATGCTTACATAGGGAGGGACGGACCGACTTTGTTTTATACTACGTAATGATTTTATGAAATCCAAATAAAAATTTGTCTAATCTAATCTAAAATGATCATTCCGAAAAACAGGCGGGAACGTATAATATTATACTTCATTTTGCCGTGGTTTATCGATACATCGATAATCGTGACGTCATCAGGTGGTCAAGCCCTATCGTAAAAAGACTTACTTCTATTTTACATTATTTAAGAAGGTTACCCCGCGTCGTCCTTTTAAAGTACCTATTTCTGCAGGTTATAGGATACTTTAACACTGAGGGTTCGTTTAAGGAGACGCGGGGCGTCGAGCGACGCGAGCGGCGTGGCTTCGCACTGCGCTGCGCCCGCCGCGTGGGACGCAGCTTTGTATGAGGCGTCGTTCAGTGCGACACCCGCTGCGACTCTCGCAGCTTATTGCCGCCGTCCTTCCAGTCATGTTCGACTAGTTACAAAGAGCAAACGTGTGTATTGTTTGTAATCATGGACGACATCATTGATATAATTTGCTTGAAGATAATTATAAGTTATATATTATATTATAGTATTTTATTTGCCGCTAGAGCGGAACCCAGGTTCACAGCAGACGAACGCGAACAATTTGGAGAATATGCAACTCTTTACCAGTCAGTAAGAACAAAGTGTTATGATGTATTTCATGGATATACACGAATGTCATTCCCACTGCATACCCCGCACCTCTCCCACCCTTCCATGCCGCGTCCTTTGCGGCGTCACCCGCCGCGTTCTCCCATTGCGACACTCGCTGGTTTACCCGCTGCGTACTCCGCGGCGTCGCCTGTCGCTACATTTGCCGCGTCCGACGCGGCGCCGCTCGTAGCTTGGGCAGCTACAACTCAAACAAACGCTTGCAAAGACGCTTCTCCTTGAACGCTCCAAACATTGCCGTATGTTTGTGTTTCGGGCGGCCCGCTTCGCGGACCGCACCGCTCGACGCGCCGCGTCTCCTTAAACGAGCCCTTAGGTACTTGAAATAAAAAACCATGAAAATTTAAATTATTCATTTACTAAGCTTGAATGCACAAAATAACGTAGCTGGTTTGAACCATTTGAACAAAATGTACAACATAGACCAAAATAAACTAAAAAGCAGATCATTTGTATAGGTCAATGCATAGGTACTGGTTATGTGCACTTCAAATTTAAAAACGCTCACACACAGTGTTACATTCAACACAAACTAAGCGACAACAATGATATTGCAAAACATATTATTGTTATTGTAACATGAAATCCTCTATCGGTTTACATCACGTCTAGCCATAGTGGACTTGAAAAATCATTTTTTTTTACAAAATGATAAGTATTCAGCAACGGAATGTCTCAAATTATAATGCTGGAATTAAATGCAAGTCACTTAAAATGTTTGATACCAGTTAGTAATTAATTACATTTCATTATCATTCTATGGAGAATTAAGAATTGAAGCAATTCTAAAAAGCCTTAATACAAATTTATCACATACTCGAATCAATTATTTCACAATATACACACTGAAATTATTTCTCAATAACTTCAGAAAAAGTTCAGAGTCATGCAAGACTCCATAATTTTGTTCACAACGCATGATATTGATAACTACAGAGTAAATTTGTCTATGTTGTATGGCAATATACATAACTATAACTATCAATATTCACTTACTAAATAATGTAAGTACGGGTATTCGAATTTGTTAAATTTTAGGTCATGAAAATAATTATTTTGTTAAGCTGCTACAAGTCCATAATTCAATTTTATTGGTAGGATTGATAGTTAATAGCATTAAAAAATTACTGGTAAGTATCTCTAACTGGGTATCGTTTTAATGTATTCATTTAGCCCTGCATCCAAAAATCTTTCAATATAAACAAATAACAGAAATTATCTTAAATTACTTTATTTTAACATCACATTAGAGGATATTCATATTCAAACTGTGGCAGTTCTTGTGTTACAATAATTATCTGTATAGTTAAAATTGAAGACACAGAAAAACCATAATTTGTATTCCATGCTAGCATAATGTGCTCATAAGTATTAATTTATTTGCTAAATAATATTTACTCACTAAAGGACATTGCCAAGGTTTGGACCAAGTGCTGCCTAGAATGCTCACATACAGTAATTGGTCCAACTTCCATACAAAATTAGGATTTGTCCTTTCAATTTTATCACATTAAATGAAATAAAATTGTTAGTTATAGCATAAAAATGCAATAGGTAGGTTTACAAAATTGTAACCAAAATATAAATTACGTTAATACAATATAGGGTAGATAGGACAAATAGCAGTAATGAAACATTGTGAAGTTTCTCATACACAAGTATCGTAAGGTTGGATAACATTATGACTGTGTGTATCACAAAATGATTTATGTTTTATAGACGCTAGTAAGCCAGAAATCTCGCGCGTTATGGGGTAGAGAAAAGAGTGAAGAATAGGAACGAAAATTGGGTCTAGAGAGGTCTCACATAAAACGTAAACCACAGCATTCGTTTTTGACATTGGTCTATAGAACAAGAATTTCTAGTGAAAGAATTACCAAGTCGAGCAGACTTATTGGGGCTGAATGTTTGATAGTTCCCAGAGTAGGACAAGATATGAATTACAAGTAAGCGTCTGGACCTTGGTTTTTGTCAAGTACCTTGACAAAAAACGAAGTCTATTAATCTTAAATATGACCAAATTTAGCAGTAGTAGTCACATCTACCCTCATTATTCGAGATATTAAATGTCACAAATTATTCCACCTGTTCTTAGTGTAACTTAATAGGAAAATAACATCAAAAAATTAATAATCATTTCATAATTTGAGTAAAAATAAATATTCACTATCAATTTAAACAAGTGTATGTAGTGTCGACAATGGTGGTCCCGTCATATCACTAAATAATAACCCATCAATAAAGCTTAATAAAAGGACTTAATACTTGTTCAAGTAAATCACGATGAATGAACATTCCGACATTTACACACACATTTTTTAAAAATAATCATGTGACTTTTTATTAAAGTAAATACACATACAAACATTGTACATTAATAAATCAACAACACGGGATTATTTTTGAATTTAGTTTTCATTGCAATAACCATTTGTTCAGAGGCTTTATAGCCATCAATATTGTGCCTGTAAAAAGTGCTGGATATTAACTCACCATAATGAAGTGTCATTACTTAGTGTTATGAATCAGTATGTGCAGATAAATAATTAAAGGTTAACTCATTCTACATCCATTTGTTCTTGTGATGGTTGTGTGTTGGGAGTAGCGTCCGGTTGTCCATCACCTTGGGTGGGGTTCGCTGGTGGTGGAGTTTTCTCTTTAGGTTTTGGCTTATTTAAAATTGGGTTCACTGTGTTTTCGAAAGTCTGGAAAGAAAGGAAACAGGTTTTGTGAGAAAAACAAACACTTATCTAATATGGATACAGGTTTTAACAAAATAAATACTAAACAATGGTAAGTAAAAATTTTTTAAGAAAAAACTTTTTAGCATTAATTAATAGCATTAATTTTTCGCAGAATCAAAAGGCCAAAACAGAACAGCCAAAAACGGCTGTTCTCTCTGAGACAGTCTTGATAATGCCTCGTTTAGAGGCGAAACAATTGTCGACGTTTTGTTGTCCTTTTGATTCTGCGAAAAATTAATGCTATTAATTAATGCTAAAAAGTTTTTTCTTAAAAAATTTTTACTTACCATTGTTTTGTCATGGATTTTCGCCAAGTAACGTCTGTTTCTATCCAAAATAAATACTTCAAAAAAATTGTAGCCATGACGTAACAATAAGTCCACTTTCCTGTGTCTACATTCCGAGACTGGGTATTGGTCCCCAAATAATGATTTAAATGTTAGTGAGGTTTACTGGGCGACACGACCAGTATATTTAATCTATACTAATATTATAAAGCAGAAGAGTTTGTTTGATGAACGCGCTGATCACAGGAAGTACTGGTTCATTTGAAAAACTATTTTTGAGTTGAATAGGCCATTTATCGGGAAAGGGAATAGGCTATATAACATCACGCTACGATTAATAGGAGTAGAGTAGCAGTGAAATTTGTTTAAAATACGGGGAAGATGTACTTCTTTTGAGAAAATGATGTACTAAAGAATTGTTCCTCTTGTGACGCGACGGGAACAATAATTGACCGCTAGTATTTAAAAGTTAGTAAGTATAGTACCTGTCTCTCCTGACGTATCTGATGTGTGGTGTACTGCGGCGGCTGGTGGCGCGGCGTGTGCGCGAGACTCTGCCGAGCGCTCTCCAGCCAGGTCAGAGCGGTCTTGCCCAGCTCGTACACCTTCTGTATATCCGCCTCGGGGAGGTGCGCGTACTTTACATCACCAGATCTGGTAACAAACACTAATTATTGTAACAGATTTGTACTGTCAAGGTTCAAAAGTCAATTCCCATTATTAGGTACAATGCAATCACTTGACTCTATGCTGATGGTCTGAGACTGCTCAGATTTTGGGATTTTTGAACCTTGAATATACAAAAAAATTTTACTTTTAAATTAGGATAAAAACACCACATTCAAGTGAACCAAGAAATGGGAGGAAGTTATTGTTAAGTACTTGTTGATATGATTTGAATAGTGAAAGAAACAGTCCATTAATATTCAAGGAAATAATGACATACATATTTTTAAGAAACAAAGTTATGCTAAATCAATAAACTTAAAAAGTTATTGTTTACTTGTATTGATCGATGGCCTTATTAGCCAGTTGGATAGCCAGAGCGAAGTCATCCAATGCGCCCGGACGAAGTTCAAATTCCAAACGCCGCTGTTTAATTGGTTCACCTTCCGTTCGCAGCTCAGACAATTTGTCGCTGTACACCTGAAATATTAATAAAATACTAGTTGTCCAGACGAACTCTGTATCGCCTCAAAAAAAAAAAAAAAGAATGTTTTAATATTTCATGCAAATGTATGTAAATTGAAAAACGCGACGGACGGACAGACAGACAGACAAATTGTCGTATTAAATATATATTTTTTTTTTATAAATATTTTTGGACATTCTCACACAGCGTCATCTAGCCCAAATTAAGCTAATATAAGCTTGTGTTATGGGATCTAGACGACTGATAAACATACTTATCTATACTATTTTATAATTGTAAAGTGGTCGTGTCTGTACATTGGAGATATTTGAAAAAAAAAAATACTTGGGTTATGTTATGTTAATGATACTGAACACGGAAATATTTTTTTTTTATTTCCTGTCTGTTTGTTCGCGATGGACGCAGAAACTACTGAACGGATTTTGATGCAGTTTTTTTTGTTAGACAGGGCTTGGTCAGACTTAAAATCTTACGTTTGTTTCATCGCAATCGGTTGATTAGAACCATTAGACCAAAAATATAATAAACTGAATTTAACGGAGATATATAGATGTCACTTTTTATTATTATTGGTAAATTTATGATGGTATGTTTGGTCGCGATAACCGACATCCACGCAGGCGGAGCCGCGGGCAACAGCTAGTATATTTATAAATACATACATATTATACATAGAAAATACCCAAACTCCGAAACAAACATTTGTGGATCACACAAATAATTTGTATCGACCCGGAATCGAACCTGGGACCTCAGGGGCGGCAGTCGCATACTCATACCACTGAGCCACCGAGGCAGTCAATATAGATTGCAACTATGTGTTTATGTCAGGCACTCTGACGTTTGGTTTCCCACGGCCCGTTTGTTTCACAGATCAGATCGCGCCCTGACAGGCGAACTGATCGTGGGAACCGGTGAATCTGATGAGGCCTGTAGTCGCCTTTCTGATCCGTCGGGAGTCTGGCAAGGTGCCTGTTGCGGCCTGGGCATACATTATGTGACTCACTCATTTGAAATAGGAATTATCCTACAAAACTTCATAGATAAGCTATGTGTGATATGTCTTTAGATAGGTCTTTCTTGGCTGAATAAAAGTTGCAATATGGTGACTTCATCCAAAAAGTCCATACAAACATTTGCATTGTCCTTTGATGTAGATTTTTCGGTACTTTTACTTGCAAAATTTGAAATGCTATCTATTATACTACAATACAATTACCTGTCTGTTTTGGTCTTCTCCTTCATCATACAACCACTGCTCGAGCCCGTCCAGCTGGTTCACGAGCCGGTTGCGATGATCCTCGTCTATGAAGTCGTGTAACGATTCACCTTCAGACAATTTGCCTCGCAACTCATACACATACTCCTCTAATGCATTCCTGGCATCAGCACGCTCTTTCTCCTGTCTGTCTTGAGCTTGCATTTTACCCTGAAAAAATAATAAGAATATATTTATTTATTTACCTCCCTGAAGGACCATTAGATAACTAACTAATATGGAACGATAATAACTAAGTACAATATATGTTATCATTGAACATTGTTATATCCACATCCCGTCAAGGGTTATTTAAATAAAAAAAAAGAAACAAATACAGTAAACTATGATAAAAGGTAAAATACTAAGATAAAGCTCCAGTTTTAATTAAACAATAATAGGTACCTCTTGTTCCATGTAGGTGTTGAGATCATGCTTAGAGAAGCCATGTGTTTGAGCCTCAATGGGCAGTTCAATGGTCTTAACAATAACCTTCTTCTTTTCCTTTGCTTTGTCCTTTTTGTCATCAGTTTGATCCTGTAAATAAATGCCGCAGTTCAAATCATATAAACAAGTATATATCCCCACCACCACACTGCTTGTGAACTAACAAATACTTTCAAAACACCAAGCAGTGAGGTGACCCATTTGCTCTCAATACATAAACTATTTACTATAAAATAATAACTAGCTCCACCATATTCCAAAGTTTCTATAGAACGAAAAAGGAAAACCAAAAATCAAAACAACTTCAAGCTTGATAAAAACATGCGTGGACACAGAGAAAGGCGAATAAAAGAATTAAAACGAGGCGAGAGGTTGTATCATGACCTCATAAAACAATAATTAGTGCAAATGGGACCTCAAATCGAGGATGGGGATGAAACAGATTTATGTGATATCTGCTGCCACTGTTGTTAAAGTTAAAGAGTCAATTAAAGTCAATTCTAAAACCATAAACTAATAAATATACGAGTCTGTGTTTACTTAAGGATAAATCAACTGGTTTCGCATCTCATGTTATGCCTATCTAACTAAGTTACTGTTACAGGATTAATGTTTAAGGATTTGAAATATTTGAGCCTAGGGAAGGAGGCAGGGTCGCGGGGCGAGACGGTGGTGGCGGTATCTCTTGACAACGCCAACACCTTTAACACCTTGACCTAGAGCTGTTAAGCGTTTGGGAGACGCTCGTTTATCATGGAGTGCGTCTCACCTCCGTCGTATTGTCGGGGCATATTTAGCCGAGGGCCATAGCTTACCCCAGCTGGCTTGGGCCGGCTCGGCGAGATGTGTCGTTCGGTGTTCACCAGGGGTCGATCCTGGGACCGCTCCTGTCGAACATCAGATACGACTGGGTGCTGCGAGGTGTGTTTCTTGACCATTACTCGCAATTCCGTAGTGAACAATGTATATCTAACATGGCATTACGACGATAAAACTAGTCTATTTCTCCCTAAGTACAACACAATATTTTTAACCGATAGATTAGGTGTTAGGACAGTTAGTTAGCAATATGTGGCAACAAAAATCACGGAAGGTGGCCACACGCGCTATCGACACGTACCCCACTGAACCACGATCCTACTTTCTGTGTCCACGACTGTTTTTGTTGAGGCTCCCCTTTCATTTCCTCGTCTCTCACCTCTTGGTTATCAGGACCGTTCTGTTGTTCTTGACTCGCCCCATTCGTGTCCATAGCATTTTCCTGCCCTTGAGCATTTTCATTAGCGTTCTCCATTTCTATACTATCATTCTGAACGTCTGGTTTCTTTTCAACTAAGGAAGCAGACGCAACGGTTATGATGCCGTGAATGTTTACTCTAACTTTGAGTTTCACTTTTTGCGATTCACCCTCTGCTGTTGGTTGAACTTCTTTGATCTGCCACTGACCTAAATTTTTAAGAGTTCATTGAGATTTAACTATTATATTTTCATGTATGGTGTATGCTAGAAAATATGAAATGGAAAACATACCAATACACGTATCAGGGAAGGGAATTTGATCAGCATAATAAGCACGGACTTGGAATGGTTCCTTTCTGTAGAACGTAAGCATCTTGGAGAAGGGAGCGGCGTGGAATCCAGGGAATATCTGAAACAGATTACAAAAATATTAATTGAAGTAACCATTCCACAGTCATCATCCATCGTCCCTAACCCAGTTGAGGTCGGCTTTCCAGTCTAACTGCGATGCGACTGAACTTCAATATTTTCCATGGAGTGACTGCCACCTGACCTCCACAACTTATAGGCGATATCGAAGCTCTGTAGGTAGACCAGTTGGATTTTGTTTAAGGGCTCCAAATACGCGTAACGAACCTTGCTTGTGTGTATTGTAAGGTACATAAAATCTGCTGAATTTTCATAAATTGTCCAGAAAAATATGTATAAGAGATGTCATTCACTGTAATGAAAATGTGTGGTTTTAGTCATAGAATTTAGATAATGGTTTGATTGTGTTTACTAGGATAAAGTGTTCACTAACCATGAGGATCGTCGTCAAATCTATACTACTATTATAAATAGGAAAGATTTGTATTTTTGTGTGTATGTTTGTAATGGTAAACTCAAAAACTACTGTGCCGATTTCAAAAATTCTTTCACCATTGGAAAGCTACATTCACCCTGTATAATATAGGCTACTTTTTATCCCGGTAATGTGTTACCACGGGAACCGGGAACGAGTAAACTAAATCACGCGCAGCAGCTGGTAAAGCATATATTTAAAACTTATTGTTATGATCTTACTGAGTATGGCTGAATGGATACGCTAAACCTAAATCTGAGTCGCAAGTCTCAGTCGCCTGTGTAGTATATTGTTGTTGTGATGAAGTAGGGAACTTTATCACAATAGTGCTTTATATTAGATCACACGAATTATTGAATTTGTAAGTACGTACCTCCATGTCGCCGTCCTCCCCCTTGGCGGCATCCCAGGCGAGGCGCACGGCGTAGGGCTGCACGTCGGCGACGCTGAACTCGCGCACGCGCACTGCCGGGCTCAGCATGGCGCACTGCAGCGCGCAGCCGCGGGACACCGCCTCGTCCTACACAATATACATTATACAGTTCAATTCACGTAAGACAAACGCGGGGCAAGAGTGGGAGGAGTGTGTTTGCGCAACGGTACTGTCGTTCTTACCACCATACAGGTGTATTTTCGCAACGGGGCAGTAAGGGCAAGTGCCTTAACCGTTGTAGTTACAGCAAAACGTTCTTAGGCGACCTTCCCTAACTTTTTGAGATATTTTGAACTACATTCAGATTTCACAAAAAATTTACAGTTAGCAAAAAAAATGCAAACAGTCCAAATTTTCTTTTTTGTGCCAATCGATTCATTTCATGTGGGGATCAAAAGACTCTATGGGACCATTTTAGCTTTGAGTACTAGGAAAGACAGAAATCACCAAAAATGTTTACCATACATTTGTTCGCGAGGTCTACTGTTCGACCAAATGGGCGACCACTATCTACGATCTACTTTTATACTAATAACCAATAAATGTTATCCTACTAATATTATAAAGGTGAAAGTTTGTAAGAATGGAAGTTTGGATATTTGGATCTTTGTTCCTTTTCTTTTTTTTTTTTTTAATCTAATTTTTTAAGGAGGCTTTGACTAGTTCCTTTTCTTTACGAAAATTACAGAACGGATTTCAATGAAATTCGACAATAATGTAGTTCATTCATCAGAATAACACATTTATGAAGCCATTGTGTAAATTGGCTAAAATATGAAAATAAATATCTCATGAGGTCTGCAAAAATCGGCTGTTACTTTTAACTTTAATATGTAATCTGTTATCCCCTATCCCATTATTCGATCCGCTTAACGATACGCCTTCACGCCTAAATCGAAGAACAGATGAATTTTGGTTTAAGCATAAATAGGACTACTCCATATACAACCAATAACCTCGCGCAGACGAGGTCGCGGGTGTCCACTAGTAAGTATATAAAATCACGCTTCTTTCCCAATGCAGAGGCAGGAACAACGTGCCACGATACTACTTCTGTTGCTTCCTCAACTTGCATTAGTGTCTTTAAACTTAATTGTTATGCCATAGAAGTTAACAATAAAGGGCGGTAGGACTGCGCCCTCCGAAACAGTCAGAGATATCGTACCGGTGAGCGGTGTCCATTGTTCGAGCACACTGTGATGTAGATTGACTTCTGTACCTGTCAACTGTGTTCTGTGACAACACTATGATTTTTTATATTAGAAAGAATTTATCAGAAAGTGGTTATTTACAGTATAAAGACTGAGACTGGAAAAGCAAATAAATGTTAAATAAATGAGTTAAACTTTTGGCGAATGGAAATTTCACAGGAACTAAATCGTGACCTCAGTCAACTCATTATTATACTAACACATGCCGTTCCAAGGTTACAACCTTGAAGATAAACGTAATAAGTAAAGTACACACCCAGAGTAGTAACAATATAAATCAGGAAGTAGTACCTGGTTCAATGTAGTTGAAGCATTCTTGCTAAACACTTGCTCAATCAAACTTTTCACTGCAGGGATTCGAGTAGATCCTCCGACAATCTCCACAGAATGGATGTCTTCTGCTCTTAGTTCTGTAATGAAATTATGTCATCACAATAATGATTTATTTTTTGCAAATACTTAATTTATTTACCCACGACTCTACCACAAGTTATAGAATAGTTTTCTTGTAAACAGTTCCCACTGGAACAAATTGCTTGTGTTACTTCTGAATAAAATAGCTTTCCACTAGTGAAAAAATTAGTAAAATCAGTTCATTTTGAAGTTTATATATTACAAACGAACTAATCTTGCACAGAGTAACAAAGTATATAACATATGAGTGTCAAAGTAAAAGCATTTTGTAAATTTATAACTACTTGTGTAAAGAAAAGCTATAATCGGAAAGACCAGTTAAATTTTAATAGATATTTCACTGGCAATAAACTGTTGTTTTTATTAACAACCAGTTAAAATGGAATTTCAGTTAACGCTAACATAGTAATGAAGTAAGTACTTACTAGCATTATGCAATATAGCTCTGAGCGCTCTCTCAACTCGTGTGAACGTCTCAGTACATATCTGCTCCATTTGTGCTCGTTGCAAGTCCCCTGACACATCACGCTCCTCCATAAAGCACTCAATGTTGATTGGTAGACGAGTACTGTTAGCAGACATCTGCTTTTTCAGTTTCTCAACTTCTTGCAGCAGACGGAGGTAAGCTCTACCAAAGAAGTAACAAATTGCATAAATATTTTTTACAAAGCGTTTTTAAATTTTGACATGTTATACCCAGAAGTAGTAGGAGCATAGTGTAATTTTTTGATGAGGTTTCATATTATACGCTCAATGGAATTGCTCAAAATTTATGGGTATTCTCCACCAACACCAAGTTCTAACTTTTGCACTATAATACTACATCTAAACCTTCCCAGTTTTTTGACAAATTTTGAGTTTTGGTCAAATAATTTGTTAGTATGTGGCTTTATTAAAACCTTTAAGTAAAACGGAAAAGTTGTCAAACAAATTTGATCATTTACAAACTTAAACCCTCTGGGTATAAGTTTTCAACCTCATACCTAAGTTAATAAATGAAGCATATAAATATGTTTTGGACACACCTTTGATTTTTCTTGGCATCCAACTTATATTTAGTTACAAACTCTTGACAGAAATGTTCAGCCATAGCTATGTCAATATCTCTACCACCACACTGAGGGTCCGATGATGTTGCCAGAACACGCAATTTCCCCTTATTAAATGCACAGGCAGAAACCTGAAATAGATAATACCAAGTTTATTAAACATATTGTCACAAATTTTTGTGTGACAATATGTTTAATGTTAATGAGAATGTTCAAAAGGACATTCTCACATGTATTTATTGATTTGAATTAAAGAATAAGACCAGTGTTATATAAGATTAAATTATAAGTTACCTGCAGTGAGCTATGTCCAAAATCAACGAAAACTACATTCTTAGGTTTCTCTTCAGGAGCAGGTAAGTCTTGTTTATAGATACCATAAGCCAATGCAGTTGCAGTTGTTTCATTCATAAGGCGCAATACATTTAGACCTGGAAATAGGTAAGTATAGTGTTAAATATGCTCCATAAAATTAAAATACACATCTAATACTATATTAGTCAAAAAACACTTGTACTTATCCACTTGTTTTGGACACAAGTAGATAAGTACAAGTGTTTTTGTCCTATATGTGTAGCAAATTCCACAAAGTGCCATCAATCCACAGTAAAAATAGATATCTAATATTATTGTACCCAGTGCAAAGGTAATATGTATGCAGAGACGTACATAAGTATATGCAGGTCTGTACACTATACCTTTGCACTGTGTACATTGTATTTCATAATAAAATCATGTACACAGTCCTTACCAGCTATGCTAGCAGCATCAAGTAGTGCATTTCTCTCAGCGTTAGTGAAATAGCTAGGCACAGAAATAACACAGTCATTGATTGGAGTTTGTAATGCAGTGACAGCACTATCCTTCAGTTTTGTAAACAACATAGCAGTTATCTGTAAAATAATAGTAAGGTATTTACACTTTGTTTACCACAACCTGGTCCCTTTATCATAGGAGATAAGACCACAAGTGCTGTACTGTGGGAAAATGATAATGAGTGGTGATTATAATTCAGCAGATGAATATAGCCAACATGGACACATGGCTATATTCATCTGCTTTAGTAACATGTGTGTGTCATAATAATATATTTTAGGTAGTTTTAGTAAGTCTGAGCCACTTATACATGTCATACAATGATGTCAATGTCAATGAGGCTTAAATGGGTATTTTATGTAGTTCATGGAGAATAAAAACAGCCTTAAGTGAATAATAGTCTTAATGTTTCAACTATGTACAATGATTATGTATACTAATGTAGTATATACATAGGAAAGATTTGATTGATTGTTTTTATTTAGGCTCTGAAGCTGCATTATGCAGTTATAATATAAATACCTGTTCTGGGCTAAAAACATTATCTTCACCAAGATAGTTCACCCGAATACCAATTCCTCCATCAGGCCTCTGTTCAACCTTAAACGGGAAATGTTTTAATTCCTTCTGAATATGGGGGTCATTGTACTTTCTACCTAAAAGTCTCTTGAAGCCAAACACAGTGTTTTTCATATTTGTGACCATCTGATTTTTGGCAGCCACACCTAATATTCGATTCTTTGGCGAAAATGCAACACATGCTCTGAAAAGTATACAAAATGCAATATTAGTGGTTATTTATTGATAAACCTTTTCTGTATATGGAACTTGTCAAGTAATACTGGTTTTCACAACTACATTAAATCTGATTAGATTCCAATTGTCTTTGATGTTATGTGAAGGTAACTTTATTAGCAACCACTATATCAACGAAATGGTTTATTTTCATACCTGAAAATAATAGCCTGAAATTAATTAGCTCTCATATTCTAATAACCTATAATGTAGGATTAAAGAATTGTATGCTATTCTGATTACCTAATAATGCATGCGTTCAGTAGATTGTGATTCCAAAATGATAATCTGGATTCTGGGGAGATTTGTATTACTCTAACATAAAGCTGACCATGAAAGTTTCAATTTCTAAATTGATGGTACATAAGGTGCTCTGATGTTTCTAATAAGTGAACTAATAACACTGGTATATTGACTGTATGTTAGCTTATCTTAGCTACTCTGCCAAGGCCCAATTAGATGGGTTCATTGGAAATTAATTGAAATCTGCTGTTAACCTAAAATAGTAGTCAATACTTTGACAAATTCAAGATTCATGAAAGTATGTAACGACAATGATTTGGGGATTTTTATTTGTAATTTTCATAGTATTGTTTCATTCCCAAGGATCAATGTACGATATTTTCCACTTTAGGTTTGAACATGACAAGCAAATAAATCTGATGTCTTATCCAAAATGACTGTCAATGGAACCACATTATGACATAGAAAATGCTTGATTCCGTCTGATTTGTACCAAATATATTGAAGAATTCCTTTTACTTACGGTGTTCCCCTAAGGCTGTAATCGTTGGCTATAGTTTCAATACCACCTGCTTTTGCAACAGCGATATAACACGATTCATTACCGAAATCAATACCAATGACGGACATAGCAGCCATTATTAAACAGCAATTGGTCTAATTTATAACAAAAATAGATGAATCTTTCAGAACGTCTGAACCACACGAACAGTAAAACACGTTGCTGTGCTGAAGTCGACAATCGATCAATCTTATTCACAAATGCCGGTTTACTGCCGCATATTTCGCCTAGTCGCGCTGGTACCAGAATTTTCTAGAAGTGTGTGGTAGTAGTGATGATTCATGTATTACATTGCTTGCATAGACTAGAATTCTTAAAGTTAAGTTTAGTCGATTTTTCAAATGACAAAGGTGATAGATGCAGATGGAATAGGTAAACGGTGACTTTAGAGGGATGCTATATTGCTATATAAAGCTCGAAACTATGTTTGTTTTTAATATAATTTGCTCTAATATTAGAGATGAGCCTATGATCGTAAGTATAGAATATCATTCAGATGAACAGTTTTACTAGTATTTGTTTCCTCAATGATGGCCAGGTTGTGTCCCCCTCGCGTGTAGTGTTGTACATAGCTTAGGACATAAACATAGGGTATATGCTGAGTTAGTCCTTTTAAGAGCGTAGATATTATTTTTTTTTTCTAAAGCACAAATATTTTTGAAAGTGGCAATATTGAAGGTCACCTTCAGCTGTCAAACGCATACTGTACTGTGTCACGTTCTGTCATTACCATTTTATTTATCGGGGTCCGTGCCCTTGATTTTCCTTTCCGAGTTTATTTTCTACAGGTTCAAGTCGTACCTACGTAATTAAAAGTTTAATTTTTAATATATTAATCGAATATTGTGTTAATTGAGTAGCGATTTTTATCCACAAAGTGCAAAATGAGTCTCTTGGATCAATTAAAACAGTACAGTACAGTGGTCGCTGATACCGGTGATTTTGAAGGTTATCATCAATGTTTTTATCACTTTCACCATGATTATGATGTATCCTTTTCTTATCAGAATCCAACAAGATAGTTCTTTGATGTCTCTGTGACTATACTAATAGACTAATAGAAAAAGACTTTCAAATTTCATTAAAGTCCAGGATATTTTTGTATTTCAAAGCAATGAGTTTGCTTAAACTATTCTTAAAATATTAAGAAAGAAATTATAAATAGATCACAAAAACTGATGTCTTCGGCGGGATTCGAACCCACGGCCTTTCCCTAACAGGGGGACTGCTCTGCCAACTGAGCTACGATGACCACTACCGACAACATCGAATTTTTGCTTCATATCATATTCATAATTTCTACATCGCGCTATTAAGGTTAGCGTTGGATCTACCTACCGCAGTTCTACCGAACTGACGGTACCAGTGTATCGTGTTACAACGATATTTAGACACTGAATTTTTAGATGAATCCTTACCAAATCCATATATTTTTGTATTTCAAAGCAATGAGTTTTGTAATAATGTTAGACTTGTCATAGTCTTTATTTAGATGATAATAAAAGTAAAACTGCACGTAAGTTGTAATTGTAAGACATCTTTATTTTTCTATGTCCGTGTTGCCAGTGTCAGCTGGGATACCAACACTAAAAACCTTAAACCTATTACATCTCCCTTTCTTTCACAAAACAAATAAACATAAAAATATTAAGTTACATACTCATTCAAGTAAGATGGTGTTTTAACAGCTCTACCAAACCTAGTTCTAACACAATTGTCGTTTTGCACAAAACTATGATTAGGTTTACATTCAGACAGATCCACAGGTTCAGGCACCCTAATATCCATTTCTAAATTATTGCTAAGTTCCCTATTATTAGCAATTGTAGCATCATTAATTTTTGTCTCTGAACTGTCAATAACGTTATCATCATAAAAATTACTGTAATTTTCTCTCTCAGGTACAAAACACATTTTATTTTGATTCCTGCAGTCTACTAAATACCGTCTATTTCTGTCTATCTCTTGTCCAGTTTCTGTGATAATTTTGTAAGAATTTGGTCTATTATCTTTTGCCTTTACCTCAGCATAACAATTTGGTTTGTTATCATTTTTGTGTAACAATACTACTTTCTGACCATCTTTTAAATTAGATAACTTCCTAGTATTCCTATCATAGTAGCTCTTTTGTTTGAATGCATTAAAATACAATGTGTTCTGCACCCTTTTATTTTCATGACTTGGTATGTCAATAATTGGTAACAACCCTTGAGTTTTTCTATTCATCAACAATTCAGAAGGACTTTTGTAATCAAATTCTTTAGAAATAGGTGTATTTCTATACTCTAACAAAACTAAATACTTATCTTTACCTTCATAATCAGCTTTTTTAAACAAATTTTTAACTGTTTGAACATATCTTTCTGCTAGTCCATTTGATTGAGCATATGTTGGACTACTAATTTTATGAATAAAGTTCCAATTAGTAGCAAATATTTTGAATTTATAACTGGAAAAATTTGTTCCATTGTCAGTGTACAATATCTCAGGTATGCCAAATCTGCTAAAACATGACTTTAACAACTCGATAGTACTTTCAGGTCTTAAACTACTTAGTTTAAAAACTTCAAAATACTTGCTATAATAATCTACTACTAACAAATAATTTATGTCATTATAATGAAAAACATCACAACCTAAGTGACTCCACGGCTTCACTGGCATATTTCTAATAATCATAGGCTCCTTTATATTATTTTTTCTAAACTTATCACAAGTACTACAGTTTAAAACTTTATTTTCAATATCTTTTGACATATTAGGCCAAAACATACATGATCTAGCTCTAGACTTAGATTTATCTAGTCCCATGTGATTATAATGTATTCTATTTAACATATCTGATCTTAATGTTTTTGGTACCACAATGCAAAATTTTTTAAAAATTAACCCATCACAGAGATACAAATTTTCTTTATAAGTATAATATGACTTTAAATAATCAGGAATATTATTTAAGTTAGGCCATCCATTTAAAATATAATCTTTTAACATTAATAATTCTCTGTCATTATTTGTCTCGTTTTTAAACATCTGTAATTTATTTTGACTTACTGGTAATGAAGTTATAACCATACCTACTTGAGCCTCTATTTCCTTTTCTAATATATTATCACTAACACTATGATAATTATTCCTAGACATATTATCAGCTAATTGCAAATCTTTCCCTGGCTTATATTTGACAATAATGTCATACTTTTGCAAATGTAACCGCATACGTTGTAACCGTAAGGGGATATCACATAGTGGTTTTTTAAATATTGACTCTAATGGTCTATGATCTGTTTCTACTTCAACACATTTACCATATACATACTGATGATACCTGCTACAGCCAAAGACAATAGCAAGCAGTTCTTTTTCTATTTGTGCATACATTTTCTGTGTGCTAGTCATGGCTTTGCTAGCGTAAGCAACCGGTAAGTTATTTTGTAACAGAACTGCACCGAGAGCATCTTTAGATGCATCTACAGACAACTTTGTAGGTTTATTAACATCATAATACTGTAACACTGGGGCTGAAACTAGAATATTTTTTAATTCCTCAATTGATTTATCTTGTTCTTCTGACCATGACCACTGCATATTTTTTTTTATTAGTTTACGTAGGGGATAGCAGACTTGAGACAAAGAGGGAATAAACTTTGCAATATATGTGATCATACCTAACAACCGTTGAACTTCTTTAACATTTTGTGGTTTAGACATACTTAATATAGCCTCAATTTTTCTATTATCTGGCTTAATTCCTTGACTTGTTAAAATATGACCTAAATACTGAATTTCTGATAGACCAAACTCACATTTTTCCAAGTAAAATTTTACCCCATTCTCCCTAGCCACTTTTAATACTTCAAATAATATTTTATCATGATCAATTTTATTGTTTGCCCATATTGCAATATCGTCAACAAAAACTTCACATCCTTGTATATTTTCAAAAATCTGTTTATATTGTCTATGAAATATTTCAGGAGAACTAGACAAACCATATGGTAATCTTTTAAAACAATACCTACCAAAGGGGGTGGTAAAAGTACACAGTTTAGCACTTTCATCACTTAACTTAACATGAAAAAATGCAGTAGAGGCATCTAACTTACTAAAAACAGTAGCACCGGACATTCTACTTGAAACCTCTTCAAATGTGGGCAATTTAAAATGTTCTCTCATAATACATTTGTTTAAATTACTAGGGTCTAAACATACTCTAATTTTACCATTAGGTTTTTTTACTATTACTATATTGCTGACAAACTCTGTAGGCTCTGTAATTTTTTGTATAACTTGCATAGTCTCTAATTTTTCTAACTCTTCTTTTAATAAGTTATGTAATGAGAGTGGTACACCCCTACACTGCTCAACTTTTCCGACTGCATCTTCTTTTAATTTAATTTTATATTCTACTCCTTTTAAAGTTCCTAACTTTTCATCAAATAAATCACTAAACTCTTTAATAATTTTGTCATAACCGCCATTTTCTATTTTTCTTAAATATTTTCTTTCTAGTAAGTTCAATGCTAGGATAGTTTCATGTCCTAAAACAGGAATACAATTACTACTATCAACTACATAGAAATTAAGATAAACCTTTTTATTATTAATTAATTTACATTGAATATTTAACATTCCAACGCAGTTTATTTTGGAACCATCATAGTTATATAAATTATTATGTCGTTGATTAATTTTACTTCCTAGTCTCAACTGCTTAATATATTTAAAAGGTAATACATCACAATCGGAACCTGTATCTAATTTAAAATCAATTATTTTATTATTAATTTGCAAACTCTCACAAAGTTGTTTATTTATACCATTTACCTGAATAGATCCTAGAACATAAGAATTTTCTTCATCTTCAGAATTACTGTTACGACGAACATAGTTTACTTTATTACGACACATTTTGCCATAGTGACCATATTTGCCACATTTTTTACATTCTTGATTGAAAGCAGGACACTTAAAGCCATGCTGATATCCACATCTATGACATACAGGTCTGTTTCTGTTATTATTATTTCTTGCTATGTTTCCTGCCTGCCATTTATTTTTCTCTCTATTCAAATTACTACTTGCCATCTGTGTAGAGCTAATGGATGACTGACTGAATTGGCTTTTTACTATATTGACATTACTGTTCAAGTTTTCTGTTTCAAAATTATTGATTTGCTTTTCCATAAGCTCGTAGGACTTAATATTTTAATACATTTGTTTAGATCCAAATCTGGTTCTTTCAGCAATTTCTCCACTATGTTCTTTCTTTTAATACCTCTTATTATTTGATCTTTTATCAAACTATCTCGTAATTGCCCAAAATTACAATTAACTGACATCGATCTTAGAACATTTAGGTATTCGTCAAAGGTTTCACCTTCCTGAATTTTTCGTCCAAAAAACATATTTCGATTGATACTTTCATTGAGCACTGGAAGGAAGTACGTATCAAACTTTTCTACAACATTTGCATAAACTGTTTTTGGTTTTGCCTCTAAAAATTCAAAATTGTTGTATATTTCAATGGCATCATCTCCAATACTGTGCAAAAATAATGCTATTTTTCCTGACTCTGTAAGTTTTTCTTTGGCCCCTGAGGCTTCAAAATATATTTCAAAGCGTTGCTTCCATTTTTTATAATTTTCTCCCGCGTCCCCTTGTAGCGTTAAATGTGATGGCGGCTTCAACATTTCCATTTTGTATAATCCTTGTTTCAACACTTACAGCATGCAAAAACAACATTTAATTTTCACTATTTTAGCATATACGACTGCGCCATGTAATAATGTTAGACTTGTCATAGTCTTTATTTAGATGATAATAAAAGTAAAACTGCACGTAAGTTGTAATTGTAAGACATCTTTATTTTTCTATGTCCGTGTTGCCAGTGTCAGCTGGGATACCAACACTAAAAACCTTAAACCTATTACAAGTTTGCTTAAACTATTCTTAAAATATTAAGAAAGAAATTATAAATAGATCACAAAAACTGATGTCATCAGCGGGATTCAAACCCACGGCCTTTCCCTAACAGGAGGACTGCTCTGCCAACTGAGCTACGATGACCACTACCGACAACATTGAATTTTTGCTTCATCATATTCATAATTTCTACACTGACTACACATATTAAGGAGTCGGGTAGTCAAAATATAATAAATAACACATCTGAAATTCCCTTTTGGCAAAAGTTAAGTGATTTGAAAAATTCCATTCCGATCCTAAAAAGGATTCCCCGCTACGCAAGACCATCGGTGGCTCTAAACTTAACTAGCTGTATAGGTCTTGTTGTGCGGGAAAACTCCACAACAGCCTGGGAACAACTACTCACCTTCCCTTACAGAGTCCTACATATCCAGAAAAACAACAGTAACAAAAAATCTTTAACTGCTCAGATCAAAGAAAACTGTTTAAACACTTCCAATTTCAATCCTGTATTAAATACACAAAATTTTAAATTAAACTATAGCTACAAATACATAGAAAATAAAGTAAGGGAAGGTGATATAAGAGGGGCGTCCAGGTTACTTTTTAGTAGTGATGTGGTGGCTCCTTACTCTCCAGATACGCTCGCGAGTCTGCAGAGTAAGCATCCACCATCTTCAGATGATCTTTCTTTCCCTGAGACACCCAATACTGACATGGAGTGTCTTACTATAACTGCTAAGGATGTGCGTGCAGCGGTTAGCTCCTTCCAGAATGGATCCGCTGGCGGTCTTGACGCTTTGACACCGCAACATCTTAAAGATCTTGTGAGTCCAAGCGCTGGGGAAGCTGGCGATTCACTCTTGAGGGAGCTGACGGCGCTAGTGAACATCATGCTAGCCGGCAATGTGGACGAATCCATCATTGATATCTTGTGTGGGGCAAATTTATGTGCCCTAAACAAGAAGGATGGTGGCGTTCGTCCCATTGCCGTAGGGAGCACCTTACGGCGCTTGGCAGCCAAATTATGCTGTCGCTTCTACAGGGCCGAACTCTTTGAAAAATTCAAACCAATTCAGCTTGGGTTCGGCTCTAAGGGCGGCTGTGAGACTGCCATACATGCACTGTCCACCTACCTTGGCAGTGGTGACGGGGAGGTCATCTTAAAAGTTGACCTGAAGAATGCTTTTAATGTCGTGAACAGGGACACCCTGCTAACCCAAGCAAAATTAGAAATTCTAAAAATATATAAATTCCTTTGGCAATGTTATAGATATACAGAAAAAGTTGACAAACAAACTACAATACTAAAATTTGACTCTTTGGCCTCAAACATAAAACATTTAGACAATTCATCTCTCTCCGCCTCTTAGGGTCCCCGATTTTAGAGGACGGTTACTCATCATTCATTGATGATAAAATTCAAAAGTTTCAGGAAAATTTTAATAAATTAGTAATCTTAATATTCACACAGCCTTTACAATACTTCGATTTTGCCTTTTTGTCCCACAGTTTACTCATGCACTTCGCTCATCACCATTTTGGAAACATTCACAGCTTTTGGAAAAGGTTGACACAATCATCCACAACACCCTCAGTCAAATTTTAAATGTGGCCTTGGATGACCGGGCCTGGCTTCAAGCGTCCCTACCAGTTCGTATGGGTGGGCTCGGCGTCCGCAAAATTGCTGACATTAGCCTACCGGCTTTTCTGTCATCGGTTCACAGCACTGAAGACTTAACCAGGAAGATTTTAACTCACACACTGGCTAATTCTGAGGTGTTGTATAAAACCGATGCCATAAATGCCTGGAAGACTACTGGCCCCTTCACTGATCTGCCGTCTCAACCATTCTCTCAGAGGCAGTGGGATGCGCCGCTCTGTAATTTAAGGCGAGATTCACTAGTTTATACGTCTTCAAATGTTTCAGAGCGAGCGCGTTTACTGGCTGTGGGAGAGTGGGAGTCTGGATTGTGGATCAAAGCCCTTCCCTCGCCCAATATAGGTACTATGTTGGACGATACCACTTTCCGCCTTGCCACCTGTCTTCGTTTGGGTGCGCCATGTGTTTCTCCGCATCGTTGCCACGGTGAAGTAGTCCATAACCTTGGACATCACGGTCTTTCTTGCAGTAGAAGCGCAGGTCGTATTTCTCGACACGCTAACGTAAACGACATAATCCGTCGGGCTCTTTCGACCGCCGGTATCCCAGCAGTTCGTGAACCAAATGGGCTCTGGCGCCTTCTTACTTTCCTGGTACAGCGGGATGTGCGGGCGCTGCTGCTGAATCAGCGGAAAGCCTGAAACGGCGCAAATAGTCCTATTTAGCTGGAGACTACATATTTGAGCCGTTTGGGGTAGAGACGCTGGGACCTTGGACTCATGATCGACACTTCTCAAGACCAGAAGGCTGGTTACTATTTGGCACAAAGAATAAGCATTGCCATACAACGTGGAAATGCTGCCAGCCTTCTCGGAACATTGCCAGTCGGCGACGAGGCGGAGGAATTCTTTGACGCATATTAGAATTTAGATATAATTAGAAAGTAAAATTTTAAAATAGGTAATGTACATATTTAGTTAGTTTCAATTGTATTTTTTCATATTTGTATTAATATTATGATTTTATATATATTAAAAGCAAACTCATTGCTTTGAAATACAAAAATATATGGATTTGGTAAGGATTCATCTAAAAATTCAGTATAAACTTAAGACTAACGGGTCTTTTACGCGATTATTGAGATATATACATACCTCTTTATTACCCGACGTTTTATTATTAATAAAGAGGTATGTATATATCTCAATCGCGTAAAAGACCCGTTAGTCTTAAGTTTATAATGTGTACAAAACGCGAAAGTTAAGAAGTATTTAAAAATTCAGTGTCTAAATATCGTTGTAACACGATACACTGGTACCGTCAGTTCGGTAGAACTGCGGTAGGTGGATCCAACGCTAACCTTAATAGCGCGATGTAGAAGTTATGAATATGATATGAAGCAAAAATTCGATGTTGTCGGTAGTGGTCATCGTAGCTCAGTTGGCAGAGCAGTCCCCTGTTAGGGAAAGGCCGTGGGTTCGAATCCCGCCGATGACATCAGTTTTTGTGATCTATTTATAATTTCTGTCTTAATAATTTAAAGTCCAGGATCTCTTCATTTTTTATTTTACCACAAATCACATTCATACATCACATCAATTTTTTCAGTTTGCTTAGGTTTTATATACGAGGGTGGATTGAAAAGTAGTCGGCCTAACACTGATCCATTTAGTTCTAAAAATCAAATCTAGCCACATTATTCAGCTCAGTTCAGACCTGTTAATTGTGTGAAGTTTGAAACGTGTGCGATAATTAGTTTTAATTTTATAAATTTATTAACAAAGCAATCTGACATCATTTCCGCAAATGGAGCAAGCAAATCGAGCAGCGTGCCGTCATTAAGTACCTCCATAAGAAGGGGCTGTCATCAAAAGCCATCCATGATGATATGATCAGTATATTAGGGGATTGCGCTCTTTCATATTCATCCGTCAAAAAATGGATAGCAGAATTCAAGCGTGGTAGAGAGAGTGTGAAAGACGAACCCTGCTCTGGAAGGCATTCGACGGCCACTACTGACGAAAATGTTAAAAAAATACTCGACTTAATTATGGGAGACCGCAGATTGAAAATTAGAGAGATAGCCGAGATTATAGGCATCTCTTATGAACGTACTCAAAACATAATAGTCAACGTGTTGGGTTTCCACAAGGTGTCTGCGAGGTGGGTTCCGCGATTGCTTTCAGTTGAGCAAAAAAGGATGCGATTGACTATTGCACGCGACAGCTTGGAGTTATTTGAAGCTGATGAATGTGATTTTTTGAATCGTTTTGTTACTATGGACGAAACATGGGTTCATTAGTCTGTACACCGGAAACAAAACAACAATCAAAACAGTGGAAAAGACCTGGTTTACCACCCCCCAAAAAGGCTAAGTCGATTTTGTCGGCAAGTAAAGGTGATGCCAGAGACTTGGCTTTGCATTTCTTCTATCCCTTCTCTGGTCATATAATAATTATATAGTTTGATTGTTTGGTTCAGGCATTATATAGAAATGGTTGGATCTTGATGAAATATTGTACAGAGATAGATTAAGATCATGCGAAGATATTAGGCTCACAATGATTACTAGAGGGGTCGGGAATGACAAAATATTCCATAGACTAGAAGATAACTGCCGATTCTTCGGTACACTTACGATATTAAGATGAGTTTTTATTTACAGCTATGGTAGCTTATAAACCGACAGATGCGACAACTAATCCCAGCTTAATCCGGTCAGCAGCAACATCACCACAATATCAACATTTATTTAAAAAAGCAGTTCAATATGGCAAAGAGGTTGGCAGGTATGTCGTGCTTATTTGCTGCGAGATAATCAGCCAACATTGTTAGCCAAATATTGTATTATAATTGTCTATAAATATTTCAGCACGCTTGAGGAACAAACGAGTGAGACATTGGACATGCTCAATGTTCTCTTTGGCTCCGAAATACTTAAGATCATTCCTGGAAGAGTCTCAGTTGAAGTTGATGCCAGGTACTTTTTGTTTTAACGCAGATGTAATAGTTTTTAATACAAACGCGACTACACCTATTTATTCGAATTTTACATTTTAGATTGTCATTTAATAAGGAGGCCAGCATATCTAGAGCTATCAAGATAATAAACATGTTTGCGGAACACGGATACAAAAAGGAACGTATTCTTATTAAGTTGGCTTCGACATGGGAAGGAATACAAGCAGCGAAGTAAGTGCAATTATTGTTATGCTCGGAATTCTGAATTGGCACATAGCTTATTTTCCTATCAATATTTTGTGTTATGAATTTGTCACAACAATAACGATCCAGAACAGCAGTACACTGCAACTGATAGGTACAATAATAGTATGCATGTATACTACTAAACTAAGTACCACTCTATAAAATATAAAATAAAAAATAACGTTTATTATCTTTGAATTTTTTAGAAAATTATTTAGATTCGTCAAAAGTTGGTGTGACTCTACCGAGGGTTCCAAAGTGCAACGAGACTGAGAAGAGCCCTCAAGAAACTCAGTTCGGCTTTTTTCCAAAATATTTCATCTTAAATCTAATACAGAGTTATTTAGAAAGGAGCAATTCGTGTTACAACCAGGCAGCCTTGTCATCTAAGAAATCATTAATACTATAATAAGCTTTATGGCACAATTTACGTTTTATTAGTTTTTTAAATTTATTAACAGATAAATTTGCTATTTATATACGGATGAACCATTAAACACGATACTGTACCTAATAATTATACACATCACTAATACAATCTAACTTCAAGGTTCAACGTTCAAAGTTCAACAATTATCGGGAGCTTCAAATACCTACACCTTGCAAAATCATCCTCTTGTAGTCAGGCGCGGTGGCAGCCTGCATAGATACCTATCTTGCAAACAGATCATCAGAACTTTTTTTTTTTAGATTTATCAAGCCAGCCATCTTTTAGAATGGGGAGGTGTCACCCTAGTTTACCCCCTTCTTCTAATAGCTAAATAACTGGCTCAAAAAACTGGCAAGATTCAATACAACCAGCACCCCTGCTCTAGTGACTCCTTCCAAAATTCAACTTTAAAGCGCAGTTTTTGTTAAAATAGGGTGACCACCTTCTAAAACATGGCTGGCTCGAAAAATCAGAAATATTTCATAACTACTTATGTTAAAATCATATGAACCACTTCACTTCAAATAATGACACCCTATTAGGCCAGGGAAATAGCCGTAATAAAGAACGACCCCATATCTGTCATTGAGAAGTTTTTTTTTAGTCCGCGGCTTAAGATCATCGCCGTCCCTACGTCCATTGCCTGGCGCCCCAGGTACACACTCGGAAGAGTCCCCTGTGGCTGATTGAGATGCTATAACTTTTTCATTTAAGTTTGTTAAATTGTACATTGTTCTGTATTTTTTTCAGAGAGTTGGAGAAGAAACACGGTATTCATTGTAACCTCACGTTGTTATTCAGCTTGCATCAAGCCATAGCTTGTGCTGAAGCTGAAGTCACGCTTATATCACCATTTGTTGGTAGAATATTGGATTGGTGAGTGAACCCACTCTATCCTTTGGTTCTTCTTTTTTTTAAAATCGATGTTCTCCGATGATTTCGTCCATGTCAAGGTAATGCTTGATTTTTCCCGCACAAAATAACTAGTTACTCTGAAATAGTTCGCGGTGCGGTACAAGGAAACGTTGTTTGGTATTTTGCAATTGAGCGTTTGGGTCTGGATTTTTGCCCAGCGCCAGAGGGAACCTAAAAGACCACCAGCCACGCGCTCCCCAAAAATCCAAGTCCCTTCATTGGCATCAACCGCATCAAAATCCATTGCGTAGATTTAAAAATCTAAGCATGAATAGAGACAGACAGACAGTGGACGACTGTGTTTTATACTATGTTAAGATTTTACAAATACGTTCAATCGATATTTATGTGCAAATCATTGCGAATAAATTACGTTTATTTGTTTTCTGATAACATTATTATCGCGATAGTGTTGCTGAGAACAGAATGATATCGAATATGAGTACTATGAGTAGTAGGTTAAAGGTTGTGTAATTATAAATTGTAAATCTTTGCTTCGTAATCTTTGTTTTTTTTATCTATGCTAAGTACACTGTTGAATGATAGATAATTTAATTACTATCGTACATACTCGTATCACTTTAGAGATTGCTGTAATATTATATTGTATATATTTTCGAATGATATATTTTACCCGCGTGATATTCTTTTTCCTAATTTCCACAGGAACACATTGCCGGGATAGAAAGTAGCTTATACCTTAAACTTTTAGTGAAAGAATTTTCTATATCGGTTCAGTAGTTACGAAGTCTATTCAATTCAAACAACCTAAGTTAAACAAACCACCAAATCTTTCCTCTTTATTAAACTACTAGCTGATCGCCGCAGCTCCGCCCGCGTGATTTAGTTTACTCGTTCCCGGCTCCCGTGGGAACACATTACCGGGATAAAAAGTAGCCTATGTTACTCAGGGTGAATGTAGCTTTCCAATGGTGAAACAATTTTTGAAATCGGCACAGTAGTTTTTGACTTTATTTATTACAAAACATGCACCAAAAATACAAATCTTTGCTCTTTATAATACTAGTGTAGATATTTTTGTATTTCAAAGCAATGAGTTTGCTTAAACTATTCTTAAAATATTAAGAAAGAAATTATAAATAGATCACAAAAACTGATGTCGCCGATGACATCAGTTTTTGTGATCTATTTATAATTTCTTTCTTAATATTTTAAGTGTAGATATTATTCGGATTAAAAAAAAATTACAAATAGACTCGGTGTATCTTTATTAATTTTAATTTTATAATCATAATTAACTTAATTCAGACGCCCCGGGAGTCCTACGGAAACTTTAAGTAAATGATTGTTTAACAATAAATTATCATGTCTGTCGAAAGACCTCGGTTATTTGCACACTGCATCTATAATATTGAAAATCAAAGCTCTGTAAGCGACACCGTAAAGCTTAAAAGCATACGTTGTATGTGAAAGACCAGTGTGTTTTAAGCTTTACGGTGTCGCTTACAGAGTGCCATCTACCAGCAGTAAAGGAACTAACAATGTTTCATAATTAAATAAAGTTGGTATAACGTACCTTCTGGAAAGAGAACAGTCGCTCGTTCGAGTCCAGCACAAGACTATCGTTTTAGAGTTTTCGAAACGAAAATCTCTTATACAACAGTAATGTCCGTCCGTGAACAACTTTCAACTCGAGAACGGTAAGAGCTAGAGACTCAGTCTAAACGCCAATCGACTTAGCATAGTCAAAAACCCCCCCAAAATGAACTTGACCTTTGACCTCTGATCTCAAGGTCAAGGTCAAAACGAGGTCAAATCGAGAACGGTAATAGTTAGAGACTCAATACCAGCTGAATCAACTCAGCATGGTCAACGACCCCTAAAATGATGTTGAACTTCATGTCATGTGACATTTTTTAGATTTTATGAAAAAACTTTCGAAGACTCTAAAATATATTATGGCAAATTTTTGCCATATTTTTAACTTGTTTTACGATTCATATTGTAACATTAGTTCAGAAAAAGTTAGCACACTTCATAGATAGCTTAGAAAAAACAAATATGATGTAATAGGTATTCACTATTTTTAGGTACGTGAAATCGACCGGCAAGACATACGAAGCACAGGATGATCCCGGTGTAAAGTCAGTGACTCAGATATACAATTATTACAAGAAGTACGGCTACAAGACCCAGGTGATGGCGGCCTCGTTCCGCAGCGTTGGAGAAATCTGCGAACTGTCCGGTTCTGATCTTCTTACTATCGCTCCTAAGTTCTTGAAGGACATGGCCGCAAGTGACAAACCTCTGAAGAGAGTAAGTACACTAATTACCTATAACTCGTGCGCGCTAAGTTGAGACCTGAGCGCTGTGATGTCAATGGTGTTTGTACAGGTCCATAACAAAGCTTATCTAGTTTCCATTAGACACTTTACCTGCTCTATTTTTAGATTGTTTTATTTTGTTGTTCTCGGGAACATCGCAAGTGTATTAACGACTAAAAGTGATACGAGCACAAGACTCAACTTATCGCGTTGTATATACGAGTAGTATAATTTTTATAGGTGTATAATACATTTAAGTAAAATTAATAAAACTAAAGAGGTAATTGGCGACGAGGCGGAGGAGTTCTTTGACGCCTGTATATAGTGTAGATTTTAATGTGTATAGTATAGTTTTTAGTATTTGTAAATAGTATTTTTATCGTACATACATACATACATACATACATACATAACATCACGCCTCTCCCAGTGGGGTAGGCAGAGACCACGGATTTCCACCTGCTACGATCCTGGCATACTTCTTTCGCTTCCTCAACTTTCATTAATGTCTTCATGCATGCTCGCCGGTTACTGTTACTTTTAACCTGGCCTTTATTTAGGATATCTGCGATTTGGTCGCAGTATGTTCGCCTTGGTCGACCCTTAATAGCTTGTCCATTCACACTCGCTTCATGTATCTGTTTTGGCAATCTACTGTCATCCATCCTCTCTACATGTCCGAACCATCTAAGCATCCCTTTTTCCACCTTGGTTACTACATCTTCTGACATACCACAACGTTCTCTTATCACACTGTTTCGCATTTTGTCCATCAGAGTCACACCAACTATACTTCTCAAACTTCTCATTTCGACCGCATTTATTCTACTCTGATGCTTCTCCTACCACACCCAACATTCACTACCATACATTAGTGTAGGGATAAGCACTCCTCGATGCACTTATCGTACATAACTGCTTATTAAATTTTATGTACTCACTAAGAGTTAATTGGTATAGTCGAACTTCGTTAATTCGTAGGTAGGTATTCCCGGTGTGTCTATGGAATCAAGAAATATTCAACATGGCGGACTTAACTGTCAACACTTTATCAGTAATATAATATTCGATTTTTGAAAATATTTCATTTCATTCACTAGGTACTAGAGGCAGAACAGGCTGCGAAGTGTAGTCTTCCGAAGGTGTCACTCAACGAGGCCCAATTCCGTTGGCATTTGAACGAAGACCAAATGGCCACCGAGAAACTTTCCGAGGGTATCAGACTATTCGCTGCTGATACCGTGCAGTTGGAATCACAGATCAAGGCTCTGCTCTAATTTGACGAGTAGAAATTAATTGTTAAGCCTAAATCTAAACATAAGTGTGCTTTTTTAATTATATACCATTTTTTTTGTATCACATTTGTTACATGCCATATACACTAGTTTGTATTTTTTTTATAGTCTTTCCCTATTGGGTTTATGGGACCACTACAATTGTTATACATTCCTAATATTATGATCATGTTTTGATATTAGGCTGGGTTTGGAGGAATACATACATACAGTTTATATTTGAAAATTGTTTTTTTTAATTAAATGCTCTCGAATCTACTGTCAATACAAGATAATTGCCTACATGGGTTTTTAGAAATTCGACTACGAACGGACACATTGATTAATCCTCGAAACGTATATTAACAAGACGCCTAAGCAAACCTTCCGAAATAAAGACGTGATTCTGTAAATCTATCTACATACGTGTCATTTGAAGAACCCTCTATGGCTTTCCATCAGGCGGATAACGTCAGTTTAGCAAGCCAAAATTAGTCGGGGAAAAATAAGGTAACATCGTAACTTGGTGGTTATAGCGTTCCCCCTGTTATGGAATGGCCGCAGGTTTGAGTCCTGCCAATAATAGCTTTTAAATAAAAAAAATAGGCACCTGAGTATAAGTATATATTAAATACTAGCGGACGCCTGCGGTTTCGCCCGCGTGAAATATTTTTATTCTTTCCAATTCCCGCGGGAAAACATTCCCGGGATAAAAAGTATATATTTTCGAATGATATACATACTACCTATATTATACCTTATTATATCAGCTATCTGCCAGTGAAAGTTCTGTTAAAATCGGTCCAGCCATTGCAGAGCTTATCGGGAACAAACAGATGGACAGACAGACAAAAAAAAATAATATGTAAATATCGCATATACATTCATATGCATTGTAAAAAGTTGTAAATTTGAAATTACACCCAAAACACTTAAATTTTATTGATATGTATGGATTAAGATAGAAATTATAAATAAATCACAAAAACTGAAATCAAAATCGGCAGGACTCAAACCCACGGTCTTTCCCTTACAGGGGGAATGTTCTGACCAACTGAGCTACGATGACCAATATCTACCGACAACATCCAATCTTTATACACTGGAACCTATTGCGGACAGATGGCATCTCCAACGTTTACCGTAAATTTAAAATTTACGATCTGAACATATATGAAGCAAAAATTTAATTAAATCGGTATGGCCATGGCCATCGTTCATATTTGACATTGGTTATCGCTTGACTTTAATTGTTTACATTCACAATCACTAGATACACATAGCATATAACATAGCATCACGCCTTTTTCCCCGAAGGGGTAGGCAGAGGTGTGCAAACACACCCACATCTCGCCAGCTATGTTAGGTCCTATGTAATAGGGGGCGAGCCTATTGCCATTTACCGGGCACAAGTTCCAGACTCTGGGATACTTATCTGGGTAAAATTCTAAAGATACACACATATTTTAAAACAAAGTCCTTCGCAGCATGTCTGTCAGTTCGCGATAAACTCAAAAATTACTGCACCGATTTTCATGCTGCTTTCACGAATGTATAGAGTAGTCTCAAGGAAAGTTTCAGTATATGATTTGTCACGGGCGAAGCCGTGGACGTCCGCTAGTGTATAGTAAAACAAACCGTAAGTACTAGGTAACCGACAGAGATTCCTATGTTGACACGAAAAAGGAAATGAGATCTCGGATATTACTTTGCTAATGTACCTACGATATTTGTAATTACCTACTCGTATTTAAATTGAAAAATAAAACTATACCTACCTGTTATTCTTTCAATCAAAGCTACAGAATGGATTTTAAACTACAATAATGCTGTTACAGTGAAACCTGGTAAATTAGGGATCTCAAGGAACCAAGGATTTTGTACCTACCATTTGAAGAGATTTTAAATTTATCCAGCTTTCCAATCAGACATGTTTAAAATTACAGTTGTTTCACAGCTCGTCGAGCATCTCGTCGGACAACAGTCGCGCTTTCGCGACTGACGCCCAACTTAAAGGAACCCAACGCTTCTCCTGCAGGAGACTGTACCTAGGGATCGTGCAGAGCATAGCCGTGTACGGGGCTCCCGTATGGGCGGCGAAACTGACGGCCAACAACGCTTCTATACTACAGATCGTTGAGGACCTTGGGCGTCAGGACAATAAGAGGGTACCTCACGATCTCAATAGATGCTGCATGTCTTCTCGCTTCGACCCCTCCATGGGACCTGGAAGCGAGAGCCCTTGCGTCATTGTTCCAATGGCACAAGGAGGCGCTTTAGCGGGACCACAGTCCTGCGCCACCACAGGCAATATAATAAGAATGTAGGTAACCTAATTATATTAAGTAGGTACCTATCTAGGGAAGTTGGTTTATAGGAGCTCAATTCGTGCGCTCAAGTGTTTGGTACTAATGAAGATCGTTAAATAAGAACGCATGAAAGGATATGAAATATTACATAGATACCTTTTTCCCGAAGGGATAGGTGGAGAGTCATGCCGGGTGCTAAGGGCCCTAAAAAAAATTCTTTGAAACCAGATAGCAATGTACTCGGAAACGAAAATTGGCTTGCCCCCTATTACGTGAGATCCACAAAGTACCTGCTTAACTGTTAAAATTTAGGCATAATTAAACGCCTCTGTCGACCGCTTTGGCGATACAGATGTGAACTTGTTAACCAGTTATTAAATTGTTACCTACTTAATATAGCTTTTGCCGAAAAGAAAGTATACCCAGAAAATATGCGAGCAAGTCATGCTCGCGAAGGAGGCGGCCGAGAGGGAGAGGGAGCGTACCTACCCTCCCCGCTAAGTTTCGCAGTCAGCGGCCGGGGCGCCGCAGACTCATCTACGCCCAAGACCATCGACCTTCATGATCGGGGCTTGAGGACGGCGGGTTAGCCACCCGCCGTCCTTACAGAAACAGGCTAGAAGGGTTGCGTGCTGCGGGACCTTTGCCCCACAGCAAGCAATCAGATTCACCCACCGACGCGGAATAAAACTCAACCCCAACGACGCGGGATTTTCATTCCGATCAAACCACCGAAGAGGCCACATAGCTGGCCAAAGTCCGCCGGGCGCCACGGGAAATACTTTCTGGGGTCACCGGAGACGCCCGCAGCAATGGACATGGGAGTGGCCGCGGTATCGCGGAATTAAAAAAAAAGCCAGAAAATATTCTTAATATTTACATAATTTACGTTATAGAATTGGGTTTGATCATATGTAGACGCTATAAAATGAAGATTTCTATACTATGGAGGTATGTACTGAAGAAAATTTTCACAACGGGGAAGGGGAGGACGGGGTGCGGAGGAAGCAGAGGCTTGATATTGACCTAGATGTTCATTCAGAGTTCGGTCGATGCGAAACTTGACATCTGCGCGTTCCTGCGTTTATATTTTTCGATTTACACTTTACTCTCCTGTTTTTGATTTATTTCATATAACTGAGTACATTTTAACTAAGTTGCAAGTTTAGCGAGACTAGTTCTAGATAGTAATGTTTTGTGAGAAACCCGGATTTCCTTCTAACTCCGATGCTACGGTGACTGCTAGTAAAATGATTAAAATGAAATGATCAGAACAATCTCTCTACAGTGATAAATTAAGATGGAGAAGCGGTCGGATACATCGCCAACGAAGCATACGGCTCCGAAATCCATTTTGAAAATGGATAAAGAAAAAGCAATAATTAACGTAAGTACAGTTTAAAAAAAAACCTAACTGGTCTAGTATTAACGTTGAGTTATATAACAGTCTAGCTTAGTATCTACGTATATGTGCATGTGTATATGACGTTTCTAGGTATTTAGTGATGTAGGTCATGAGAGCAATAGGGATAAAATATCTCCTATAGGTACTATCTACGACTACCTATATGATACAAAAGTCTGTCGACAATCTTTTCTTCGGACTATAACATTACGTCTCTTGCCTGTAGAGGGTGAATAGAGGTGTAACAGACTTCAACACAACATTTATATGTAACTAGACAATATGTCATCGTAATAAAAAGAAGCCTAATATCACTCCAGGGTTAAATGTAGTCCGTCCAGATTTTTCTATGTTACGATGTATGAACTTAGAAAATGCATAGTTTTATAATAATATTTTTTTATTTTTTTTTCCATCAAAAACTACATCTACATCTTTACTTTACTTAAAGTCTAGTAGTAGATACATATTTAGTTAAGTAAAGTAAAGATAGATGTAGTTTATGATGGAAAAAAAAAAAAAAAATATTATTTAATATTTTTTTATTTTTTTTTCCATCAAAAACTAACTAAAAAAAATAAAAAAATATTATTTAATATTTTTTTATTTTTTTTTCCATCATAAACTACATCTATCTTTACTTTACTTAACTAAATATGTATCTACTATGGAGTTGTAGAATATTCCATCGGACTTATAGGACGTAAACGGAGTCAAACATTTTAACATGATTTTTCGCCATGTGTAAATACTCATAAACCTTTAAGTAACTGAAGGTGACAGACCCCGACGAAGGCCGTGCCGATGTTTATGGCTAGGGACCTACGAAAGCTTCCTCCCGTCACTTTCAACCACGTCGATGTTACGTGCCTCTTGAAGAACATTGTGTTCTTAAGGCAAGTTTAGCAATAATTAAGTAAAGTGGACGAAAACTGTGTGTGTTATTGTCTCCTCGCCTCACCTTGCCCCCGTTCCGATCCCAGTTACTGCAGTTGCGGCAAAAGTTCAACTTCACACAGGAATAAGAATCGCGTGGAAGTTATACCAGTGTTTCTTGGAGCACCCCAGCAGCTTTACCGAAGCCAGTGCCTGAGAAGGCACCAAATCCAGCTAGTGATGATTTCGTGATGGTACAATCTAAGAAGCACCGCCGACAGCGAACCTAAGTTAACCGTTGCGACACAGATGCAGTGCAGTCAGCCCAGGCAGCGCTGTGTGCCGCAGTACCGTGTACACAAAAGTACGTCTCTCGCCTACACTTCACTACTAAGACGGAACGTGCACAAGAAGATCAACTGCACGCCGAGAGTGTGGCTGTTGAAGTCGAACCGCAACGTCAGTTTCCTGTCGTTCGTAATGCGAGTGCCCAACACTAGCCTGAGCCTCATCATGGATTTCATGGAGTAGAGCGTCTAGCCAAAGGATGTCCCGTTGCTTTCGCGGATCGTTTCCACCAGAACGCAAAAAGATAGTGATGCGACATTGAAGTGTTTACTAACAATAGTAGGTACTACTTATATTTGGGACATGAAATACTTATTTATATTCTTAGTTTTAAAGTATCTATGCGACGTAGATTAAGTTTATAACAGCTGTAACTTGTCTCATGTTGCCTTGCCTGATAATAAACATTGATCACTATAAAATTAGCTGATGCCCGCGGCTCCGCTCACGAGATATAGTTTCTCGTTCCCAATGCCCACAGAAACTTTACCATTATAAAATATTATTATAGCCTATATAGGACTTAGGGACTTTACATTATTGAAAGAATTTTCAAATTAAGTTCATTAGATCCAGAGATTACCCCCTACAACGTCACAAACTTTACCTCTTAAATTACTATCTGTGTGCCCGCGGTTACACCAGACTTTTTCACTACTTTGCTCTGCGCCGTTTCGTTATAGCCTTTCTCGACAAATGGGCTATTAAACACAAAAATTGTACCTACCTAACGGGTGGACTCGGGGCTTATTATACAACAGCCGACAAGCCACTGACATCCCGTACACGATGTTGGGTACTGTAGGTATTGCTTCAGGGGCTCTTAAAATCTTGTGATTCTTCTATGGAATAAAACAACTGAAGGCTTTTCGGTGGAGTACTGAGGGTTCCGATTTAAACTGTTTATGTAATGACTTGTCGCGTACAAAACTAATATTTCAATTTGAACCAGTAGTTCCCGAGATTTCCTCTTCAGGGTTAATAGTATTATTAGTTATCTTATTAATAATAAAATCTTAAAAACTTGTAAAGATTTATTTGTCACATATACCTACGTAGGTCACACTATAAGTTTTGCGTAACTTAATAAAGCAACATGTTAAAACCAAAATATTATGTTTATTGCTTTTCAAAATACTCTCCTTTAAATTTTAAACATTTTTTCATGCGATCTAACCATATTTTAAAACAGGAGGACCACAGATCTGGAGGCATGTTTTCTACGTGCTGATTGAACGCTATCACTGCCTCTTCGGAGTTGGTAAAAGTGAAACCTTTCATCAAATCTTTGATTTTGGGTAAAATACAGAAATCACAGGGTGCTAGGTCGGGGCTATGCGCAGGATGGGTGACGAGTTCTACTTTTTCGGAAGCTAAAAATTACATTGTTTTGTTGGCCGTGTGTGAAGAAGCGTTGTCATGATGTAGGAGAATGACGGCTGTTGGGTCGTCTTTCGCGAACTTTTTCTAACACCCTGGGTAAACAATGATCTTCAAGTGGAATTGTACAGATGGGACCCGTGGCTGAGAAACGCGATCGTTTTTTTACCAACGTTTCTCGCCTGCCTCACTTTTGTTGGCTTATTCTCATTTTCAAACACCCATTCACAAGATTGCTGTTTTTTTTCGGGTTCAAAACACTAAATCCACGTTTCGTTTCCTGTGACAATGTCATAAACAGCATTAGAATGTCCGTGGTCGTACTTCAGCAGCATCTGTGAGCACCATTCCACGCGAGCCCGCTTCTGCTCCGCTGTCAGTTCATGAGGGATCCAACGACAACAAAGTTTCCGAACTTTCAATTCTTCGTGTAAAATTTTCTGGATTTGACTCATACCAATCCCCAATAGTCCTCGAATTGTCTCACAGGTAATCCGCAGGTTTTCTTCAATTAACCGCTTAACAGTAGCCACATTATTTTCGTTGACGGCAGTTGAAGGCCTTCACGAAATTCGTCATGTAAAGAAACTCGACCTCTCTTAAATTCAGCAAACCATCGCCTCACGGTGCTCAAACAAGGTGCTTCTCTCCCAAAAGCATTTTGAAGACGAGCGGCACAGTCTTGCGGAGTGAGAGAACTTTTAAAATCATAAAAAATCATCGCTCTAAAATCCTTTCGACTTAATTCTATTTTCGTTGCATACGTAGAACGTTGATGTGTGATAAAAAATAATTGACAAATGATTTCCCGCCAATTGTTTTTTTTTATTACTAAGAAGGTTGCAACGTTTAAAAAAATATAACATTCGAAATTCAAATAGTTCCAATTAGCTAGAAGTGCAAAACTTTTAGTGTGCCCCATGTACATCTTTACAACATGTAAAGTTTACATCACGTACAACGGACACCGCCGGGCGCCACTCCGCCGGGCGCCACCCCGCCGGGCGCCACTCCGCCGGGCGTCACTCCGCCGGGCGCCACTATCTTGCCGGCACTGGAAATACCTTCTGCGTGTGGGCCAGAGACGCCCGCGGCGTCGGACGTGAGAGCGGCCGCGGCCTTGCTCCGCGGAATTAAAAAGAAAACGTACCATGGACAGTTTTGGAGATGTTAATTTCGTAAATTAACCTCTTGCCTTTGAATAGTTGGAAGAGTTTGATGTTATAATGAACTTCCTACCTAATGGTTTTAGCAGCTGTAAAGCTCTCAATATACTTCTTATAATCCGTTAAATCATTTCTGGCCTCTGGCGTAAAAATACGATTACTTAGGTAGGTAAGTATTACATTGGATAATAATAAGTGATTATGAGTGATGAGAGCTCACCATTTGCAATTTTAATAGAGTCGGACTTAACAACGTCAGCCAACATTTATAACATTATGCTAATTCTTTGGACGTTTGCAATGAATTAACATAGGGAATTAACATATAGCAGAAACTCTACATAGAATGGTAAAGTGTATTTGTATAATAGGAATGGATATTTGGATGGAGGTGCGAGCGTTTACTAGTATATTAATAATTAGAGAGTTACCAACTATACATATGCGCGACCCACCCTCACCTCCGTTGGAATTATCCATTGTATTGATCTGTGCCATTAGGCACAGATCAATACTCGGTCGGAGTTTAATAAATTATACCAACTTGTAAAGTACCTGGCAATAAAAACTCACGGCCACCCTTTTCCAATCGCCAGTTAAATACTTACAGATTATTTCTATAACTAAGATGATTATTGTTCTTGTATCAGGGCAAGGAAGAGTTAGATCATGAGGCGGCTGGCGAGGAAGCCGGCGACGACGCGGAACCGGAGCGTGGCAACTGGACGGGGCGGTTTGATTTTCTCTTGTCACTTCTGGGATACAGTGTGGGACTCGGCAACGTGTGGCGATTCCCTTACCTATGTTATAACAACGGGGGCGGTAAGTCACATACCTAGTAGTCATTACTTATGAGAATTTGAACTTTTGTTTAAAATACTGTCGCACCATAGATTTGCTTGAAATTTGGGATACAGCTGTCAACGGCAACATGAGAAAGCTAGAGGTGGGGGCCTGCTGAAGACAACTAATCCTTTTTTTTTGAGGCCAGTGAAATTTCATTGCCGCTTTTGATCTGTTGTAACGCAGGAATCAAGATTTGAAAAGTACATAAATTTTTATGTACTTTTCAAATCTTGATTCCTGCTAGCAAATTATTCAGGTCCTAGGTCACCTGCTTTCTTCACACTCCCTTACCCTAACTGCTATTCTGGCTTAACTAGGTAACTCTAACCATATTTCTTTACAGGAGCCTTCTTAATACCATTTACGGTGATGTTAATAATAGCTGGGTTACCTCTCATGTTTATGGAGTTATCCTTTGGTCAATATGCCGCTCTTGGTCCAGTCGCCGTATACAACAGATTCTGTCCGCTTTTCCAAGGACTTGGTTACGGAATGGTGATCGTCTCATGCATTGTCATGCTGTATTACAACTTAATTATAGCGTGGACTATATATTACATGGCTGTATCATTTATGAGTATGTTCAATCAACTGCCTTGGCAGAATTGCGATGCAGATTGGAGCACTAAAGGTTAGTATACCTGCTCAAATATTTGCCTATAAATTTAAGGCCAGAAGCTACCAAGTAGGTACTATAGAGATTCTAATGCTTGTATTTAAAACTTTTAGATTGTTATTCATATGAAGCAGCAGATGCTTGTGAAGCAAGTAATGGCACATATTATCAGAAGTCATGTTTTAATCAATCCTACAGTGCAGCTCACAATATAGTTGCATTAGCAAGCGTCGCAATTCGACGTCCTCCGGCCGAGGAATACTTTACGTAAGTATCCACTATGTTATACTTCCTTATCAACCTTTTTCCACTTTTCACTAATTGCGGAATGCATTCGCCAAATCCCGATTTACACAGTTTCTATGTCCATCTGCAGTCGTCGACAGATTTATGAAATTTACTATAGGACCTAGTAAGTAGGTATAGGAACAAACTTCTATTAACATAATAAACTGCTTTCGAAAAGTAATATAATCGAAAGAAGAACCTCAGGGAGTCGGCAGTCTTTGGCCATCTACGCGACCTATTCGAAAGGGTCGGGTTCAATCCCACGTCAGTAAATGAGGGCGAGCGTGGGTGAAAGTTTCACAGCCCTCCTAGCAAACCGCAGAACCCAGTCCCCGAACATAATAACCTGCTATATCAGACTGTATACATCTCTATATACATCATTAAACATTCGTATTAAGAAGCCTTTATGAAGTAGAATACTAGTAGTATCTTATACATTATGAATTGTTTTCCGTTCTTTGATTTCAGAAATCAAGTTCTTGGACTATCATCAGGTATCGAAGAAACAGGTCAAATTCGTTTAGGGATGGCTGCTTGTTTGTTCGCCGCGTGGTTGATCGTATTTCTTTGTCTATGTAAAGGAGTGCAGTCATCAGGGAAGGTAAGCTAACGTCTTAAGCACTTAGACGTCTCAACTTTTCATAAGTTCATCGCTCGATAGATGCGCATCATATTAAGAGAAACCTTAATGTTATACTTACGTTAAGTATTTGCGGCCATGGTTTATGCATACTTCAACCAAATCCAAGCACATAAACTAAATATTCAAATAACACTTTACGAATTAACTTGGACTTCTAATCACCAGTTTTGTTTATAGCCTGTCAAAATGAGTTCACTCACCAAACAGAATAAAGCCACAAGGGTTTCATTTTTTTCTCGATAGGAATAAAAATTAAGTGGTCCACATCCTTAGTAACTTTTCATCCACGTCAAGTGGAAGTGACAGACGTGCCTGTGTTCTATTTTTATTACCGTACTTATAAATTTTCGCAACTTATCATCAATTTTGGTATTATAAATTCCGCAGTAAACAGACACGTACATTTTTCCCAACTTTTATTCGTTCAAATTTTCATTATATAGGGTTGTTATTCTACTAAGTAGGTACTAAAATTTTTTAACCCTTTTTATCTGATGTTTGCACAGCTACCTATTTGTAAATAGAGAAGCAAAAGGCCTTTCTACTTAGATTTCAGAATTATACACACAGACAGACACAAATCACGCCTATATCCCCGAAGGGGTAGGCAGAGGTGCATTACACACCCACAATTTGCCAGTATCTTTGGTCCCACGTAATAGGGAGCAAGCCTATTGCCGTCACCGGGCACACATATACTTAATGGGTTATGTCCAAAATTGCCAAATTAATTTAATAAAAAGTACCTAGCAGCTATATTGTTATTTTGAAAAAAAATTGAACCCGTTACCTTGTGATGAAATGTTAATCCCTTATTTTCGTTTACGTCTATGGCCGTCGTGACCACAGACAAGTTTTATTTTTCTTTGTTTAACGTTGAGTGTAGAGTTGTGGTGCAACAATAAAAAAAAACTTTTCTTTCTTTTCTTTTCGTCATGTCCGTCCTTTCTCGGCATTCCTTTTCCAAACGGTTATAGTACGTAGGCCGTAAAACATTGAAAAATATTGATTAAGGGAGTGTTTATTATATGGCGTATTCTTCCGATAAGAAAGGATTTTCCAAAATTCTACTCCTAAATGGGTCAAAAAGGGGGGATAAAGTGTGTACGGGACAACGTGACACCTCAGAAACTACTGCACCGATTTTAAAATTTCTTTCGGTAATATAAAGCTACATTTTTAGCGAGTATCATAGGCTATATAACATCACGACAGAGTTAATAGGAGCGGACCAGCATTGCGTGTAGACTATAGCTTGTTGGACATTAATAACCGCAATCTCTCAAAAATGTGTGAGGAAAAATAGTGGAAGGTCATTTGTGTAGGGTATTTTGTTCTCTATAATTTTGTACACAACTATTTTTTTAAATAATTCACTGTTTACGAGAAAAATCCAAAAACCCGAAAATTATCAACTTTCAAACTTTTCAACCTTGAATAACTTTATTAGCACAAGTCGGATCGATGGGAACTTTTCATATTTGATTTATAATGATGTACTTAATACCTGCACCACTTTGCAGGTCTATACGAATTAATGCAACCTTACAATTTTGTTCCGAATATTTTAACTGGATAACTCAGTTAGCTACCTGATTTGAGATTTATTTTTGAGATATTGGGGTAGGACTCGGTAAAATAAAGCTACTTACGAAAAGTGAGCTTGCTGTTAATCAATATTTTTCAATGTTCTACGGCCCACGTACTATTAGTGCTAGAAACATGAAACTTTGCATGGCTATTTATATTTATAACACTGAGAGGTTGTCAAGATGATTTTTTGCTTTAAGCATGCGTTTGCGAGATATTAAGCTTGTAAGAGAGTGTTTTTGCGAAAACAGACATTTCCCCCCCCAGGGCTAGATGATGTTGTGCCAAAATATCTATTTATTTAATTAATCCTATTATGAAAATGGTAAATGTAGGTACATACTTATACTTTATGCTTAAAGCTAAAACGTAGGAACGAAAAGTATGGTAGTTGTTTGACGAAAAAAAGATTATAATATTGTAAAATTCCACTGAACCCAAGAATAGGATAATTTTCTCAACTCAACAACTTACTTCCTTGTTTCAGGTGGTATATTTCACAGCACTGTTTCCATATGTTGTGTTGGTAATTCTCTTCTTTCGAGGTGTGACTTTACCTGGAGCATCCACAGGAATTCTCTTTTATCTTACACCAGATTTTTCTCAACTAGCCAACGCACAGGTGACTCTTCATTCTCTCATCATGACTGTCAAGTAAAAGTAGTTGTGTTAAAAAGTTTCTGTTCTGAAATTGTTCTTATAAATTTTCAGGTGTGGGGAGACGCTGCAGTTCAAATATTTTTTGCACTAAGTCCTGCATGGGGTGGTCTTATAACGCTTTCGTCTTACAACAAGTTCACTAACAACTGTTATATGTAAGTAGACTTATATTAATTGTATATTTAAGGAACTATTTTCGACAGTCGTTTTACACTAAAGATGATTTAATTGGTATCTTATAGTAAATCAACATGTCAGAACTACTAAACTGAATTAATGAAAGGTTCAGTTTAAAGTCCAGGACTTGAACTATGTTTCTTTTCAACTTAAAAAGATTTTGAACAAGAAAAAATACGAATAAGAACAGCGCGTTAGGTTTTACAATGAGAGAATGAGATTTCGTGAATTTGTTGTTTACAACTCCGACGTTCGGCGGTTCGGTTTAAATATCTTCAACGGTTCGCGTGATTAAGCTGAAAACATCCTCCCGAATCTCATTCTAAATGAAAATCATCGAAACTCCTTGTATTCCAGAAAATTCCAAGGAAACACCACATATTGGAACTTCGTTCATTTGATAATACTTAAAATACTTTTTTATTTTTAGAGATTCATTGATCGTGGCTGTATCCAACATTGCAACATCATTCTTCGCGGGGCTGGTTATATTTTCCGTCATAGGCTTTCTAGCTCATGAGCTAAATGTGAGTGTGGATCGAGTTGTCGATCAAGGAGCTGGACTAGCATTCATTGTGTACCCTGAAGTGGTCACCAGATTACCGGTCGCACAACTATGGTCTATATTGTTCTTTCTCATGCTCCTCACTCTGGGATTGGACTCACAGGTACCTTCTAATAATAATATTTCAAATGGATGTATTTTAACTACGAGTACCATGCTTAAATCCGGCTGCGACCTGGGGTTATCCTTACGAGGGCGTACCCGGGGCGCCCGGCAACGGACAATAAGGTGATGGTGACCGTAGTGGCGGGTATAAACAAAACCATGCTGAATTACCCGTATGAGATTGAGTGAAAATTGGCATACGAAGGTTTGCATTATCTGGAATTATAAAGAAAATAATATAATTTTCGTTCGGGAGTTCCTAGACGTTCTTAGACCAGTTGTAGTTGTGGAAACTCGATCTATAAAATTTACGCTTTCCTGGTTGTGTCTCGTTAATGCCTTATTTTAATTTTATTCAGTTTTTGTTCCCGGACTCAACTGTCTGTCTGCCTCTTTATTCAATTCAACGAGCGCTGACTGCTTATTGGGCTTACTGAGCTGCGCTAAAACTTTAGACGCGATTGGGTTTGTCTCGGTGAAAAGATATTTAGTATATTTACCTACTTGCCAGTTTAAAGAAATTTGTAATTAAATGTCCTCTATTACATTTTAGTTTGCACTCATGGAGACTGTAACGACTGCTATATTGGATAAGTTTCCTAATTTCCGACAGAAGAAAGGCTATGTTGTGTTTTTTGTTGCTGTTTTCGGCTACTTGGGAGGACTGATATTCACTACAAACGTAAGTTAATAATGAATCCTTTATATGATATCCTTTATATCATGGTAAATAGCAAGTTTATTCCACATTGATCAAATTCATCGAATTCCACAATGTTGTGTCCTAAAATCACCTACGAGCAAATTATATGGGTGATAAAAGTCCACTCGATTTTAAATTATTTAGTTTTGTTGTTTCTTGAAATCACCTGAGTTTACTGTACAAATATAGTACTTGCACCTGAGTTCAATTTAATTTAATTGTTTCTTTAAATCAACATGAAACTCATTCATTATATACGAGTATACAGGGTTACTGGTAATTCGATGTCTTCCGGGCAGGAGGGTATAGGGGACGGCAGATGCAGTAAATTTAACCGACCAATATGTCCTGCAGCTTGTCAAGATACGTTTATAGCATGCCTACAAACAAAAGATGTTTGTGACCAATGTCAGTTTTCTTATTCGATCACAAACACCAAATACGAGGTCTTTCTTGAAAAAACCGTTTTTATGCGATATCTCCAAAACCGTTAACTTTCGGTCATACATTGGGGTGGTTAAATTTACTGCATCTGACCTCCCATATAATACCCTCCTGCCCGGAAGACATCGAATTACCAGTAACCCTGTACACGTAGGTCACACTATAAGTTTTGCGTAACTTAAAAAAACAACATGTTAAAACCAAAATATTATGTTTATTGCTTTTCAAAATACTCTCCTTTACATTTTAAACATTTTTTCATGCGATCGAACCATTTTTTAACACAGGTGGACCACAGATCTGAAGGCATGTTTTCTACATGCTAATTGAACGCTATCACTGCCTCTTCGGAGTTGGTAAAAGTGAAACCTCTCATCAAATCTTTGATTTTGGGGAAAATACAGAAATCACAGGGTGCTTGGTCAGGGCTATGCGCAGGATGGGTGACGAGTTGTACTTTTTTGGAAGCTAAAAAGGACTTTTGTTTTGTTGGCCGTGTGTGAAGAAGCGTTGTCATGATGTAGGAGAACGCGGCTTTTGGGTCGTCTTTCGCGAACTTTTTCTTACACCCTGGGTAAACAAATGGTAGAATACCACTCGGCATTAACACTCTTTTGATCTTCAAGTAGAATTGTACAGATGGGACCCGTAGCTGAGAAAAAAAACGCGATAATTTTTTTACCAACATTTCTCGCCTGCCTCACTTTTGTTGGCTTGTTCTCATTTTCAAACACCCATTCACAAGATTGCTGTTTTTTTTCGGGTTCAAAACAATAAATCCACGTTTCGTCTCCTGTGACAATGTCATAAACAGCATTAGAATGTCCGTGGTCGTACTTCAGTAGCATCTGTGAGCAAAATTCCACGCGAGCCCGCTTCTGCTCAGCTGTCAGTTCATGAGGGATCCAACGACAGCAAAGTTTCCGAACTTTCAATTCTTGGTGTAAAATTTTCAGGATTTGACTCATACCAATCCCCAATAGTCCTCATAGGTAATCCGCGGGTTTTCTTCAATTAAACGCTTACCAGTAGCCACATTATTTTCGTTGACGGCAGTTGACATGACGAATTTCGTGAAGGGCGGCCCTTCACGAAATTCGTCATGTAAAGAAACTCGACCTGTCTTAAATTCAGCAAACCATCGGCTCACGGTGCTCAAACAAGGTGCTTCTCTCCCAAAAGCTTTTGAAGACGAGCGGCATAGTCTTGCGGAGAGAGAGAACTTTTAAAATCATAAAAAATCATCGCTCTAAAATCTTTTCGACTTAATTCCATTTTCGTTGCATACGTAGAACTTTGATGTGTGATAAAAAGCAATTGACAAATGATTTCCCACCAATTGTTTTTTTATTACTAAGAAGATTTCAACGTTTAAAAAAATATAACATTCGAAATTCAAATAGTTCCGATTAGTTAGAAGTGCAAAACTTTTAGTGTGCCCCATGTATAACATTAAATTATTGTAATTTTTTAATTATTGGTATGTAACCTAAGACTCTACTGTTATTCAATAAGACTCCCATAAAAGCCTTCTGTAAACTGAATATTCATACTTACTTCAACAGAGTGGAATGTACTGGCTACAACTCATGGATAAATACGCAGCAAACTGGTCCGTTTTGATCATAGCAATAGGTGAATGCATTCTAATTGCCTGGATATATGGGGCCGAGAAGTTTTGCGGTGACATTCAGCGTATGATAGGCCGTCAGTCTAAACTCTGGGTCTTCTTCTGGAGTTCAATGTGGCGAATAATCACCCCTGCAGCTTTAGTGGTAAGTGTATTTCGATTTTTGACAACTATTTCTCACTGGTTTTGATGGAAAAACTAAAAAAAAAAGATTTTTAGCCTTTGGAAAATAATAATCCAATTACGAATTATTTAATTAGGTACTTTTATGTTTGTATAGTTCATCTTGGTATTCAACTGGATCGAGTACAAACCGGCATCGTATGGTAGCTACGTGTATCCAATGTGGGCTGACGCTGTTGGTTGGACTCTCGGAGTGTTACCGGTTGTTGTGGTAGTACTAATGGCAATCGATCAAATATGCAATGGACCTGACGATCTCACTATAATGCAGGTATATACTACAATGATCGAGAACTTTTTAAACTATTAGATTATTTTATACTCCAATCTTTAATCAATTTTCTAATTTTATAGAAAGCAAGAATGTTAGCTCGTCCAACTGACGAGTGGGGTCCTTCATTTGTAGATGGAACGTTGCCACCAGAGCCAGAGTTGTCACCCCCAGTGCTTCTGCTACACGGTCGTCCGGTTTTACGTGAACGTGGTACTTGACATCCGCATACTCACCCACTTGTTGCAATGCGTAAGGTAAGCGTCTTTGTGTCCCGATGTCTGGCTCTGATTTATGTTTGGTTATCTGAACGAGGTAGGTAACTTAAGGTAGGTACTGCTAAATCTCAGTTAAAACTGTTGCAGACATCTCAAGATGGTGGTGAAACAAATTCTATTACAAGTTCAGTAGAAATGGACATTAAGAAAACAGGAGCGGCCATTAGAAATAAAACTAATTCAATAAAAAGAAAAGTTCAGAGTTTAAGTCATGAATCTGATGATACGGTTATAGAGCCTCTGCTTTCAAAAGAAAAGGAAAAGACAGATAAATCGAACCAAAGTGCCAAATATAATTTGTTATCAAAAACCAAGACTGACAATAAATGTGAAGGAAAAGTTGATAAGGAAAAATTGTTACAAGAAGATAATGAATCCCAAAATTTGTTCGAATCTGAACCCCGACGGGTTTCTGATACAAAAATTTCGATTTCTAGCTCAAATATGTTGCCAAAATATACTGCTGCACAAAAAACACTTCATAATTATATGAATACAAATATATTTAATAGTCCCGATGCTACAAAGGGTATTTTTTCAACAACAAATCAAGTAATTATTGAAATTGATGAAAGTAAACAAATTGGATGCCAAAGTCCATTAATATTTACTACGGCTAAAATTCACACGAACAGTAAAATAAAAAACATGGAACCACTTCAGGTTACCTCTATTCCAATATTATCAACTGTAGAAGTTAGCAACAGTGGTGAGGCTGCCAGGGCCAGTACGTCAAACAAAAGTATAATGAAGTCTAATTGTAACAAAAGTAATTTAAATGAAATAGACAAAGTTCCGAAGCTAAAAACAGATTCACAACCGATACTTGAATCTTTACCAAAAGATCCTTATATGAGAGATATTAATTTTACTAATGATGAAGATAAAAAGAATACTGAAGAGAAACTCGTAAAAATATCTGCAAGTCAACCTAAAATTAATTCAAGTATGGAAAAAAATAAAAACTCTGAACCAAGTATACTTAAAGACTCTATAGATACAATTACGAAAGGTAGTTCCGGGTTAAGCATTAACAAAAATATTCATATCGAAAAACGTGAACAAACCACGAAAGCAGAAAATAAGAATAATTTCAACGAGATCCTAAAAAATGTTGATACATGGGAACCTAACCAGATTAACAATAAATTTAATGTAAATACTAAAGAACAATTTGGAAGCATTACATCTACTAGTGCTAAGCTATTACAGCGACAGAGAATTGCCATCGACGTGGATGATGCCCAACTCAAAACAATTACAAGCAACTCAACGCCATCATCGTTTAAGTTAACAACTAAATCAGATGATTTAGTAGCAAGTATAAAACCTACGACAGATATTTTACTATCATCAACAAAAGAAACAAGTATTTTACCAAAAGTGACTTCAAGTAGTTTACCTGTGGCTATTGTTTCGACGAACAACAAACTCTCTTATGACAACAACGCCACCATAATTTCAGAGAACAAATCAGTGCAACCGAATTCTTTTACTCCAAATAATAAAAGTGAAGTAGCAAATAATACGACGATCCCAATTTCAAATTCATCAAAAACAAGCGAGACGGAAGTTGTAACTTCCTCTCCGATAGCCAAATCATCAACAGGTAATGTAGTAACTTTTAAAAATGACGAAATATCTTCTGGTTGTGTTTTATCACTAACACCACAAACTGCAAACAAAATAAATAATAACTCTGTGGCTACAACTTCTGAGAAAATTGACGTATTAGCTGCAATATTTTCTGCAAGTAACTGTAAAAATACTGTAAGGACTCCATCCGTATCCATGAGTACAACAAAAGGTCCTGTAGTATCAGCAAGCACCTCGAAGATTTGTCCTTCAAATAACGCAAGAGTTCTCACTGATGTTATAACTGCCACAAGCACTGTTATTGTACCAACGAGTACTATAAAGATTATACCAGTAACAAACACACAGGTTTCACCAATGCGCTGTACAACATTTGTAACAACGCCAAGCAACGCTAGCAATTTTTATATGTCAAAAAATTCAACACAATCGCCTATTGTATCAACAACTACCACAACTTATGCTTCTGCACCTACAACTACTGCACAAGACCCGACAGTAAAGTAAAATCATCCTTTATTGCCAGAATTAAATTGTCATCTGCAGCTGGTAATTCTGATAATATAGCTTTTAGTGTTATAGTTTATTAGTATAATATAGTTTATTATTAATATGTTATATTGTTACTTTTTAACATTATTCGTCCAATCTCGTATTTGCATACTTAGTAATATATTGTCAACCGTTTCTAAATTAAATTGTGCTAAACTTGCTATACATATTTTTAAGTTATCATTGGTCATTGACTCATTAGGTATAATTGTTCAATTGCATCAATAATATTTCACATAATACAGTATGATACAGTTGAGTAAATAATACATCTTGCATACTTTCAAGACTCTGTAGATAGGAACGCAAAGTTATAGCCATTTAAAAAAGTTAAAATAGGAATTGAATGTACCTATGCTAAAATTAATATGCTTATACTGTCCTCTAGAATATTTAACCAAATACTATTTAGACAAATAGGTATATGAGTTGTTAGGATAAGATTGCAGGGACATACTAATCGGTAATCGTATATCACTTCAAGGAATGTAAAACAGCATACGTGGTAGGTTAGTGGTGCTAAGAATAATAATATTTTTAATATAGACGATATAGACCTTATATTTTCGACCCAGTTTAGAGATGATTAATCAGTTTCATCTCAAATAGTCAATTTATATCAATATGTATTTAATTGATTTATTAATATTTGAAATACATAAAATAATTATCATGTTATAATTTATTGATTGATGAGAGAAAGATTATTAAAAAGGCAGGGTAGAATCGGATAATACAAAAAAAATATTGAATAGAAAAACATACATTTCAATATAACTTATGAATTGATACTGTAATATTTGGATAGCAAAAATGACGAGATGACAGAGAGCTGAAGATGTTATATGAAAGCAATAAGTTCAAAATACGCCGGATAATTACAGGAATGCGATATATTTTTGCTGGATGAAAGTAATTAAATTCAGCACATTTATTATATTACTCCTTATAATAATGAAGCTCAATTATTTTAACATAATTATCAAAACTTGTGACTACTTCAAGTACTTTTTGCGGTTTCGGACATCACGTACAATGGCTGGATAGATATTTATGACGATGCCTGTCCAGGATCTTTAAATATCTCCTATCTAGAGATCCCAGACAGATATAAGTCGTCCGTGGCATACAAAAAAGGGAGATTTAAAACACAGGGTACAGGGATATTGTTACAATTTCCTGTACTCGTACGAAACCAGATTGCGATAACGAAAACAAAATCATGCGGGTACTTACAAGAAATATTAGATTTTTAACAAGACAATTTATTTACACAATTTTATTTTATAACTGCTTCGATGGCGTGGTCGGTAGTGCGTCGGCTTTTGACTCCGGAGTCTCGGGTTCGATCCCCGGGTCTATTCAAATATTTGTGTCATCCACAAATGTTTCGGAGTTTGGGTGTTTTCTATGTACAATATATATCTATTTAGAAATATATTAGTATGTTTATCAGTCGTCTAGATCCCATAGCACAAGCTTATATTAGCTTAATTTGGGCTAGATGACGTTGTGTGAAAATGTCCAAAATATTTATTTATTTGTGAGAACGGAGCAAAGACTAAATTAAATTCCCTTACGTAGTTAAGTTGAACCTTGATTTAATTTTTTAGCAAAATTAGTCAAGAATTATGAATTAAGTAGTTTGTCCTCAATCCTTTAAATAAATTGTATGCTTCAAATAATGTAGAGAGAACCGCCAAAACTAGGCCCAAAGTTACTTAAGACTCCTCAGGCATTTAAGACTCCTGCTCAAAACTTAATAGCAAGTAGCTACTCATACCAACTTACAAAATGTAGATACGATTGTTTGTTAATATTCCAAGTCGAAGCTGATGATCGTGTCTTGTCGGTTATTGATCAAACATAATATTTCCTTTTCTTACTAGCTTAAGCTTACAAGTTCCAAGGAATTATGAGACAACATCTATGGCCCAACTGTCGAAAAAATTTTTTTGTTAGCTTTTACTTGCTGAAGACCTGAGAACAGTTAGCTAATTCTCAATTGTTTTAAAATCTAGAATATGTTAAAGCTGTTTTTTGTACTATCATAAAATATAATGTCTCATAAAACTTCTGTTTGGTAAAGTACCTCGCGTATGCGACTAAACTACTTACTACCAAATTCAATATGTTATCTCGAACATATTTTTGCTATCCGGGATTGATAATTCATTCAATTCCCAATTTGACATTGACAGGTTTTGATGGAATTATCAATCCCGGACAGCAAGATATGGATCGAGACATGTTGAATTTGGTAGTTAGTCATTATGCCACAGGATCACAGGACGCACCTGTCAATTCCGCAATATAATATAACAGACGTATGGAATAGGAAGTGGTTTGAAGGAAAATAATAATAGTATACTAAAATCTAAAGACAATGTGAGTAAAATACATAGGTGTTGCTTTTTTATGCATTTAGCTTAAAAGTTTAAATCGTACGTACCTACGTCATATTATATAGGTACGTTTGTAAGAGAACACTTAAGTTCGGTAACCGGCCTGGAAAATAGCATTGTACTGAAATACTTGCACGGTTTACTTATACTTAAAATAAATAAATAATAGATAGATTATAATCAGTTGTAATTACGGAAAAGCACTGCGAATCTTAATGAAAGTCATAATGATAATTTTCATTTACGATCAACATTATGCAATGATTAAAACAATTCTTACACAAAATAGAGACCCAAAGACTATTTTTTTTATGTCATTAAATTGATAATTGAATGTATTGGTCATAGCCTAACCAAGCATCAAGAAAGTAAGTATTTTTGATGATGAATAGGCACGAATTCCACGCGTTTGGACGTTCGCTTACTCACAATAAAAATCGTTGCAAATTACCACTATTCAAATGACTTGAAAACTCGAGTTGGAAATCATCTTAAACTTCTAATAAATTAGTACCTATATATTGGCACTTTTTGAGTGAGGAGACACGGCGTGTTAAAGAGATAATAATTACTTATATATTAAAAGTGCGTATGTTCATGACGTTTCACGGTGCAGCTAAATGTTTGTATGTGTATTTACCTTTACTTAGGATTTATTCTTACTAACACACACTTTATACGAATATAAATATCAATTTAGAGAGACCTATGCAAAATCATTGAGAGAGACTCAATTTTGAGACATTTCTACTAATTATAATAATATTTTAGCACATGTTTGGAAAGGTCGTTTTCCCTCACGTAATATGCGCAAACACATTACGTTGCACCTGAACATATACCTACTAAGGTAAATGATATTAGAATACGGTGTATCATTCGTTATGTTGATAAAATTATTAGAAATTAGAAGACTTAGAATGTTATATAAAATTCATATTTTGTATTCATTCGCAGCATAAAATTATTAAAAAAATATTTATTTCGTAGTTAGCACTGAGCATGCTTTTAGGGGACTATACTTACTTACTACTTAATGCGTACTTAACACAGTTCAAGTATATGATGTTATAAGTAGAAAACTTAACTAACTGTAGATTAGATTCGTCGTTTAGATTCTTTACTCAAATTCGTAGATACTTAAGTGAATTTATTTAGATACCTATCAATACTTATTTATTATAATTATTTAGATGGCTTTATTTTGATAACTAACTTATCTTGTAAGAAATTATTTTATACAACTTTGTAAAATTATTGTGAATGTAGACCACCTATTTGCTTTTGAATAGGTACCTACCCTTTTAGTTTTGTAAACAGCTGATAGGGTTGTTTTGTATACTAAAGAAGTCGCTCATGTTAATATTAGAGGCGGTTTGCCCGTTGTACTTTGACAAGCGGGGATTTGTGGTGTTGATTGAATCACAAATACAGGGCAATATTGGTATATTGTAAGCGTAGTTTCTCAGATACATTATATAAATGTGTTTCTAAGAAAAAATGACATGGCGCCTAATTGATTAGAATAAGTAATTGTTGTTGAACTTGGTGTATTTTAGATACTTATTGATTAAATCGATGTTATATAGATGTTTATTGTAAATATTAGCTTTAAATTATTGCCAAACAAGTGTGTAATGGTGTAGAATGTTATAGAAGGCTGTATTTTTGAGTGATATTTTAGAACGGGGCAATCATATCTGTCATAAAGTAAATTAAAAATGTCAAGAAGCCACGATAGATGTTGCGATGAGGTAGAATGGGTAATGATGTGATACATTATGGATATAGTTAGTTTAGTGTTGTTGTGCCACTAATAAAATATGTTCCAATGTGATTCGTTATTTTATTTTAATCTTGCCGCGGTTTTGCCCGCGTGAAATAGTATTATAGCCTAAAACCTTCCTCAAAACCCACCGTATTCATTGATGAAAACAGCATGAAAATCGGTGCATTAGTTTTTTAACTTATCGCGAACAGACAGACGCGGCGGAGGACTGTGTTATATAATAATTAGTGACTAGCTGTCGCTTCTTTTCGATATTGAAGGGACAGGGTACATTATTATACTTGCACAATACAAAATTGACTGAGTTGAGGATGTCCCTATTTGGAATGGAAGTATGAAACCCAAAAAAATCAAATAAGTAGCTAATATTATTTATTTTTTAGGGAAAACAAACAGATACACACTCAAGTTACTAACTTGTGTTAACAAACAACCAATACATGTGTAGCTCACAATTATGGATAGGTAGGCTCACAATTATACCAACTTACAGGAAAATCGCATGTCGGTAGGAAGTTGATGGCAGTCATCGAGAGTCACTTGTATGCTTGTTGCTACACGACTTATTGGAGCTATTTACCTACACAAGCGGTTCAAGTTTAAGCTTGATTAGAAAATTGTAACCTCTGTTCTGTTGCAACCTCTGTCATTCCCAAAATGATATTCAATAAGTGTTTAGTAAATCAACCATAACTAGCCAATATACAAAAAGAAACAAGAGTGCCGGGGCACCGCTCGCTTCGCTCGCTCGGCTCGTGCGTAGGTGGTCACAGTTTTAACCTAACCTAACCTACCCATACTAGGTTTAACCAAGAGTAAGTGGCTACACCTAGTTCTAACCGGCTAAAACTAAGTGCAGCCGCACTTCGGGTATTAGCCGTAACATATACATATCATTAGGCATATTGACTGCTTTCGGTGGCGTGGTCGGTAGTGCATCGGCTTTCGACTCCGGAGTCCCGGGTTCAATTCCCGGGTCGAATCAAATATTTGTGTGATCCACAAATGTTTGTTTCGGAGTTTGGGTGTTTTCTATGTATATTATGTTTAAATATTGGATAGAAACAGGCGTTACTTGGCGAAAATCCATGACAAAACAATGGTAAGTAAAAATTTTTTAAGAAAAAACTTTTTAACATTAATTAATAGCATTAATTTTTCGCAGAATCAAAAGGACAACAAAACGTCGACAATTGTTTCGCCTCTAAACGAGGCATTATCAAGTCTGTCTCAGAGAGAACAGCTGTTCTCTCTGAGACAGACTTTTTTAGTTAGTTAGTAGTTTACTTACCATTGTTTTATATTATGTTTGTATTTAGAAATAGGTATATAAGCATGTTTATCAGTTGTCTAGATCCCATAGCACAAGCTTATAGCTTAGTCTGGGCTAGATGACGAAATAGCAAATTTATCTGTCAATAAATTTAAAAAACAAATAAAAAGTAAATTGTGTCATAAAGCTTATTATAGTATTAATGATTTCTTAGATGACAAGGCTGCCTGGTTGTAACAACGTAACGAATTGCTCAATAACTCTGTATTAGATTTAAGATGAAATATTTTGAAAAAAGCCGAGCTGAGTTTCTTGAGGGCTCTTCTCAGTCTCGTTGCATTTTGGAACCCTCGGTAGAGTCACACCAACTTCTGACGAATCTAAATAATTTTCTGAAAATTTCAAAGATAATAAACGTTATTTTATTTTATTTTATTTTATTTTGACGTGGTTTGACAATGTCCAACAATATTTATTTATTAAGCGGAGTTTACGAAGCTCTTTCTTCGACGACTCGTGTATTTCGTTCGTGATCGAACTCCTCCTAAACGACTGGACCGGTCTTTTTGAAATTTGGCACGGTCATAGTGACCATCACCGTGAGTACCTACATATATCTGAATGCATAAAGATCGCTCCAGCAGTCGTTTAGGAGTTCGACCCGGATCGACAAACTCAGCTCAATTATTGCAACAGCAGAATGCATTGCATACTACTATAGTTTAAGGGATAGGCAGGCAGAGCTGCACCTTAAAACCAAGTGCAAGGGATGTGAAGGAATGCAAAGTGTTGTTACACACTTTGCCAGTAATTTTGTTGGTCCCTATTGTCATCATTACCTGGATAAAAGTAGTAACTATGTGATACCTAGCAAAGCTCAATGGTGTAAATTGTTACATTTAATTAAAAATCCATTCAATAATTTTTACGTTAAAAATACCTAAGTGCAACGTTGTAAAGTTTCATTCAAAGTCTATTCAATATTTTTTACGTTAACTACCTATCTATAACAAACATGTGGATATTGTTAGATTATGAATTCACATAGAGTTTCGTGTTTGTAATATTAGGAGTATCAACAAATGGATTTGTAATGGAGCCACAAGTGCTTCCCATCCAAATTGTGTTTCGAAATGTCATTTTATTCATTGCGGGTATACCTACTTACAAAGGGGGCACGCAGTTAGCCACAGCTACAAGCTCAACATGAGTTATTAGCTTCGAATTCAGCTAGGCTTTTTATCATGGTGACGTAAAACTTTCCTTAACTGGTACTTTTTCTGTCATTTGTGACGGTTGGTGAGTGTGCGCGCACGTCGCGAAGGTTCTCGCGCCCCCCGCATTCCGTTCCACGCGGCAAGACCGTAGTTCGCAGTCAGCGCGGCGGCCGTCGCCAACAGACATGCCCATTATAAACCAACCGTTAAATCAACATTAGAAACATAAAATCCCTCATTTAAACAAGTTTCGAGTGTTATAATTTGTTGAACAGTGAGTTAGTGAAATAAATTTCGTTCTATTTCGTACACTAAAGTGAAATGAAACAGAACGGCGCGGTAATGTTTCGTTGTTTTAATTTACCCGAAGCGAAACTTTGGTAAATTGAATTTCATTTCGGAAACAGGTAAGACATACAAATTACTTTGTTATTTTAGATGTATAGGTATAGATAGGTAAATTGTTATTTTACCTAATTTTAATATTGAAAGTGAAAATATTTGCATTAAATTCTATTATTTCGCATTTCCTTACCTACCTATGGCAAAAAAATTAACATGTTACCTACTTTACAGGCGTTATTTTTATATTAATTCTTTCGCTGTGTTTATATTATGTAATAATGTATCTGGAGATAAAAGCGATAAAACCGTCAAATAACTATTATCTGATATTTGTTTGCCGCTGATCTTGTACAAACTCAGTTAAGTACTCAGTTATTCACTGTCAAGTTACATATCTCTTGTCAGTTTAGTTAGTTGCCTATCCATTTCTCTGGGGATATCACACTACTTGATTAATAAGTTAGATAAACAACAAACGGTAAACAATTCGTGCCATTTTTATAAGGCATTGCTTTATGTTTTTAAAATTGTATTTTAATCTTGATAAAGCAATGAATGGCTGCTGTTAGGTTTACAACGACATTCAATAAAGATTTTAGTCTGTTTAGCCCATTTCTAAGAACAAGTTTGACGTATTACCGTTATGTAACAAACATGAATCAATAGGCACGTAAGACTTGAAGTATGAGTAGATACCTACCTATTATAGTATATATTATTATCTGAGCCTAATATATTATCTGAGCACTAGCTAGCTGCTGTAGATATCCAGATATGCTTTCATGGAAGAGTTTGGAAGTTGTCTTTTAGATGATTGGTACATTTTTTTTTCGGCATTTCACGACCTAAGACCGCGGCCGCACCTACGTCCAATGCCGAGCGCATCTGGTATACCTACCAAGTACGAGGGCATTTCCGGGATTACAAGAACATATCTACCCATGATTAAAAGAGTCCGTTAATGTACGTTAGGGCACAAGGCGTATATTAAAAACCATTAAACATACCAAAGTAATTTTTGAAATAATTATCAAACATACAGCGTGTTCAACAAACAACTTAAATAATAATTACCTTTGTTTTACAATTGACTGTATAGTTCAGAGAGGCGAAGTTGTAACTTTGATCCACTTAACCGGGAGTCCTTTAACAGTCCCTATTTTACATAACACGCCGCCCGTTTACACTTTGATTAGTTTTAAGTGCGAGTTGATATATTTTCTACTTGCATCTGTTAAGAGATTTCTGAAATCAATTGCTCTAGCATTTAACAAAATGTAAACCAGAACTAATTGACAGATTTCAAGTCCCATTTTAAAGTACATTTTGTATTCATGTGATGCTTGTTAAAAAATTGATAATTTACATTTTTATTGTATTTTAAATAACAGGTATAATACAAACTAATATTTATCTAGCTGGGCACTGACGATGAAACAATTTGGTTTTCGCAACCATCATTTGTCAGAAATGAGGGTTGCACCTCAACCGAATGGTAATGCATCCAAACATGGTAGGTACCATTGACGGTGCTACCGTTTGGAACACATGGCCATAGACAATACACATTGTGCATAGCTTCACCATAGAGTAAAAAGGATAGTTCCCCGAAATTTCGTTAACTTTAAACTCCGAATGAAATACATTTCATGCCTATATCCCCGCAGGGGTAGGCAGAGGTGCATTACACACCCACAATTTGCCAGTATTTTTAGTAAGGTAGCCTATTAGGGTAAGCCTATTGCCGTCACCGGGCATACATATAATGGGTTATGTCCAAAACGGCCGAATGAATTTATAAAAAGTCTTGGAGTCTCGGACTTATATCCGAAATGTATTGAATAAATTTACAAAGTTATCTGTGGATCTCAAAATATATCTCAACTACATAGTATTGTTATCTGTGGATCTCAATCTATTTGGAAATCCAAAATGTTTCGACAACCATCAAAAATGGGATATGGGCCCGTAAATTTTGACAAATGATGGTTGCGAAAACCAAATGGTTTCATCGTGAATGTGGACCTTAACATTAAGTTAGATTCATCATTCACCACAGAGCCTTTGTCCCACCCGCTAACTGCGAAGCGACTGAGCTTCGATATTTTCCATCAAGCGATATATCGAAGTTCTAAGCGGTAACTACAGAAACCCAATGGACTAACTAACTAACTTGTTGGAATTTGAATCTGATTGTTGGAACTTTTTAGGCTCCAACAGGCTCCAACTAACCCTAACGATTACCATGGACCGATGCGGCTTAGCGTGCTCTCCGAGGCACAGATATATCTCAAATTCAAGAAATAGTCACTAATGGTCGATAATCGTTTAGACTTTGAAAAGAAAACACTGAACTTTTTAAGCACGCATCTTAATACCTCTGCTCAAGTTTTCCAATTCCCGCTCATACTTTAAATGACCTTTTGTTGCCATAAAAATTATCCTGTTTCCTTGCATAAGTGCTCACTTTTGCACCAAATATCAGTGGTTGGAACGTGCGTGCGAAGAACATAACTAAGAAAACAATTTATAAATATGGGCATTCCCCTAGCTTAGTTTGTAGTTAGATCTATGCACCAAATTTGAAACCTAAACTACAGTCAGCAGTCACTTTACCGGTCGATTTCCTCACAAACAGCATTCTTGATACAAGAAAAGATTCAGTTGCGCCTGATAACAAAACAACCGAACGAAACAGACCGGAATAATTGTCAGCAATAACTACTTCAATAGTAAGAATTATAAACAGACAAGTAAAGCAAAGGCGTGGTGACAATTAATACATATTCAATTAGAAATAAATGTTGAGCAGCTTTTACCAAGTTTAATATGGTAGCGTGTGAACTGAAACCGAGGTTGTGCGGCGGCGTCTAGTCCGTCAGCTTACTTTCCACCCATTCATGGAGTCTCCAACTTTTTTCCAGCAATTTCTTTCGAACCTCTCTACTTGTTCACGTGGTATTTCAAGCTTTCTTCTTTGTTTGCGCTGTTCACTCAGTTTATGAGCAATATTAAGTAATTTTTCGCAGAGAATTATGTTATCGATTGATTGAACAAATCAATGATGAAAGCGCTAACAAGTTTTCTCTGATTCTTAGAAGTACCTACCTATACTTGTAACTTGTAGTACAGGTAGTCTGTTGCCTCTCAGGGCAAAGCGAAAGCAGAAATATCTATAGTATACTAGGTGTAGGTGCTCAGTCATTTCAAAATATATTTAACAGCTTTTCACTAAATGCTTATGAAAGATTTTTTTAAATGTTTGTCTGTTTGTTTGATCCAGCAAATCTTCTGTAATGGCTGTACCGATTTTAACGGGATCCAGGCAGATACCCTGAAGATTATTAGGAGGAACTCAGCCTACCTTTAAATTAAAAAAAAAATAACAATAATATAGGTTTAGCAAACTATAACTTTGCAATGATACGAAAAAAGCTATCTACTTTGCTTTACTGCATGCGGAACTTCTGAATGACAGACTAGAGTAGATAGGTACTAAATGTATTTGAAGTTTTCAGAAACAGCAAATCCAGTTTCACAACTTTTTTGATTTTAATACATATTATAATCGTAGTAGCTCAGGAAAGGTTTTAAAATATTCGTAGTAGTTTAAAATGAGGAAATTGAGGCGGTTTGAAGTTCGTCGGGACAGCTAGTAAGTAATCTGTAAGTCCCATTCGTATCCCAATGACGGACCAATCAGAAAATTATTGTTACTCGAGGCAAAGTCATGACGTATACTCGTACTACGCTGATGTATACAGAGATAATGTATAAAAATAATGTGAAAATTAAAAAATTGTTCATAAAATAGCAACTATTCCGCATCGAAGAAGAGGAATCACGTAATCATGTTCAAATCATAAATCTTAGCGTAGATAATCGGTGTATACATATCGCAGGTTTATGGTAAAATCCAGTTTTTGATCAAAAACCTCGAGCCCCTCTAACAAAAAACATCAATATTTCTTATAATTTTATAACCATTTAAAAAATATGCATCACCAAGATCGTTTCTCTAACAAAAAACATTATTCCTTATTCCCGTCAAGCAAATCTACCAGTCGATCGGGTTGTGAGTTCAAATTTTATCATAATCCTGAACTAGTTAAGGTTTTCGATCAAAAACCTGGATTTTCTTACGTTTGTGATAAAGTTTAGATACATAAAGTATACATTTTGTCATCCTTCTGAAGTCGCTTAAAAATTCAATACACCATAGAAACTTATTGCTCAATATAAACCTACTCAAAAACAAGTTAAATGCACGATAAATATATAATAAACAGCTCATTTATAAAGAAGCATAACGAATACAATACCTCTAATGATGAAATAAGTACGGATATGCCCTTAGGCCGCCAAAGATCTATTGCATTACTTTATGTAATAAAGATGAACCTAAGATTTGCAGTCGTATCAGGTTGTGCAAGATTGCATGATGAGGTCTATGCTTTGTGCTGGATCTTTGAACCTTTACTTTACTGATTACGCAGCTGCAACTATGCCTTACTTAGAACATTATAGCATTAGATTATCATTACAACATTGCATAAAGCTTTTGGCCCTATTCCCTAAAATGAAACAAGTTGGGTTTTATTTCAATAGGTATTATTATTAGCAGGTAAAAACAAAACTAAGTCGTATTCTGCCTAAATTGGTTCAAGGATCCTATATTTTTAATTCATGCAGAATAGTAAATTGTACGGAGAATAGTATTGTTTCTATTGTGTCTATATTATTTAAGTAGGAATTCAACGAACTAAAAATTACAGACACTGACAATCTTATCTTTTTAAATCATAGGAAATGAACAGGTTTACAGAATGGTTCTAGTCAAAAGAAAGGCGTATCGTATCGTGAGTGTATTATTGGTATTTAAAAGATAGACGGTTGAAGTAACATTTGGTTGACATCATGTCTATCCCACACATTTAATTTTGTATTGTCGTTAACGATAAATAGACAACCACTTGTCTTAAGTCTGCAGTAGCCGTTTCTATCTTAAGGAGTATCGGTCGGAATGATCGTTCGGGTATGCGGCTCAGAGGTCGGAGGCGGTTAATTGGCGAAGAGTCGCCACGGCCGGTTTGTCCGGCTCTCGTTGTTTTACGGCATTCCTAGTCTGTAAGATAGCTGTGCTACACACGCATACTATTTATCATTTTGTTAAGTGGCACATCCTTTTCTTTTTCCAAATTATAGCTTATTAAAATCCCGCCCCGGTGGAGCTCTGTTTAAAATATAAGTTATATCTCTCCAGTATAATGCACCTTTAGAATTGTGATAGAAGTGTTTGAAATTGGAGCTGCGGTTACAACTATGGACATATGTTTAAGTATTTAGTTTGAAAACGTAACGTAGGCCCATAGGTATACAATATCCTTCTGCGAGCACTTTATGCTCGTGAAGGAGGCGGCTGGTAGGGTGAGGGAGCGTACCCTTGCCGCTGAGTTCCGAAGTGTGCGGCGAGATCGCCGCAGACGTGACTACGCCCAGAACCATCGACTTCCATGATCGGGGCCTGAGGACGATGGATTAGCAACCCACCGTCCTTACAGAAGCAGGCTAGAAGGGCTGACTTTACTCACCGACGCGGGATAATACCCGACCCCAAAGATGCGGGGTAACACCCGACCACCACGCAGCGGCCACGCAGGTGGTCAAGGTCAAGAATTTTCTCTCAATTGGAAAATTCTCTCATGCTTACCGGAGACGCTCGGCAATGGACGTAAGTGCAGCCGGATAATTAAAAAAATTGGTATAAATAGTACCTACGTATATTAATTTTAATTCTCTTCATTGCAATAAACAACAAAATCAACAATATTGTTTTTTCCGTATTTATGTATTAGCCGAAGAGGGTGTAACACAATACAGTAGCGTGACAGGCTTCCCCGGTTTAGCCGGAAATTAAGAATCCCCTCGCGGCCGCCGCCGATGAGGGACTCCCCAAACGTTTTTGTTTTGTTTCCTAGCAATATTGATCTGTTTAATCAACGATTTTTGGAACTAATGAACAGTGACTTCAACTGGGTGAAATATTGGTGGGTGTATCCATTTCTTCATGTGTGGGTATGTGTGCTTTACTACTCAGCTTAACAAAAAATCTTGTCCAATGAAGTTTATATAAGTAGCGTTTAATGGTATCTGTCTTACTAAAATTTATTCCCAAAGTGGTGTTGCGAATAGGCCTAATATTTTCGTTCTATCAATTTTGTTATAAGGACCTAGGTCATCATAGGTCGTCTTATAAAAGCAAGCCGCGGAAACGGCAGAGTCGGGCGTGTGAAGGTGGGTGCGCATTGTCGCTTGGTTGATATTACTATTATTCTACTTTTGCATTTGTAAGTGCTTTGATAAGTAAATTATGAGTACAACGTCTTCTTTTATTCAAACTTAAAATATAAATAAATAGAGAAGCCATTGGCTGGATTGGCTCCACTCGAGTCATTTGTTTTCCGTTTTCCAAGGACATCAATCCCAGGGTGATAAAAGTATATTCCACATTATCAACTACCGTATCATAAATTTCACTCAATGTCACCTACCTATTTGCTCAGTGGTTTGTTACAAACTAACAAACATTCAGAAGGTGTAAGGATAAATATTTTCTGTCAAGGACAATGCTATGAAAGAAGTGAATAGACACGTTTGTTGAGTGTAATAAAACGTAAAACGTTGAATCTAAATGTTTATTTTCAAGGATAAGACAGTAATAAAGATGGATTAGCCGTGATCTTGATGCTTACGTGGATTTGGTTCAGGCCGTTGATCTCAAACCGGTGTAAAAAACGGGGAGCCAGTTGTCGGGCCAGTGGGGATTTACGGTTGAGTGCGTTCGCCACCTGCGCCGCACCATACTGTAACCGGTACCATAAGCCATGGGCCATGACTATACACCTTCAGCTAAACTTTATGGCCGCTGTTAACATAGGTACGACAGCTCATGTAGTTCTTATACAAGCAGAGGAAGCCACTAGGGAGCCTAAAAGAATATGTTCCATTCCAATTACATTGAAGATTTAACGAATGAATAGTTTCAAGGAATCATTGAATATAATGAGTAATCTTTGTCTTATCATGTCGCTAGCAAGTCTATATGTTACGGGTAACACCCGAAGTGCGGCTGCACCTAGTTTTAGCCGGTTAGAACTAGGTGTAGCCACTTACTCTTGGTTAAACCTAGTACGAGCCGATTGTTTTCGGGGAAAACTAGGTCTAGCCTTCATCATGGCGGCTACAACTAGGTCCAGTTGTTACTTTCACCTGGAAGAAATCTCATTTTTTTATTAATGCAAGTCGCTGGCACTCACCGGCCGCTGCCGCGGCACCGCTCGCTTCGCTCGCTCGGCTCGTGCGTAGGTGGTCACAGTTTTAACCTAACCTAACCTACCCATACTAGGTTTAACCAAGAGTAAGTGGCTACACCTAGTTCTAACCGGCTAAAACTAGGTGCAGCCGCACTTCGGGTATTAGCCGTAACATATATACGGTATAGAATAAGAGTTGAGGTGTTCGATATTCTGTCGAACATCGGATGAGTGCGACAAGTATTTACGCATTCTTCTTTTTCTATCAATTCTCTACTCAAAATCGTAACAAAACGTGAGAAGAATTGCCCTTTTTTACAATAAAATTAATGATTTCTACAATGCAACCTTTGGTGCCAGTCCCGTGCCAATGCACTAAAGGTTGCGTGTTTAAAATCGCGGATTTAAGCAATAGACTTCTTTATACTGTACCTAAAGATACATACATATGGCCCTACTGTGGCCGCCGGGTGCTAATTATTCCTAGTGCTAACTAAAGGCGCTCGGCAATAGATGTAGGAGCGGCCGGGGCCTTAGGCCGAAGGCCCTATTGTGAGATTACGTGAGGCTATATTGGTGTTACATTAAAGAATATTAATTTGTACATGTAATCCTAATTTTATGACTCCACGACCACCAATGCGATGGCTACGTTCAGGGCGGCCATAAAGTAACAATAGCTGTTCTATATCGCGCTCGCACTTATTATCTGCAATATTACTAAATACACAAATACACTGTTTACGTGTATTATTACGATAGTTCCGTCACTTGTTTATCGACCGCCAAAGTTCAACTACTCTATATTAAACTCATTGCTTTCTGATGTCTGATTTCTTGCTGTCCGTCCGTCGTTCATCCGCTCATCCGTAAATATCTCGAAAACAGCATCTACGATTTCGATAAGTCTTTTTGCATATTGTGCTGCTTGATTAGAATAGATGCAAGGGAAACTTTTTGTGAACGGTTGAGTACCGAAACTACCCTTTAGAAACCGGAGTGTGAACGGCAGAAAGCCGTACTCCGACGTTATCTTGTTTATGTCAATGATTACCACAACCGTTGTACAACTACCGTTTGTGGGGCCAAAGAATCCTTCCTTCCGAGTTATCCGTCCGAGGGCGTAACCGGGATGCCCGGCAATAGATGTTAGAGCAAAAGTTGAAAAAAAAAATCTATTAATAACTGTCATAATAATTATAATAAATTGCTATTCTGTCTTACGTATTAACCACAGATCCACTAGTCCATATACGTTATCTTCTATGATGCGAGTGACCTCGGTTATAATTAGTTACAAATGCGAGCCAAATCCGTTCTGTGGTCGAGATTAAAACTTGAAACCAATCTTTAAGACCTTTGTTTTCAACATACCTTCAAGTTACGGTGCAATTTCAGCCAGACAACTTTTTCCTACTTAGAATAAATCCATTCGAGATTTATATCGACTCATACTGCTATAGCAAGCCTGTGGTCAAGTAACACGAACATCTCTAGCGGGTTAAGATATGAGTACATGTAGTAGATATGATAGCCAATGACATTAGCCAAGATTCCCACAGAATATTGTTCACATTCTCGCTTTTCTTTGATGGTTGTTTAAACAACATTTTGTGGCAGGTGTACCTTTATGCAATTCTGTTGAACTTTCACTGGCGCGATTCGGTCATATTGTTCAGTAGAGCGCTCTGCTGGAATGTTGTCAGATCTGCTATCATTTTAAAATTTTGTTGTATACAATCCTAATAACTACATATTATAATAAAACAGAGACGCCTGATCCGTATGTATACTTAGATCTTTAAAACTACGCAACGGATTTTGATGCGTGTTTCACCAATGGATAAAGTAGTTTTCGAGGAAGGTTTTTGTGTATATAATTTGTCAAGCGGGCGAAGTTGCGGACGTCCGCTAGTAATAATACAAATGAGAAAGTTTAAATGTTAAATGGATTTGTATAAAAGATGAAATTGGGCACACAGTTTATTACATTTAATTACACGCGAGTAAAACCTCGGGGCTTCTTTATGTGCGGCAAGCGTATTGAGCTCGAACCGACTACTAGAATCGGGCATGCTTCATCATTTTTGGTATACCTAACTTATTAACAAACTAAAAATAGTCTCCTGGAACGGATGGGCCACTTAAAAGGGGACGAAGCTCTTTTACAAATAGTGACGCAGTGGGATTCACAAATGTGGGTAATTTAAGAAAGTAATAAATATATTAGGTGATGTTACTATTAATAAAAAGTGGGAAAAGTCAATGAGTCTGGCGAACATTTGCATCTGTGCAAGAGCAAGCAAGCAGCGGGAGGTTGCACAGTCACGAGTTCATTGCACTGCACACCGAGGAGGCTGCAACTGCACTCTGATCCTCGCCCCTTGCTCCCTGCCCCATGCACCCGGCCCTCAGTTGATACCCGCTAACTATGCATCCTTTGTATCTCCTACTCTTGCTATTCCTGCTAATTATAAAGGTTTACTAACCCTGAAACCTGTCCAGTAGGTATTTTTTAGGTCTATGACCCTATAACATGGCTGTAGTTCTAGAATCATTATAATTTTCTATGTTTTATGTAAAATTTGTTTATACGGTTTATAAGTGATACGAATAACGTTACTAATTGCAATAAATTAGACAAATGCGTAAATATTTGACATCTTTCTACAATTATTCAAAAAACAGAACGTTTTCTACACATTTTAGGGCCTCAATATTAATGTGGTATCATCCCACTTAAATTCTAACACTTTTAATTATTGAAATCTATACAATGGACAACATTGTTCCATTTACGGCGGTCATAACATGTTTGAGGGTACAAATTCTTATAAGACTATTTTAAAAAAAAAATACTATACTACATATACGTGTTACTCGGAAATGCTTCAAGTGTAACGCAAAAAATGTTTGATGATATACGCAGAAGACGTGGAGCGTTACTACTTACGATGGTAGGTATGTTTAAAACAACTGGCCACACGAATTATCTTTGAAACACGTTACCCGAGGAATAAATTATGATACAAATTTTGATTTAGGTCGAAGTGTAACAAAATTATTTAGGTATCGAAAACTTCCGCGGGGCGCCACTGGGGAAATACCTTCTGCGTGCGTACCAGAGACGCCCGGCAACGGAGGTGAGAGAGGCCGCGGAATTAAAAAAAAAGTTTACGATACCTTCAACCAATTGAATGCTCTGTTTTCTCAAATTTAAGACTAGACATCAGGAATAATTCTCGATACCAATTCCCACGGGAATTCATAACCGTGGCTAACATGATCCTGTGTGACCCAGAAAATTGTTTACGCGTGATTGAGTAAGAAACATTGAAAAATCTTCATATTACTAGTGGTTCTGTGAACCGTAGACTTCGGGAGCGGCTTTGTTTAAAAAATTTCTTCTTCAATTTTCTTTATTACTTTTTCATGTCTACTCTACTACTCTATATGTCATCCAATCCAAAAAAATATCATTCAAATGTTATTCATAGTAAGCAAGGAGTGTGGGTGTAAAGTTTCATGCAAATCGGTTGATAAATACGGCCTCAAACATGATCTGACAGAACCCGTAGATGTAGAGGTACAGACGAAAGAAATTCTCCCCAGTCTGCAAGTTGAAACGGAGTTAAGTTTTATCTTATTAATCAAAATCATAACCATAGATTGTAAAACCATACATATAATAAGCACAGTAATAAGGTAAGTTAAAGGTGGCGCAGTGGTATGAGTATGCGAATGCCTTACTTTACGTCACAGGTTCGCTTCCGGGTCGAATCAAATATCTGTGTGATTAACAAATGTTTGTTTAGGAGTTTGGGTGTTTTCTATGTATAGTGTGCATGTAGTTAGAAATATACATATAAGTCTAGATCCCATAGCACAAGCTTATATTAGCTTCATTTGGGCTAAATGACGTTGTGTGAGCACGTACAAAAAATATTTATTTATTAATTATTTTATATTTAATGTTTAATTTCCGAAGAGCTATCAGATATTAGAATACATAAACAGAATACTATTTAACCTTTGTTGCGAGGTATTGTTGTTCAATAATGTCAAGGGAAATAACAAAGAGAGATCGTTTCCTAACGCCCTCAGAGTACGGTATTATAATAAAATTCACTTGGATGCGAATTCCAAGTTTATATTGTAGATTAGTGGACGTTTGCCGCTCCTCCATCTATTCCCAACAGTCCCATCCCTTTACTACCAAACTCATTCAGTGTTGAAAGGATGAAATAATAAGTAAACAAACAATCAAACGTTTTTCGTATTTATCTATTTGGTAAAAGAGTAAAGATAGTAGTCATCTATAGGTATTATCTATTTGTAGACAATGGCATTAAATAAAGTGCGTAAGTAGACATTTTCAAGATTATATATCTAGACTATCTTTTTTTTTTTTTTTTTTTTGTTAGTTCCGCGACCAAGGCCGCGGCCGCTTTAACGTCCGTTGCCGGGCGTCTCTGGTTACAAGCAGAACGTATTTCCAGTGGCGCCCGGCGGACTTTGACCACCTCTGTGGTCTCTGCGGGGGGTTGGGTCGGGATGACAATCCCGCGTCGTTGGGGTAGGGTTTTATCCCGCGTCAATGAGTGAATCTGGTTGCGTGCTATGGGGCAAAGGCCCCGCAGCACGCAACCCTTCTAGCCTGCTTCTGTAAGGACGACGGGTGGCGATTCCGCCGTCCTCAGGCCCCGATCATGGAGGTCGATGGTCTTGGGCGTAGATGAGTCTGCGGCGGCCTCGCCGCTGACTACGGAACTCGGCGAGGAGGGCACGCTCCCTCTCCCTCTCGGCCGCCTCCTTCGCGAGCACGACTTGCTCGCAGAAGGACACGGCCGCGTTCCACCTACTCCCGCTGGAGACCATGGCTTGAAGCATGGTCTCCAGCGAGAGGGTATCCACGCCCAGACCCACTACGAGGTCCCGGCGCTGACTCGCCCACGCTGAGCACTCCACCAACGTGTGGAGTGCGGTGTCGTCGTCGGAAACCTCGCAGTGTTGACACCGGGGTGTGACCTCACGATGGATGCGAAACAGATAGCTACCGAAGCATCCATGCCCGGTAACGATCTGCGTCGCACGATACGTGAGGTCACCATGCTGCCTCTGCAGCCAATCGTCCATGATCGGTCTCACCGCCGCGATGATGGTGGCACCCCACTTGGGTTGCTCAAGTCGCACCCTCCATGACTCCATGAGATCCTGGCGGAGTTGGGACCGCCGGTCATCGATTTCTCGAGACGCAGGCCTGTGGTCCCGCTCCAGCGCCTCCTTGCGCCATTGGAACAATGACGCAAGGGCTCTCGCTTCCAGGTCCCATGGAGGGGTCCCGGCTAGGAGACATGCAGCCTCTCCGGAGATCGTGCGGTAGCCCCTTATTGTTTTGACGGCCAAGGTCCTCAACGGTCTGTTAAGGAGCGTTGAGTTGTTGGCCGTCAACCGCGCCGCCCATACGGGAGCCCCGTATAGGGCCATACTCCGCACGATCCCCAGGTACAGTCTCCTGCAGGAAGCGTTGGGTCCCTTTAGGTTGGGCATCAGTCGCGAAAGCGCGACCGATGCCTGTGTCACCTTGGGGACCAAACTTCGGAAATGTGGTCCGAAGTTCCATCGGCTATCAAGTACGATCCCTAGATACTTCATCGAGGGCTTGATGCCGATGCTAACGCCTCCCACATTTATGCTGGAACCTTCAGGTGGACCGTTCCGAGGTCTGTGAAAACACAGAACCTCGGACTTGTGCAAGGCCACCTCCAGTCCCAGCCGCCGTATCCGACCCACGACTTGAGCAACACCCGTCGTGACCTTGAGTGCTGCCTCCTGGTACGTTGCACCCCGCGCCGTGACGAGGGTATCGTCGGCGTAGCACGTTACGCCGACGCCCTCAGGCAACGCACCCCGCAGCACCCAGTCGTAGCCGATGTTCCACAGAAGCGGCCCCAGGACCGACCCCTGCGGAACACCGCACGACACATCTCGCCGAGCTGGCCCGAGCCAGCTGGGGAAAGCTATGGCCCTCTCCGAGAGATAGGCCCCGACAATACGACGGAGGTAGAGAGGCGTTTCGTGATACACGAGCGCCTCCCTAACGCAGCTCCATGGCAAGGTCTTGAACGCGTTGGCGATGTCTAGAGACACCGCCACCACCACCTTGCCCTGTGAGAGTGCTTCCTCCGTCAGGCTCTTGACGCGCATGATCGCGCTCACGGTGGAGCGTCCCCGACGGAAACCGTACTGGTTGTCCGCCAGGTCTGGCCCCACCATCGAGAGATGCTCGACGAGGCGTTCCGCGATAATTCGCTCAAAGAGCTTACACACCTCGTCGAGCAACACGATCGGCCAGTATCCGGACGGTGAGTCCACCGGCCGCCCCGCCTTACGAATAAGGACCAGTTTCCCCGTCCTCCACACCTTGGGAAACTGGCCCCTTTCGAGGCATGCGCTAAAGAGCCCCATCAGTCGAGGCCCGAGTTCTTCGAGGGCCAGGACCCATGCACGGCCAGGAATTGATTGGGGCAGTGATTTTCCGGCGTTTACGCCGGAGTACTGCCGCACCTAGCTCCCCCACCCTGACTTCGGGTACGTCGTCTTCACTGATGCTATCCGCGTCGGGCAGAGACCGAGCCATGCGCGGAGGGACGTGCTCCTCCGCGCTCGTCGGAAACAGGGAGCCCATGACCCGCTCCAGCTGCTGCGGCTGGAGACTCTGGGTCAGTGGGGGCGCCCTAGGTCGGAGTTTCTCCCTGACCTGTAGGTACGGGCGCCCCCATGGGTTCTGCTGCAGGGTTTCCAGGAGCTCCTCGCGGGCCGCCGTCTTGGCCCGCTTTATCGTCTCCTGGAGATTACCTTTAGCCTCCCTGTAAGCCTGATAAAGCTCCGCCTCTCGGGTTGCCGCGTCGTCTGGGCGGCGATGCTTCCGGCGAAACCTGGTGTACTGGCGGCGGGCGGAGATGCATGCTGCGCGCAGCTGTGCAATCTCCGGCGACCACCAGTACACCTGCTTCCTTGCCGGTCTGGGTGTAACCCTAGGCATCGCCGCATCAGAGATTTGCGACATGGCTCTCCTGAACCACTCCGCCTCGGCATCCACATCGGTAGGCCGGTCCGGTGCCGGAATCCAGGCCTGCACGATGGATGCCTCCAGGAGAGCCTCCCGATCCAGATGGTGAAGTGCCCAACGCGGATCCGGGGGATTTTCTACCGGCTGTGGGAGGTCAGGTGGGGGGACGACATCGAATCGGATGTACCGATGGTCCGAGTGCGTCTCCTCACCCTCCTCCACGTGCCAGCCAGTAATACGGGCGGCGAGGGCAGAGGTCGCGAACGATACGTCCACGACCGAGCTGGTCCCCCGCCGCCAGAAGGTGGCGACATTCCCCCGGTTGAGGACCTCCAGACCACGTGTTCTGGTCCAGTCCTCAAGAAGCCTCCCCTTTTCCCTGGTTTCCCGGGAGTCCCACGCCTCACTCCAGGCGTTGAAGTCTCCCAGGAGCAGGACAGGGCGAGGACGGCACGCAGTGAAGACGACGTCGAGCTCAGTGAGCCATAGCTCAAACTGAGTCTCGTCCAGTGTCGGCGAGATGTAGGTGGCCACGACTGCCAACCCATCATATTCCGCCGCAACACACCCGCGGCCCCTTGCAATGATAGCAAGGCGCGAGTTGTCTGCGGCGGACCCCCCGAAGATAAAACAGGCCGAGCCGTCCTCGTCCACCGGGCTTCCCGGGTGGACGTATTACGGCTCGGCGACCACGGCCAAGTTTATGGACCACTGCCGGATGCTCTGGTACAGAAGATCCTGAGCAGCGCGGCAGCGGTTCAAATTCACTTGCAGGATGCGGATATGGGCGTCAGACATTAATGGACGTCCATATCAGCATCCCGCCGAGAAACATCTGGCCGTGCAGTAGCGGCACCCCCACCGCTCTCAGCGGACGGACGAGGCTTTGGCCTCGAGGCGGCGCAGGTTGTGCTGCCGACCCGGTGGTCCGCAGTTTTGCCCTCCGCCTCGCATCTAAAGCAGCGAGGCGGGGCATCACAGGCACTTGCCTTGTGACCGGGCCGGCTGCAGCGGAAGCACCGATCGCCCACGGTGACTTCCGCTGTGCACTGCACTCCGACGTGCCCCACCACCATGCACCGGAAACATCTAGTTTCCCGGGCACGAAGGAGGTGCACCTGCGCCTTTAGGAAGCCCCCTACGAGGAGGCTTCGTCCGTCCGTCACTTTCAGTGCCGCCGCGACGGGGCACTGGACGACTGTCATCCCATGACCAGTGGTGCCGAAGGAGATGTCTCCAGCCTTCACCTGGTCACGGGGGCAGCCGCCCGCCTCCACGACGGCGGAGATTACTTCCTCCGTCGTGGCCGCGTCATCCAGACCCGTGATGCGCAATGCAGCGCATTTGGTGGGCCTGGTGACGCGGACGGCTTCTGCGTCCAGCGCGTCCCTAAGCTGCGCTGCTAGGGCGTCAGTTTTAGGGCCGCTGGAGGCGCCGGAGACCTCGAGGAGGCGAGCCCCGGTGCGTGTCGTCTTGCACCGGAGACCCCCCTGGATATCGAGGGCTGAGAGGTTGACTGAGGACTTCACGGTCCTCAGGACATCAGCGTACCCCACACCCCTCTCCACACCCTCCGTCGTCACCGTAAGGACGACGGCTGTGGAGCGAGGAGCGCGGGGCCTCTTCGGCGCCTTCGCCGCGGCGGCTTTGGCCACTTTCTTGGCCGCTTTCTTGGCGGCCTTCGTCTTCCTCTTCTTGGCCCCCACTACCTCCCATCCCTCCCGTCCGGAGGGATGTAAAGGAGCAGCGGGAGCGTTAGAGGAAGAGGAGGCGGCAGGGGTGCCGCTCTTCTTGCCGCGCCCCTTCGCCTTCCGCGCCTGGGCCGCGGTCTCGGCCGGCAACCGGTACGCTGGAGCGGACTGGGGCGGAGCGGGGTGGCGGACAGCGGGTGTGCCGCTTGGTCCTGGAGCGGGAGAACCGCTAACAGCCGCCGCGTATGAGAACGCGGGACGTGCTAGCGGAGGGCGGTACGCCCGGTCCTCCAGGACCGCGAGGCGCCTCTCGATCGCCGTCAGGACCTGTACCATAGTCGGCACAGGCTGTGGCGGCGATCCGGGCGCCGTGTTGGGCACCGTGGTGGGCGCCATGGTGGGCGCCGTGGTGGGCGCCTTTTTGGACGCCGTGGTTGGCGCCGTCGTGGGCGCCTTGGTGGGCGCCGTGGTGGGCGCCGTGGGTGGCGCCGTCTTCGGTGCTGGTCCAGCCGTCGGAGGAAGAGGCGGCAGCATGGGACCGGGAGGCGCCTTGACCACCTTGGTCAAGTCAGCGACCTCCCGCCACAGGTCATCCATCTGCTTCCTGGAAGCAGCGAGCTCCGCCTCCAGACTCGTCACCTGCTTCCGGAGCCTCGCCTCCTCCTTAGTGACGCTCCGCGCGAGGAGCTTGTTGAGGGAAGATTGGGCTTCATCCACCAATGAAGCCACAATCTTCTTCCTCCCCGCCACGTTTCTGTTGCCCCGCATGGCCGCGTTCATGCGGGCAAAAACGCTCATCAGCTCCCGCGCGGGCGGCCCACCGATTTCCCGGCGACTTCGCTGGGACAGTTGGACCGAGGACGGAGGAGGAGTTGGCGGCCGCCTTCTGTACGCGTCGAGACGCGTACGCACCGTCTTGACCGGCACCTCCTCCTCCGAATCGGTGGAGAGGAGGGACCCCCACCCGGAGCAGCTGGTGCTACGGTCGCGCGGCGGCCCCCCCTTCTCCTCGAGGGTCCTCTTCTTCGTTGCAGAAGAGCGGCCCTTCTTCTTCATACTGCTGGGAGCTGACCCATCGTCAGTCCCAGCAGCATCAGTTCCTTGGGGCGTCGACATCGCGCTGCAGCTAGGCGGCGCGGCGCGAGCCCCCAAATCAATTTGCATCGGAGTCCGTGATGGATGCGTAAAGTCGTCGGTTGATACTGCCCGGGAAAGGGCAGTATCGGGACTGGGGGTATCGTCGGGTTCACTATTCATAATGATCACAATTTTTATTGGCACCAAGTTCAGACTAAATACGTTCGGTCACCCAACTTGCCACTGCGTTACCGTGGTCAAGTTGGGGTCCAGGGCGGACGGCGAGGACGTAGTATCTAATCACTTGGGGCCCCGCCCCTATCTAGACTATCTAGTCTAACCAGAGGCGTTCGGCAATGGACGAAGGAGCGGCCGTGCCCTTGGGCCGGGAATTAAAAAATATCTCTAGTCAGTCAGTAACTACAAAAATCTATTACGTGTTTAGCCAGTCATCATCATGCGAGTCTCTTCACTTCGGCGATAATGCACTTCGCAGCACGTAACAGTGGAACACAAAAAAAGTTTTTTCTTATTCTTTATTATTCAGTATGTGATTATTCAATTTATGCTGTTTAGTACATTTAATTTTTCACTAACATTTTATACACCCATAATTATTGACATTTATTTGAGATTCTACTTTTGTATTGCGACATAATTTTTGAAATTTTCACTGATATTTTATAGGGTTTAGGTACTTACTTGCATAATTATTGACATTTGTAATTCAATTTATTTTGTTATTTTGACATTGTTCTAATTTATTCTAATATATGACATTAATGGCGCAAGGAGGCGCTGGAGCGGGACCACAGGCCTGCGTCTCGAGAAATCGAGGACCAGTGGTCCCAACTCCGCCAGGATCTCATGGAGTCATGGAGGGTGCGACTTGAGCAACCCAAGTGGGGAACCACCATCATCGCGGCGGTGAGACCGATCATGGACGAATGGCTGCAGAGGCAGCATGGTGACCTCACATATCGTGCGACGCAGGTCGTTACCGGGCATGGATGCTTCGGTAGTTATCTGTTTCGCATCCATCGTGAGGTCACACCCCGGTGTCAACACTGCGAGGTTTCGGACAACGACATTGCACTCCACACTTTGGTGGAGTGCTCAGCGTGGGCGAGTCAGCGCCGAGACCTCGTAGAGACCATGCTTCAAGCCATGGTCTCTAGCGGGAGTAGGTGGAACGCGGCCGTGTCCTTCTGCGAGCAAGTCATGCTCGCGAAGGAGGCGGACGAGAGGGAGAGGGAGCGTACCGTAGTCAGCGGTCCTTAACAGCAAAACTATCGTATGGTGTAATAATAAAGGGTGTGATTTTTTTTCTAAATCAATGGGTTCGATTCCCAGTTAGGATTATTGGTTTTTCAAAAATCTAATGATGAGGTTTTAAGTTTCATCAAAATCGGGCTCGTGACTCCTTTGAGCATTTTTCGCTATTCCTTATAGTTTCGGATTTGGCCATCCAAGCCCTTTTCAAACATTCAACCTGTATATATATGACATTATGGTATCGTCCTATAAATATTGCATGCTCGGTGAGGCAGAGCAAAGCGGATGTAAATTCCTGTATCAGCTAGGATAACCTTGTAATAATTTACCTAATTTACCAGCAATAAATAAATGATTGATTGATTGAGATTACCCTCCTCCTTTACATTCCTCACATTACATTCACATCACATTACATTCCTCCTTCGACAGTCGGATAGAAGAGAACCACAGAAAAACCTGTTCAAATAATATTCATGTCTTTTATTAATTGAACGAATTACATCTCCGTCTGTAACGCGTTTATGTCTAACATACAGACAAACTAACTTTCAGTACAACAGACATAAACGCGCTATTTAGATCATTAGGTCATTAAACATTATATCACTAACACAAGTGTAGTTTTAAGGTACTTATCTATGGGCCATAGAATAAGTTTATATACCATCTGTATGTAACTTTTCTATTTGCTGCTTGAGATAAATGTTTAAAAAAAAAAATTATACGTCTATTATAAATCTGCGATAAATCTGACTAGATATGAGATTCCCCACTTACCTTCTGCATATATTAGCATATAATTACAGTATAGGAATTCAACGGCAGACTTCGTTTGAAATAAAAACAGTTACTTGTACCTAAGCTGTTGTCTATTAGGTTAACTGTCTTTTTATTGTTTCCAAAGAACAATATCTTATAAGTATTCTCCTTATGTTCCGTCAATCAATTAAAGTATTTTATACTTTCACATAGATATTTAATTACTTTCGTAAAAGGTATCAATTTTAAAAATAGGTGTCACTAGGTTGCACTTATAAAGAGCATTCCATTCCACGTGGGTTCGATTCTACGGAATTCCGGATTCTATTTTGAAGTACCTATACCTTAGTAAGTTTATAATATTGATTCATATTTATTACCTACTTAACTAATCAAGGGTATATATACTAGTGGTCGTACAGTAGACCTCGCGAACATTAAAATAAAATAAAAGAAAATCACTCCAATAAAAAAATCACTCTAAAAATATGGTTTTAAGTAAAGGAATACTTAAGCCCAGTTCCCTGGAGATCTGATAATAAATGGGGCCGCTAGCCCGTAAAACATTAAACCCTAAGACTTTATTTACCCCATTTTCCCCTTAATCCAAAAAAGCTCACGATGAAAAAATGTATTAACGCAAGGAACACTTGTGCCAAGTTTCGTGAAGATCGGAAACAAACTGTGACTGCTGTGACAGACAGAAAGACGGACAAAAGCAAAACTGTTCAATCTCGAAATGTAGAAGCTTCGCTCGCTCGGTTAACAAGTAGGTTACCTATTATTTATTTTACACAAGTCTATTTTCTATTTATTTTTTAGTCTCCGTGGGTAGGTACTTATATAGCATTGAAAAAAATTATGATTACCTATTTGATAATGTCTTTTACAAATTCTAAAGGCCTAAAGACAATGTGAAATTGAGATAAGTAGGTACTGATAAAAGTATGCAAAAATCGTAGTTAGTAAAAATCATCTTCAATAAACCGAGATTATATGCAAGTATTTCTATAGAGAAGGGAACGACCCTCCCAATAGTATTGCTTAAATTATACCTACCTACTACTCAGTGGATTTTTAGGTCTAGTGTTGCACAATTTGGTCTGCATTTAATAGTGTTCTAGTGATCTACATTTTAAGTTTAACTTCCCCACATAAACCTCTCGTAGTCTTAATTGATTCATTAAAACTTTTACCTAACTGAGAATACAAAGTAGGCACTTAAATATAAACACGCCTGTTGCGCCAAAGTCATATTTATGCCCAAATTGGCTAATAATGTTTGTGTTTCATAATAAGGCGAATCTAGTGCAGTTAACCAAGAACTATTAATATTTGGTAGAGACTTAAAGTTGTACCAATAGCAGGTGAGGTAGGTGTCTCCTTAAGATCTTGGTGGAACCTCTATGTACCCAAAAATAGGCAATTTTTTAAAATTTTCTTTATCAAAATGTAACAGTCCTTTAAATATTGTCGTTTATGCTAACCACAAATTTGCAATACATGCGAGTGGAATTCTTTAACGGTGTTCTGACATAGATAAACTATTCAAATGACTAAAAGCAAGATTCTTAGATACGGAAATAACAACAGAACAAAAATCATATAACATAGGCAGACACTACTGTCCTGATCAAGAATTCAGAATGTTATTTAAAGTATGTCTGTGACCTGTGGCTGGAAATCATTATTGTTTTCTCTTTTTAATTAATCTTTAACACATAAGAATACATATATATACCAGAAAGATAAAACGGAACAGTATCAGAGTACTTAGAGTACAGGTACCTTTGCACATTAGATAGGTAAACTTACCAGAAAACTTAAACTTAACTTAAACTTACCAGAAAACAGACCATGCTGGTAGAGAGGCCTACAAGTTTGCCTTGTCTATGAACCTTTCCCAGCTGGTTGACCAAGCAACTCGAATACCTGACATTGAGAACCACACGGCCAATTGTCTGGACCTTCTGCTGACGACTGAACCAGACCGATATCAAGTGTCAGTTTCAGCCCCCCTTGGCAGTTCTGACCACTGTCTGTTTAAGTCCATACTTTTGTGTCCCCCACCTGACCCCAGCCCTAGAGGCACTAGGCGGGTGTGGCGATACAAGTCAGCAGATTGGGATGAGATGCGTCATTTCCTTGCATCTTACCCATGGCTGTCAGTCTGCTTTTCTTCTGGCGATCCGTCGAGCTGCGCGTCTGCTGTTGCCGAGGTTATCGGTCAGGCGATGGAATACTTTATTCCGTTTTCTGACCGGCCATCTAGCATCAGAGCTCAGCCCTGGTTTGGCTCTGGCTGTTTGAAAGCTGAGGCAGACAAACAGTCAGATTATGAAGCTTGGGTTGATGCCAGAAATCGCAAATCTCCGGACACGCATAAAAAGAAGAAAGCCTTTAACAAGGTAGCCAAGTCCTGCAAAAGGGTCCTGATGAAGGCGCACTTCAATCACGTTGGCCGCGTGGGGGCCAGACTCTCGTCTTACCCATCTGGGAGTAAGGAGTTCTGGTCTCTAGCCAAATGTGTTGAGGCGAACTTTTGTCGATCCTCACTCCCTCCTTTGCAGAAACCTGATGGAACACTGGCACACACAGCTGTGGAAAAGGCTAATCTGTTTGCCTCTCTGTTTGCTGAAAATTCACGGCTAGATGCTGGTACTAAAACACCACCTCAGCTACCTCCTAGTGATTGCAAAATGCCAGAAATCCGCATTCATCAAAAGGAGGTTCTCAAAATACTACGCACTCTAGATGTGAATAAAGCCAGTGGTCCCGACGGTATTCCAGCCATTGTTCTGAGGAACTGCGCAGCCGAGTTGTCTCCTGTCTTGACATGACTGTTCCGTATGTCTTTTCGGACTGGTAAAGTTCCGAAAGCTTGGAAGGTAGCTAACGTACAGCCAGTACCGAAAAAGGGTAGTCATGCAGACCCTGTCAACTACCGCCCAATTGCAATCACCTCCATTCTCTGCAAGGTGATGGAGCGTGTAATAAACAAACGTTTACTGGCATACCTCGAATATAATGACCACCTAAGTGATCGGCAATACGGGTTTCGCCAACGCCGCTCTACTGGAGATCTTCTAGTGTATGCCACGCACATCTGGGGTGAGGCTCTTGAAAGATATGGTGAGGCACTTGCTGTGTCACTTGACATTTCAAAGGCTTTCGACAGGGTCTGGCACGAAGCCCTTATAACCAAGCTTCCTGCTTACGGAGTTCCGGCTAATCTTTGTGCTTGGATTTTAGATTTCCTGAGGGAACGATCTATTCGAGTGGTTGTTGACGGCTGCTCGTCTGATCTATTAGCAATTAACGCTGGGGTACCTCAGGGATCTGTTCTCTCGGCAACGTTATTCCTGCTACATATAAACGACCTGCTCAGACCCGGTATGTTTGGATATGCGGACGATAGCACGGTTGCAGAGAGATATTTCTCCAGCGCAAAGGCCAAAAAACCGGAAATCGACGATCGTAGAGTGGCAATGGTTGAACGCACTAACTTAACCCTTCAGGCAGTGTCTGACTGGGGCGTGTCTTTTCTCCGCTAAAAAGAGCCCGTTCACCAAGGCTCCTACTTTCCGGGATGTCCCTGTACCTGTGACTCAGCATCTTCAGCTCCTTGGTGTGGACTTATCATCCAACCTGAACTTTGGAAGCTACATAGAATCCAGGGCTAAAACAGCTTCGAAAAACCTAGGCATCCTCTCTAAGGTGCGTAAATATTTTACTTCGAGTCAACTACTTAGTCTTTACTCAGCACAGGTACGCTCCTGCATGGAGTACTGCTCACACCTTTGGGATGGATCCGCCCGCTACCAGCTTGAGGCCCTGGAAGCTATCGACAGACGCGCCAGAAAACTTATAAGCGATGAGGCCTCGACCATCGCCGTCTGGTTGCAAGTCTGTGTGTCTTCTACAGGTTACATTTCGGAGAGTGTGCGCAGGAATTGCATGAATTAATTCCACCGGCACCATTCCATCATCGGACATCAAGGCGTGGTCTGAGATTCCATCCGTATGTGGTCGATATTCCACCTCTTCGTACCTCTCGATTCACTTCTTCTTTCATCATGCGAACCGCTAAGGAATGGAATTCCCTTCCAGCGTCATTGTTCCCCGATACATATAATCTTGGGATTTTCAAGGCAAGAGTAAATAGGCATTATTTGAGTTTGCGTGCTTCATCTTAGACCGCATCGTTACTTAACATTCAGGTAAGATTGTGGTCAAACGCACTCAAATTTAGTCATAAAAAAAAAAAAAGTTTATCAAACGTACCTACCTACTCTGATTTCTTAAAGACATTTCTTCCAACAAACAAGTGGAGAAAAATGGTAGAAGTGAGGGCCCAAAATGGAAAAGAACGAATAATAGTGTGATAAAATGTTTACATGTTTCACGCGTGAGAGACTTGTGGCCCAAATTAAAATTAAAATGTATTTATTTAACAAGGAAAGAGTTCATATAATACGTTTCTACACGAGGCATAGATACATAACTCACGGGTCATTTAGTTTATGTACATAATGATAGTTAATTCCAATTTGTTTCCACTTAATTCCTACTTAAATTTACACTTTCTTTTTCAGTACTTTCATAAACAATTAAATAGGTAGTCTTATTTTAATTGTTTTGAATTTCCTTATAATCTTGAAAGTGATCGCAGTCGGGGAAACTGAATGGTTTTCACTTTTTTATTCAATGATTTAATCGTAATTTCTTATAATACGTACAGGTACATACGAAAATGTTGATCTTTATTTCTTTCCCTCTGAACGAATTGAGTTAAAATTAGGTACGAAGCTCTTTCCTGGAATGAGATGTAGGGAATTTTATTAATTACTTCAACGTTCTGAAACGGCTTTTATTATTTCAGGAGAAAGATGTACTCAACGTCCACAGCCTCCACGACGACCTCAGGGTCAGGTCGTGCGCCTGGCGTAGTGGCTGGCGACCGAAGAGTACGCGTCGTGAAGCTGGTGCGGCCTCGGAGAGCTCCACCAGTATACGGCTTCTCAGTCAGAGGTGGACGGGAATACGCCACCGGGTTCTTTATATCTAAAGTTGACTTCAACTCCGAAGCTCAAAATCAGGGTTTAAAGGTCAGTGGATACTAATAATATCTATATAATATATAGATAATCACTGTTACTACTGTTATTGACACTATTGCTAAGAATAGTTTATATTTTGCATATTACAAGGTGATTGAACCCGAGTTAGTCAGTAACCACCGCCTCACCGCACCGCATCAAATTTTATTTCATAGTTTATAGATTACACTATTAGTGTTCTACATCGCGATACATCTTTGTCAATGTTTTTCTAAACTTACGATGACTTTTTTTTTTTTTTTTTTTTTTTTTAATTCCGCGGCCCAAGGCCGCGGCCGCTCTAGCGTCCGTTGCCGGGCGTCCCTGGTTACTAGCAGAGGGTATGTCCAGTGGCGCCCGGCGGACTTTGACCACCCCTGTGGTCTCTGCTGGTGTTTGGTCGGGACGAGAATCCCGCGTCATTGGGGTCGGGTTTTATCCCGCGTCAGTGAGTGAATCTGGTTGCGTGCTATGGGGCAAAGGCCCCGCAGCACGCAACCCTTCTAGCCTGCTTCTGTAAGGACGGTGGGTGGCGATCCCGCCGTCCTCAGGCCCTGATCATGGAGGACGATAGTCTTGGGCGTAGTCGCGCAGTCTGGGGCGGCCTGGCCGCCGACTACGGAACTCGGCGGGGAGGGAACGCTCCCTCTCCCTCCCGGCCGCCTCCTTCGCGAGCATGACTTGCTCGCAGAAGGACACGGCCGCGTTCCACCTACTCCCGCTGGATACCATGGCTTGAAGCATGGTCCCCAGCGAGAGACCCATCCACGCCCAGACCCACTACGAGGTCCGCTGACTCGCCCACGCTGAGCACTCCACCAACGTGTGGAGTGCGGTGTCGTCGTCGGAAACCTCGCAGTGTTGACACCGGGGTGTGACCTCACGATGCATGCGAAACAGATAGCTACCGAAGCATCCATGCCCGGCAACCATCTGCGTCGCACGGTACGTGAGGTCACCATGCTGCCTCTGCAGCCAATCGTCCATGATCGGTCTCACCGCCGCGATGAAGATGGCACCCCCCTTGGGTTGCTCAAGTCGCACCCTCCATGACTCCATGAGATCCTGGCGGAGTTGGGACCGCTGGTCCTCGATTTCTCGAGACGCAGGCCTGTGGTCCCGCTCCAGCGCCTCCTTGCGCCATTGGAACAATGACGCAAGGGCTCTCGCTTCCAGGTCCCATGGAGGGGTCCCGGCTAGGAGACATGCAGCCTCTCCGGAGATCGTGCGGTACCCCCGTACGGTTCTGACGGCCAAGGTTCTAAGTGGTCTGTTTAACAGAGTCACGTTCCCCTTGACCGCCAACCTATCCGCCCATACGGGAGCCCCGTATAGGGCCATACTCCGCACGATCCCCAGGTACAGTCTCCTGCAGGAGGCGTTGGGTCCCTTTAGGTTGGGCATCAGTCGCGAAAGCGCGACCGATGCCTGCGTCACCTTGGGGACCAAACTTCGGAAATGTGGTCCGAAGTTCCATCGGCTATCAAGTACGATCCCTAGGTACTTCATCGAGGGCTTGATGCCGATGCTAACGCCTCCCACATTTATGCTGGAACCTTCTGGTGGACCGTTCCGAGGTCTGTGAAAACACAGAACCTCGGACTTGTGCAAGGCCACCTCCAGTCCCAGCTGCCGTATCCGACCCACGACTCGAGCAACACCCGTCGTGACCTTGAGTGCTGCCTCCTGGTACGTTGCACCCCGCGCCGTGACGAGGGTATCGTCGGCGTAGCACGTTACGCCGACACCCCTAGGCAACGCACCCCGCAGCACCCAGTCGTAGCCGATGTTCCACAGAAGCGGCCCCAGGACCGACCCCTGCGGAACACCGCACGACACATCTCGCCGAGCTGGCCCGAGCCAGCTGGGGAAAGCTATGGCCCTCTCCGAGAGATAGGCCCCGACAATACGACGGAGGTAGAGAGGCGTTTCGTGATACACGAGCGCCTCCCTAACGCAGCTCCATGGCAAGGTGTTGAACGCGTTGGCGATGTCAAGAGACACCGCCACCACCACCTTGCCCTGCGAGACTGCTTCCTCCGTCAGGCTCTCCACGCGCATGATCGCGCTCACGGTGGAGCGTCCCCGACGGAAACCGAACTGGTTATCCGCCAGGTCTGGCCCCACACTCGTGAGATGCTCGACGAGGCGTTCCGCGATAATGCGCTCAAAGAGCTTACACACCTCGTCGAGCAACACGATCGGCCGGTATCCGGACGGTGAGTCCACCGGCCGCCCCGCCTTACGGATCAGGACCAGTTTCCCCGTCCTCCACACCTTGGGAAACTGGCCCCTTTCGAGGCATGCGCTAAAGAGCCCCATCAGTCGAGGCCCGAGTTCTTCGAGGGCCAGGACCCATGCACGGCCAGGAATGCCGTCGGGTCCGGGGGCAGTGATTTTCCGGCGTTTAAGCCGGAGTACTGCCGCACCTAGCTCCCCCACCCTGACTTCGGGTACGTCGTCTTCGCTGGTGCTATCCGCGTCGGGCAGAGACGGAGCCATGCGCGGAGGGACGTGCTCCTCCGCGCTCGTCGGATACAGGGAGCCCATGACCCGCTCCAGCTGCTGCGGATGGAGACTCTGGGTCAGTGGGGGCGCCCTAGGTCGGAGTTTCTCCCTGACCTGTAGGTACGGGCGCCCCCATGGGTTCTGCTGCAGGGTCTCCAGGAGCTCCTCGCGGGCCGCCGTCTTGGCCCGCTTTATCGTCTCCTGGAGATTACCTTTAGCCTCCCTGTATGCCTGAAAAAGCTCCGCCTCTCGGGCTGCCGCGTCGTCTGGGCGGCGACGCCTCCGGCGAAACCTGGTGTACCGGCGGCGGGCGGAGATGCATGCTGCGCGCAGCTCTGCAATCTCCGGCGACCACCAGTACACCTGCTTCCTGGCCGGTCTGGGTGTAACCCTAGGCATCGCCGCATCACAGATTTGCGACATGGCTCTCCTGAACCACTCCGCCTCGGCATCCACATCGGCAGGCCGGTCCGGCGCTGGAATCCAGGCCTGCACGATGGATGCCTCCAGGAGAGCCTCCCGATCCAGATGGTGAAGTGCCCAACGCGGATCCGGGGGATTTGCCACCGGCTGTGGGAGGTCAGGTGGGGGGACGACATCGAACCGGATGTACCGATGATCCGAGTGCGTCTCCTCACCCTCCTCCACGCGCCAGCCTGTAATACGGCGGGCGAGGTCAGGGGATGCGAACGTTACGTCCACGATCGATTCCCCCCCCCGCCGCCAAAAGGTGGCGACATTCCCCCGGTTGAGGATCTCCAGACCACGTGTTCCGGTCCAGTCCTAAAGAAGCCTCCCCTTGTCCCTGGTTTCCCGGGAGCCCCACGCCTCACTCCAGGCGTTGAAGTCTCCCAGGAGCAGGACAGGGCGAGGACGGCACGCAGCGAAGACGACGTCGAGCTCAGTGAGCCATAGCTCAAACTGAGACTCGTCAATGTTCGGCGAGATGTAGGTGGCCACGACTGCCAACCCATCATAGTCCGCCGCAACACACCCGCGGCCCCTTGCAATGATCGCAAGGCGCGAGTTGTCTGCGGCGGACCCCCCAAAGATACAACAGGCCGAGCCGTCCTCGTCCCCCGGGCTTCCCGGGTGGACGTAGTACGGCTCGGCGACCACGGCCAAGTTTATGGACCACTGCCGGATGCTCTGGTACAGAAGATCCTGAGCAGCACGGCAGTGGTTCAAATTCACTTGCAGGATACGGATACGGGCGTCAGACATTAATTGACGTCCATAACCGCATCCCGCCGCGAAGCAACTGGCCGCGCAAGGGCGGCACCCCCACCGCTCTCAGCGGACGGACGAGGTTTTGGCTTCGAGGCGGCGCAGGTTGTGCTGCCGACCCGGTGATCCGCGGTCTTGCCCTCCGCCTCGCATCTAAAGCAGCGAGGCGGGGCGTCACAGGCACTTGCCTTGTGACCGGGCCGGCTGCAGCGGAAGCACCGATCGCCCACGGTGACTTCCGCTGTACACTGCACTCCAACGTGCCCCACCACCATGCACCGGAAACATCTGGTTTCCCGGGCACGAAGGAGGTGCACCTGCGCCTTTAGGAAGCCCCCTAAACTTACGATGACTTAGGTTATTATTATCTAGTTTCGTAAATTCATATAATGTTGTAAAAAAGTCGGAAAGTACTGGTTTAGAACTTTCTATTACAAGGATAAATCATAACACTCACAAGTCAAATAACAATATTGTGTACAAAATCACTTGACTAGGTATAATGGAACATCCTGATTGACAGACATTGTAAGTGCACCACGTGAGATAAGGAACTCAGGAACTAATATTGATAATGTAAAAATCGATTTCCACGTACTTAGCGATATCACCGGTCCAATTAAATAGTCGTACATAGGTTCAGTTTTCGATGAAATCAAATACTATCATATCTTACAGTTTACTTGACTTAAGTATTACATTTTAGTTAAAGGTAAAAAAGTATATCCCAATCCTCACCAAAATATTCAAAGGTTAAGATACTCCCGTATTTGACAGGGACTAATGAGTAATTGACAGGTTTATTTACTGATTCGTGGATGAGGCTTTGATGCGTCTGTATCAGAGCTTTATTGTAAGGAATAGTAGAAATTAAACTGACGCCACTTCCAGACATAATGGAAGAAAGTATTAGTAGGTAATAAGATAACCATAACAAAAATGCCTACCTAAAAATATTTGTTTACTGGTGTTTTTTCTATTTTATAGTTTCTAAAACACGTGCTGGATCTGAAATATAAAAACGGTGCCATTCTAAATGGACACTTTCAAATCTATTGAAGCATCCACACAGACCACACTCATAGGTACCTACCTACGTTTGGCATTATGTAAGAAAATAATTATATAGTTTTTAACAAAGCAGACACACGCATTAAGCATACCATTGACTAAATACGATTGTAACTACATGGTTACGTTTTGAGTTACAATGTTCAATACTTGGATAATTCACAATATTTCTTACGTTATTCAAAGTCTTTTGTCTATTGAAGAATATAGTATCACATTGTTCTATGTAGGTACCACTCGTTCTTACATGAGCATAGGGAAGATTTAATCTATTGGCACTTTTTGTACCAGTTACCTATATTTTCTCACGGCGGGCAAGTGTCCCAGCGAAATACCAGCACCGTCGTCGTTGCGTGCGAAAAACTCCACTTACAATTAAACTACTGACTTCTGTGCAATTACCCACATCCGAGGCTGTGTCTGTTGCAATATATATGTTCTATTCTTTTAAGCCGCTCACGTAACCACCGTCTTTATTTCTTACCACAGTTTATCTCAAGCTAAGTCCATTTAACTATATAATCAGTGCGTTGTCCCATGTAGGATTGTGGGTCAAATACTTGATGAGATTCTCTAATGTCGTGAGTTGCGGTTGATTTATGGGTTAGCAGGTGATAGAAGATACCTGCCGCATTATTGTGTGTACTTAATGATATGATTATGCTCTATTGATTTAAATAGCTAATATGATGTCTTGAGGTTTAGTTTATAACTCGATTGAGTAACTTAAGTGATCCTATATCTCTGCTTATTTTAAACAGTCATGTAATAACAGGATAAATTTAAGTACTTAACATTAGTTTGAAGATTTCCTCTCGGTCAGTGTAATATCTCTATCTGCTGTATCTATGTATGGGAATACCGGAATTTCTTACGTCATGCCGATCTATTTACCTACATCTATCTCACGGAAATCCTCTTAAAGCATAATATCCTAAGAACTTACTTCGTCTTATCGCGAATGAAGTCATAAAAACATCAAGAATTTTAAGTCATAATTATGTATACTTTGGTAATGTTTTGAGAGTGACCAATGTCAAACATTATGGCAATTTCAAAACACATAGGCATTTCTAGAAGAGAGACATCTTATAGACAAATTCGTTTGATAATTTCACGTAAAACCAACATGGTCGTCACGGGCTGGCGATACTTCAATCATAACGTGCCTGCGTGCATTTTCATTTCATCTTCGTGTTCAGTATTATAGGAGGTGTCTATGTACAATCATGTAAGGTCACAGGCAATTATATCCTAGCTCAATAGACCTCACCATTCGGAAACATTAGGTCTTCCATTTTCGTCTGAAATCTTCAAATTCTTATCTACATTTTATGTTGTCAGAGACTCAGAGTATCGTTTTATATTCCCACGTAGCTACCTATTTAATCAAACATACCATAAACACGTTAAAAAGGTTTAATATCTTGAGATAACAAACCCCATCACTTCACATATATCCATCCTGAGAAAACAAATGAAAGTGAATGTATAAACTTTGCATTGTTTATTTAATACATATAAAAGTGAAGTCATAATTTCTGTACTATTATATTATTATGTCGGTGCTAGAAACATTATGAGACTTAGTTAATGTTTATTACATTAACTTTGGTTGAGTTCCGCCGGCTCCGTGTGTTATTGAACGTAGTAACTAGGTACGTACTACGTTTTATATATTTTTTATGTTGATTCTGAAAGTCTAGTTTCTAATGATAAACATTTAAACGAGATCGTAACGTTTTAAATAAATGCATATATCACCACCTATTAGCGCACCAGCGCCTAACAACGCGCGGCCGCGGAAAACGGAACGTTGCTTGGTCGGCCCGGGCCGGGCGGCCCCCACTTACCTACATTCATACGATCATCTATACTTATAATAAATCTGTAGAAGTGAAAATTCTGTACATTGAAAATATAAAAAATATAAATGGCAGGGGGTGTTACTAGACCGACATACACCGAAGCAAAAAATGTGATTAAAAAAAATTTTGTCTGTCTGTCTGTTTGTTCAGGCATCACGCAATAACTACCAGTTCGATTACGATGAAACTTGGTATAATTATTCTTTAATATCCTGGGCACCACGCTGGGTACTTATTATCCCGGAAAAGTATATACAATAAAAAAACAAACTTAATTTTGCGGTTCGATCCCTAGACCCGATTACTGTACCAACCGCAAATAATAAGTTTGTCGTACCCGCAGCGCAGTGGAGTTAACTAAGAGGCGCTGCACACGGTTAAAATACTATAATATTTTATCTTAAGATACAATATCGCTCGCCATACAATTCAATAGACTATCACACACGACGAAGATAATAAATAATATTTCTTGAATGGAATCAGGCGTTACTTGGCGAAAGTCCATGATAAAACAATGGGGTAAGATGTTGAATTTTTATATAATTGCACTAATCTGTCTACGTTTTTTATTTAGCATTGAATACACCTTAAATAAAAAACGTAGACAGATTAGTTGTTGTTTATTGCACCCTTCCCCTGGCCCTAGCTTTTTTTTTTTTTTTATTCCGCAGCCCTGGGCCGCGGCCGCACCTACGTCCATTGCCGAGAGCCTCCGGTAGACACTGAGAGAATTCCCAGTGGCGCCCGGCGGACCTTGGCCCCCATTGTGGCCACTGCGTGGTGGTCGGGTGTTACCCCGCATCCTTGGGGTCGGGTTAAATCCCGCGTCGGTGAGTAAAGTCGTGCGTGGAGTGAAGCCCCACATCACGCAGCCCTTCTAGCCTGCTTCTGTAAGGACGGTGGGTTGCTAATCCATCGTCCTCAGGCCCCGATCATGAAGGTCGATGGTCCTGGGCGTAGTCACGTCTGCGGCGTCCTCGCCGCACACTTCGGAACTCAGCGGGGAGGGTACGCTCCCTCACCCTACCGGCCGCCTCCTTCACGAGCTTCATTACCTGCTCGCAGAAGGAAACGGCCGCGTTCCACTGGCTCCCGCTAGAGACCATGGCTCGTAGCATGGTCTCCAGCGAGAGCGTATCTACGTCCAGGCCCACAACGAGGTCCCGGCGCTGACTCGCCCATGCTGAGCATTCCACCAACGTGTAGAATGCCGTGTCCTCGCCGGAAGCCTCACAGTGTTGACACGCGGGTGTGACCTCACGATGCATGCGAAACAGATACTCACCGAAGTTTCCGTGCCCAGTGATGATCTGTGTCACACGATACGTGAGGCCACCGTGCTCCTCCATGATCGGTCTCACCGCCGCGATGGTGGTGGTTCCCCACTTTGGTTGCTGAAGTCGCACCTTCCATGTCTCCATGAGATCCTGTCGGAGTTGGGACCGCTGGGCCTCGATTTCTCGAGAGGCAGGCCTGTCGTCCCGCTCCAGCGCCTCCTTGTGCCATTGAAACAATGACGCAAGGGCTCTCGCTTCCAGGTCCAATGGAGGGGTCGCGGCTAGGAGACATGCAGCCTCTAGGGATATTGTGCGGTACCCTCGTATTGTCCTGACGGCCAAGGTCCTCAACAATCTATGTAAAATGGCAGCGTTGTTGGCCGTCAGTCTCGGCGCCCATACGGGAGCCCCGTACACGGCCATACTCCGCACGATCCCCAGGTACAGTCTCCTGCAGGAAGCGTTGGGTCCCTTTAAGTTGGGCATCAGTCGCGAAAGCGCGGCTGTCGCCCCCGTCACTTTGGGGACCAAACTTCGGAAGTGTGGTCCGAAGTTCCACCGGCTATCGAGTACAAGCCCCAGATACTTCATTGTGGGCTCCCTACATTTATGCTGGATCCTGGAGGTGGCCCGCGCCGAGGTCCGTGAAAACACAGAGCCTCGGACTTATTCAGTGCCACGTCCAGTCCTAGCCGCCGTATCCGACCCACGACTTCAGCAACCCCAGTCGTGACCTTGAGTGTTGCCTCCTGGTGCGTTACTCCCCGCGCCGTGACGAGCGTATCGTCGGCGTAACAAGTTACGCCTACGCCCTCAGGCAACGCACCCCGCAACACCCAGTCGTATCCGATGTTCCACAGGAGAGGTCCTAGGACCGACCCCTGAGGAACACCGCACGACACATCTCGCCGAGCTGGCCCGAGCCAGCTAGGGTATGTTATAGCCCTCTCGGATAAATATGCCCCGACAATACGACGGAGGTAGAGAGGCACTTCGTGGTATACCAGTGCCTCTCTAACGCAACTCCAGGGTAAGGTGTTAAAGGCGTTGGCGATGTCAAGAGACACCGCCAACACCACCTCGCCCCGCGAGACTGCTTCCTCCGCCAGGGTCTTCACGCGCACCCTGGCCCTAGCTGGAAATACACTGCCTGTTTGCCGTATCTGGGTTCCGTATCGTTGAGTGTTGCCAAAATCCTGAGGGATAACAATATATTTCCGGCTTTCAGATCCCAGAACACCTTGAGGGATTTATGTAATGGTAAAGATTTGGTGGCTAATTCAAAAAAGTCGGGAGTTTATTTGTTACATTGTGACACTTGTGGTATACGGTATGTGGGGCGGACAGGTACTCGTAGATCCTTTGAATTAGATATAGGGAGCATTTGTCAGCTTTCCGCAACGGCTGCCCAGAGAAGTCCCACTTCGCTAAGCATCTTATGGATACCGGACATACCTTGAACAATGATAACATCTTTGAGATTTTGAAGTTAGGGGAAAAAGGGTTCAAATTATGCGTCTGGGAGCGCTTAGAAATAATTAAGCGGGATGTGGATACCCTATATACTCAATGAACAGACTGATTTCCATACGTCTCCTTAGCTTAAGTTGTTCGTGGAAAGACAACCACAGTAGTTTTTGGCGGTTTGATGTACATGTCGCACCATAGTTTTGATAATTAAAAAGTTATTTTTTGAAAAAAAAAAAACCTAGTTTTTACTTACGGAACCACTTTTAATATTAGTACCCCCGTTTTTTGTTTTTGGCATGTCTGAATCACGTTAACATTGTGTTTAATGGTAAAGTACTTAAGTATATGTGAGACGTCCTACATCGCGCTAGCGAGATTTGCACGTTCATACGAGTACCTTAAAAACAGCTATGTTCTTTTTTCGGATTTCGCTGTTCTCTTTGAGACAGTCTTGAGAATGCCTCGTGAGTAGGTGAAACATATGTCGACGTTTATAATGTCTTCTATTTAGCGAAATTAGTGCAATTATATAAAATTTCAACATCTTACCCCATTGTTTTAAATAATATTTCATATTTTCGTATCTTAAGATGAATTTGTATGGTATATTAGAGAATATAATAGACGATATAATAGAGAAACTGTTGTATGGCTTTATGAACGCAATAATACCCAAAACAATGGTTTTTAGAACTTTTGTCTGTTTGTCTGAATGTTTGAACACGCTAATCTCAGAAACGGCTTAACTGATTTGAATTTTTAATTTGAATTTGCGGTTTTCAGTAATGCGTTGCGGTTTATTCAACTTAACATTTAAGGTTTGGTCTTCAAACGGTTCCTAAATAAAAAAGTTATATAGATATAAAGTGTGTTACGTGCAGGCGGAGCTGCGGGCAACAGCTAGTATCAAAATAAATCTGTCATAGTAAACACCGCCCGCGACACTCGCGTCTTTTATTTATTTAATTTTATTTATTTATGTACAACACACAGAGAAAAATAAAACAATAAGGAGAAAACAAAGCGAACAGTGAGCAGTTAGTACAAAGGCACTTTCCTTTGTGACTAATTGTAAATTATTTGAACCCAATATACCTATGTACCAACTATAATACAGGCCATTTATTTGTACCACCGATCCTCAAGAACACTACCATTTATTCTAATATAACTTACATACTTACGGTGTCTTTGTTACCATGGAAGATGGAAAAGCCTTTGGTGTGGGACGCTACATGCGTTGACACCTTAGCACCTTCACACCGTCTAAGCACATTCGGCTGTGCCGGCGCTGCTGCTGCATCGGCTGAAGCCCTCAAACGGTGTAAATATGCTAACCTAGTAGGTTAAATTTGTGTTACATATTTGAGCCGTTTGGGGTCGAGACACTGGGGTTATGGGGTCCCGAGCGCTCGCCGCCTTTATAGAGACATTGCTAAATGCTTAATCGATCGAGCCAGCATTCTGGGAACCTTCCCAGTCGGTAATGACGCGGAGGATTTTTTAAACGATATTTTGTAGTGTAAATATATTTAGTACATAATTATTTTTTATTTATTTATTTATATATTCTTTATTGTACGCCAATACAGTATTAAATCATACAAGGAGCTTATAGGTAATTCTTGTAGCAGTACAATGGGCGGCCTTATTGCATAGAGCAATTTCTGCCAGGCAACCTTTGGATGGATAGATCTTTAGGACGAAAAGGTAGTAGTGGGCGTAGTTAAATAAACTTACATAATATGAATACATAGTAAAGTTAGGTACATACTTGCACACACACACACACACACACACACACACACACACACACACACACATACAAACACACACACACACACACACACACACACACAAACACTCATATGTACATAAACATAGCAAAGTTAAATCTATATACAAATAGATTAAAGAAGAGAAATACTAGTAGGTAGGTACAAAGAATCCTGCAGCTCAAAGTTTTAATTGAAGATAGTGATCTCAGACTAACAAATAATTATGTACAATAAATAAAAATAGTTCCTTATCCTATACATACATATAGGTACCTAAACTTATTGTGTACTATAGGTGCCTACCTACATTTCGATATAATAGTTACGAACGAGGAAGAAGCGAAAGAAGTAAGTAAGTGGGGGTATGCCAAGATTATAGCAAGTGGAACTCCATAGTATCTGCCTAACCCAACGGGAAAGATACGTAATTGTTTGTTTGTGTGTACAAGTATCTACTTGTACACACAAACGGTATCTACTTATTAGCCCCTAATAAATCTACCTCGCATAGTCTGTCTCTTCCACCCATGTGTATCTAGTGCGCCATGGACACGAATACTTACTATACAGCCATGGATCAATCTCTGTCATAGCAATGACCTTATAGCCGTATTACTCTCTACTCTGCCGTCTTCACCTAAAAACCTGTCGGCCCTTAACTTATTCATAGCTTTGAATTTTTTTAATAGATGTTCATTGTTGTTATGATACGATTCACCATGGTTTTTTTTCCTATTGTTAATCTAAAAGGAGTTTGCTGCGTTAGCTATGGTATTCGGCGGAATATACAAATGAATAAAAGAGTATTCTTGAATATAATTTGACGAAACGACGAGAGCAATGTATAGAATAGATGTCAAAAGAAAACCTTCAAGTGAGGTTTATTTAAAAATTCGATATTGTCTAAAACCGACATATATTTGTGTTTACTTAAGTAACACATATAAGAATACTGTTGCTTTAGTATAACTCGTGCGCAAGAAGTAGAGACTTGAGCGCTGGCTGTGATGACAACGGCTTGTGTTTGAACAGGTCCATAAAAAAATTACCAAGCTTCCGTTTGAGACTTTACCTGCCTCATTTTAGTTTAATTAATGATTAAAACTGATTCGAGCGCAAGCCACAACTTATGGCGCACGAGTAGTATAGTTATGTACTCGTATCTGTTGCGGATAAAGCCAAGCAGCTACAAACTACTTAGTTTCAAATCTAGTTTACAGATTTGATTGAATTTAACACCCTGATTTGAGCAGGAGCTCGACTCTGGATCTTGTAAATTCTGAAGGCTTACATAAGATAGCTGGTTGGTTAAAATAAATAAAAGGAGTGTGAGACTTTAGACCACACAACTGAAGTACAACTCCTTGAGAGACAAATTCACCAGCTTAATACTATACCACCCAAAAGCTTGCGTAAAGAAGTTTTACCTACTTTAAAATAACCATAAATTATATGGCGAGAGCTTTACTCGCTTTACAGGAGCTTTATAAAATAATAGTAATAACCTATTTGAGTCGGATTGAGGAAATGCGGCTGCACCTAGTTGTAGTCGGTTACAACTAGATGTAGCGACCATAGACCAACGCGGTCGTCGTATACGCTGTCGCCGTATACGACAGCGACACTTCAGGCTTTAGCGGTAACATATATATATGTCGCAGGTTTACGATGAAATCAAGTTTACATTTTGTCATCCTGCGGCGTTTGATTAAAAACATGATTTTACCATAAACTTGCGACATATGATGTATGATACATGACTTTGAAGTACAAACACGTGTAGGTAGTTACGTAATTTCGTAACGAGATCTAATCCAGTTTATCGAATATTAAATTAAAAAAAAAAACAATTTGTATTACATGAAATTGCTTCGGTGGCGTGGTCGGTAGTGCATCGGCTTTGGACTCCAGAGTCTCGGGTTCGATTCCCGGGTCGAATCAGCTATTTGTGTGATCCACAAATGTTTGTTTCAGAGTTTGGGTGTTTCTATGTAAATTATGTTTGTATTTAGAAATATATAAGTATGTTTATCAGTTGTCTAGATCCCATAGCACAAGCTTATAGCTTAGTTTGGGCTAGATGACATTGTGTGAGAATGTCCAACAATATTTATTTATTCGTAACTTAAAGCAATTTGCAATAGTTCACTAAGCATAGTGGTGCAGAACACAAAATGTAGTCTCTAAAAGATTGATGATTGAAGTGTCTCGCCTTTTTTAAAGTCTAATGTCATGAAACAGAGGAGATTATTAAGCATAGGGCTTAATAATACCCTTTATTTCATTCAAATCCCTAGGGCCCAAGTAAAAGACGGACGCGGTTCTGGCATAATAGTCAAAATACGTAATCTAATAGGGGATATTGCTGTTTGCGGGTACTTTACCCGCAAACAGCAATATCCCCTTATTAGATGAGACCAACTCAGTATCTGACAAAATGAAGGCGTAACGAACACATCCATTGACCCCTTTGAGCGTTAAGACGTGATTAACTATGTGTGTTTTTATAGACTTGTCAAAATCTTGAACAAAAGGCAGACCCAAGTGAATTAGTGATGTGGAAAAAAAACAGGAAATCAAACTCAGACACGCAGATTTACCTACTCTTTAGGTGGGTAATAGTCGTATTGAGTAGCCCAAAGTACACTACGTCGCCTATGCCGCCGGTAGGTATTCGTCGGTCATCGTGGAATGAAGCACCTTCGTGTACACCTGTACTTATTTTATGCAAGATAATATAATTCATTACATCATGCATACTTATATGAGAATGTTATGTCCGTATGGTCTTCATTCAACACACATTACGTTTTCGCTTAGACTATAAGCGCAATTAAACACAACTTTCTATTTATTTTGACATGGAAGATTAAATTTGAAATGTAATGCACTGACTTGATATAATAAGTAATTTAAAAATACACATACATATCTATTATTTTAGGAGCATTACAAAACTTTTCACACGATTACTTCCTCCACAAAGAAGTTACGAAAATGCACGTACATACGCTATTATTAAACATTACAATGAGTTGTTTTGAGAAATAGTCAGCAGTTTCGAGAGGTGGATAGGTTAAAAAAAATGGGTCGGGTGGTTCTACCTATGGGACTAAATTACCACCTGCATCTGCTCATTATACTTGATTGGTCAAACATTATGTAGTAGGTACTAGTAGCGATGTTTGAAGTCTACACTACTAAGTGGTTTCAATGGTCCCGAATTCATGACTTCACAAACGACTAACTTAGTAATGGCATACTATTCCCTATTCTGTGGTAATGGCGGGTTTACATTCCTAATGTAAACCTGGCATTACTCAGGCAGTGGTTTACCGTATCTTATTAAAGCCAATACCGTTGCGTCACTGTTGAATTTGTAAAGGTAATCTTAGAAAAGGTAAACTACACTACACTTATTGACTTCCATACTATTAAACGGTTGTGGTTCTTTATTCTTTCTGCACAGTAAAGTAGTACACACACAATTGCTAACCTAGACAATCATGAACGATCAGTCGACGACAAACCTCCTTCTTACAATATTTTTAACGATTCAAGAGTATGATGAAACTATACCTACGTATACCGTATCGTAGATATATATCTTATAGGCTATTTTCATGTATGAAATGTTAAATACCCAATTAGCAGTAGTTAATATATTATATAACCATGGCAAAAATTAAACACTTTCTGCTTAAATTACAGGGAACGTTACCTGCACATAACGACGGGATATGAAACTCAGTTAAATAGATGTTTAAGGTACAAAACTATGATTTGCGGCACGCAGTGTAATGCGGAGCGTTGGGATGTGGTAAAACGTTGCAATTATATGACAATTTGTAATAGTCCGAGTTCTAAAGTGACCGTTCGTCGGCCTCTGGTCAACTGTGGAACTCGTACACGTCCAGTGCGTGAGTCACATAATTTACTTTACACGGAGACTTTCTACCGCTTTCCGTTCGTGTGCGCATCGTGGTTATAGTACATCTTGTATAACGTTTGCTAAAATAGAAAAGTGCTAACACTATCCTTACTTAAGGGTTGATGACCCGAATTACGTAATGTACACGTGAGAATTGAATTTGAAAATAATTTTGGTTATCCATAATGCGGTAATAAGCGCTAATCTTTAATCTGATCCTACGATTAGGAACCTACCTAGATTTTAAATTGAACCGTAAAACGGAAGTAGATTACTAATGTCGATTTTGAAGCATTAATTTCGACAATCGCTATTAATGTTTTAAAAAATATATTATGTAAAATGTTTCAGTAGGTAACTAAGTAATGAGATAAGTATTATGTAAGGATCTGTGAGAATGTTATTAAGGTCAGGTGCAACCATTATAATTTCCCGACAATCGAAATTACTCAGCATCTGTTAATGGCCAGGATTAAAGTGTGTCGCAGATTAAATTTTAATCACATTATGTGAATGATAATAAAACAGTTTCTTACATAAATGAGCGTTTACAATTTTTCGTTCCGCGTGCTTTAGCTAATCAACGAAATGACTTAGCCTTTCAACGTGAACAACTTTTTCAAGTGCTTTGTATGTTTTTGAAGTTGAATGGGAGGATGTCCTCTAAAACTTGTTAGGTGCCCAAGTTCGCCCAACTATATCGGATGGTATTAGGCTAATAATAAATAAATAAATAATAAAAATTTTTGGACATTCTCACACGAAGTCATCCAGCCCAAATTAAGCTAATATAAGCTTGCGTTTTATGGGATCTATAGACGACTGATTAAATATTTCTAAATGCATACATATTATACATAGAAAACACCCAAACTCTGAAACAAATTTGGTTCGACCCGGAAACGAACCGGGTCAGTTCATCGAATCAGGGACGGCAGTCGCATACTCATACCACTGCGTCACCGAAGCAGTTAACAGGAGTTTATATTGTGTGGTACCTATGTTAATCTATCGTTCTATTACTGAATAGATCTGGTTATAAATAGAGATAAGGAATTTAATACTAAAGAAATGTAAGTACCTACATTACTTTCCATCAGGGAAGTAGGTTCCTGGGCGAAATGACTCTACATGAACGCTTTAATTACTACACACACACACACATATCACGCCTATATCCCCGAAGGGGCAGGCAGAGTAGCATTACTCACCCACAATTTGCCAGTATTTTTTATCCCACATTTAGGGGGCAAGCCTATTGCCGTCACCGGGCACATTGATAATGGGTATGTCCAAAATGGCCGAATGAATTTAATAAAAAGTAGCAGTTACACTGTAATTAAAAAAAAATTGAAACCCGTTGCCTTGCGATGAAATGTTGATGAAAGGCAACTAAATCTTACGTATCAGCCGCTATGGCACAGCCAATTAAAGTCCTGGGCGTCTCGGACTATTACTTATAAGTACATTTTTTCTAACAATAGCAAAATTCAGTTATAACTGCATACGGCATACCTAATCAATTTAATCATATACTCGTAGCAGTGCATTGTATGTAATATTGTGAACACGCGTATGTAACACTAACTAAAACACATTCTATGAGTCACCAGCTTTGAACCGTGACGATATACTTTGTCTACGAACACTTGAAACAGGTGTTGTTATCATGCATTATTATTATTGCCCGCATTTTAAACACAATAACACACACACACTATAATTTCTATAATATTAAACCTCTGAGTTTGGAATTAAAATTAATGGCCGTAGCGATAACCATTGTTATCATGTAATCGTACATGCGTGTGGTATGTGACCTATTCAGTCCCTACTTCCTTGAGGTGGTAAAATACATCAATTTCAATCACGCCCAATTCAAAAAGAAAGTGAATTCATTGGGAGGGCTGACGTCGGCGTCGCAAGGTCTGGCGTTCTTTTGCGTCACTATAAAAAAAGACGAGTTGTAAGGTAACGAAAGTCTGATCGAAAGTTGTCCGATATGTGGGCCACAACGCGGCTCGTCCGGCTACTTTTTATCGCGCGCCAACTTGATGATATTGATGAAAGTACTTACATCGCTGCCTATTTAGAGATATAGCAAAGCGTCTGATCGAAGCCTCTCAAGACCAGCCGGCTGGGTATTTTTAAGCGCAAAGTAAGTAAAGTATTTGACGACATTCTGGGTACTTGTAGGAATTCTTCCACGCAACTTAGTAAACATTGTAAATAGGTAGGTACTTTAATGAAATAAGCAAAATAGTAGGTACCATCTACCTCCTTCGGTATTCTGGAAATTAATAACCAATATTTCATGGTCATCTATTTAACCCAGCACATAACTTTATCATAAACTAGCGGTCGCCCGCGACTTCGTCCGCGTGGTAATTTGGAATATTTCCCGTTCCCGTCGCTTGTAATTATTGTTGCCGTCGCGTCACCCGTAAAAACATCTAGCTTCGCAAATAATTATTTTAGAACGAATTTCATTTCCATAAAATATGTTATAGTGAGTTAACCTTAAAAGATTGATATATGCTACCGCGGACTTTTGTTTCGAACTTAAGTTAAATTAAGGGGAAAAATTCTTTAGTACATTAACCGTTTGGCCAGCGCATGCAACGGGGTGCCACTGGAAATACCTTCTGCGTGCGAGCCAGAGACGCCCGGCAACGGACGTGAGAGCGGCCGAGGACTTGGGCCGCGGATTAAAAAAAAAGCGCATGCAACGGAAGTTCTTAAAAGAAATAATTTTTCCCTGTTTTTGAAACATATCACACTGCTGTTCCGCTCCTATTGACTTTAGCGTGATGAACCTTCCTCGATAAATGCACGTCTCAACAAAAACACGATTTTTTTTAAATCGAACCAGTACTTCCTGAGATTAGCGCGTTCAAACAAACTTCTGCTTTATAATATTAGTATATAAGTATAGATAGAAGCTATTATTAGGTACTTCATCTATATTTCATGCGTGTTTGTAATTGGTACCTACTTATTAGTGTCCTAACAAAGGTGAACGGTTGGTTGAAGATGGTTAATGCAAGTTCTAACAATAACATGCTGTAGGATACCTAGGTATTTTCCGGTTGTTGCATCTGACTAAAACTTGCCAGTTTGACTTGGATATTTTATCATACATAATCTCTGCTATACCGTGCACGTTAAGCCGTCGGTCCCGGTTGTCATACTAACATCTATTGCAGTCGTTGGGGTAGTTGGAGCCCTAAATGAAAAACCCGACCGGTCTAACTACAGAACTTCGATATCGCCCATGGGTTGTGAAGGTCAGATGGCAGTCGCTTCACGGAAAATATCGAAGTTCAGCCGAATCACAGTTAGACTGGAAAGCCGACTCCAACTGAGTTGGGAAAAGGCTCGGTGAATGATGAATCTCTGCTATACCGATGCAAAAAAAGATCTTCATAGTTAAGTGTCTTACAGTATTAATTATAGCACAAGACCGGATATATTGTTTTTATTGGAGCTGGAGTAGCCTTTGTTGTAACTAATTAGTTAAAGAGGTTCTATGAATAAGATGATGTTGATAATTTTTAGTACATAACATAATGGGTAAAGGTACGATACAATAAGGACGTTTGAATGTAGATCAAGGTTTTAATACTACTAATAATGAGTAATAATTACTTGGTTTGATGTTGTAGTATTATCTCGAAGGACCAAAAGTACGGTACAGTCACAGAAACTCAATTCCATACTAAGAAATGGGACAATTCTTTACGGTTATTTTTCTAGCAACTGCTATTTGCGTAAAATTCCTAATAGATAAAATGTAGATTAACGGTATTTTAAAGCAGCATCAGTAGATACACAGCGCAATTATCTGACAGACACATTAATTTACTGTTATATTTTTATTGTTCCCGATGGACCAATTAGTAGTATTAGATTTTAGTATGAGGTTCTGTTGAATAGTTTCCTCTTGCCCAATTTCGACAGGAACAAATAACTGCGATACAAATATGGAAATGGTTTATCTATGTGCTAATTTTAATGCAAATATGTTCAACGGTTTTCACGTGATTGAGTAACAAACATCCTGACTGAATCTCATTTTAGAAGCTAACGCAGTGTACAAAATAACATTCGGATATTGTAGCTTAGAATTTGCTTTTCTAATCACATGGCCTTCAGCATCCTTTTTAGGGTTCCGTACCCAATGGGTCAAACGGGAACCCTATTACTAAGACTTCGCTGTATCTCATGAACCGTGTTGTCATGAAAGTTATAATTTTCACAGATTATTTACTTCTGTTGCCTCCCATACAACAACCGTGATTTTTTGCAGCTGGTACGGAACCTTTTGTGCGCGGGTCCGACTCGTACTTGGCCGTTTTTTTAAAGTACTATGAGGCCAAACTAGGATTTCGCTGATAATTATGATGTAGGTAACATAATTTCCTTACCAATTACATACATTACATTCCGGTGCTTGCACATTACTATATATTCATATGTTACTTACAATCTAATTATTTTTCCAGTAAAACGAAACTGGATAGCAAATCTATGAGCTAATTACCTGCTATGTTTAATAGTCGTAAGTATCTAACTGGTTATACATTGAGGAAGTTTCATGCATCCGTCGATTACATGCGAGAAATCGTTCATTCGTTAATTAGTTTACTTCGAATCGCAATCGATATCGGTAAATGTTAGGAATAAATGATAGATACCTACTCTTCGTCGAATTCACCCGTTGATAGCTTTATCGAAAAGCTGCATTGAGTTCATATTATTATCGTTTCCCTTTTTTAATATTCGTATTCTGCACAGATCGTTATAATACTCACTTGAAGATAGAGGGACATTAAAATTGCAAGTCGGCTCGACTGGTGTCAGATTATTGACACATCTAGAATCAACCTTGGAGCCTAGTACCGCATTGGGAAATTATATACCTACGTAGTTATCTCGTATCGAACAATGATATCGTTCATAATAGGGTGATTGAGGTTTTCGATTAATAATAATTAATATCGTTGGGTCATGGTTCATATCATGACCAAAGAATTAAAAGTAGGTTTCTAGTGTCCTCGTGCAAGTTATGGTCTATTTGTATAGCAAATTACAGCCATATCCGTGGATCCATTATTGCGTTATTGAGTAACAAACAAACTGATACACTTTCACATTTATTTAATTCTAATAGGATATTATATTAGTTTCATTACAAATGTTGCCAGTTTAATTAAGAGCAAGGCTACGATTGAAGTTGTTTAGGCACTAGTGACAACACCAGCCCAAGTATTGTGCACTATATATTGTATTTAAGTATATCTCGATGTCCTAACAAATGAGTAGGTACAACTTCCATTATCAAACAAATTACAAAAGCTTACAAATTAAAGAAAAGATTAAGTAAAGTGTGAATAGTTAAGAAATTTTACCAGATTTAAGTAAAACTACAACTGAAAAATACCGAGCGTTAGATTTTAAAACGAGATTCGGAAATAATAGAGAGATAGTTTTATAATTCTTACTCAATCACACGTAAATCGTTGGGATGAATCTTATACCTATAAATAGACTACCTATTGCATGAATTGACATAAATAATATTTTAGTTATGGTGCAATTACCCGTTTACTCGAAGTCAATTTCCATTGGAATTCGGGTAAACGATAAGGGTAACATTGTAAATAAACGGAGTCGAGCACGTCTATACTATGCTTTTGTTTTGACCATGGAGTGAGAATCCCGCTTAGGCGCTTACGCTGACAGTGTTGTCCGTAAACAATACCTAAGTATGTAATATGTAAGAAGTCCAAATGTGCAAACGAGTGTAATCGCACATCTATTCTAAAACTTATCCAATTTACGTATATTTGCACAAGCATGAAGTTAATTTCTAAAATGAATTTCTGAATGTAACTTGAAAATCTGTGGCGATGAGTTGAATATCTTGCTAAATCTAAGTCCTTTATAAATCAACGTGTTAAGGTCGGTGCGACAATTTTTAGTTCACTTGGTGATATTGCGTAAAGAAATTGTCGAAAACTTAATCTGCCCGCTTTGATTTTTGCTACCACTTGTTTGTGGCGTAACATTGTTCTAACTAAAGCAATAACACGTAGGTACCAACCTGGGCTCTATTGTGTTTCGACACCTGAGAAGTTCTCTACGAATTTACAACAATTTCCGCGGCATTCATGATGCTCTATTTGCTTAGATACAAAATTGAAGTGGATACTTTACTGAATTTGTAAGTCACCTTGAAGTTCAAGTCATCCTCGTCTGCAGATAGAATATGGTTTTTAATTCTATTCTATTCTTTCTACTTGTCCATCCAAAGGTTGCCAGTAAGAAATCACTTTTTAGTGATAAGGCCGCCATTTGTACATATTTAACTCAGATATTTTATAATGTATGTTGTCATCATTCACCGAGCCTTTTCCCAACTAAAGTTGGGGTCGGCTTTCCAGTCTAACTGCGATTCGGCTGAACATCGATATTTTCCGTGAAGCGACTGCCATCTGACCTCCACAACCCATGGGCGACATCGAAGTTCTGTAGTTAGACCGGTCGGATTTTTGATTTAGGGCTCCGACTACCCCTATCGACTGCCATAGATGTTTGTATGACAACCGGGACCGACGGCTTAACGTGGTCTCCGAGGCACGGGATGTATGTTGTATTGGTGTACAATAAAGATTTATTCTATTCTATTCTATAGAATTCTAACAAGTATGACCAAGATAACTGTTGATATTATGTGGGCGTATAGAACGCCTCTGTCTAACCATCGAAGCGAAAGACGTGGCATTATATGTGTAAAGTTTTTAATCAGTCAGTGCACGAATTAGGTAGTAGATAACCCCAAAAATTCATGAATAATAATACCTAGATACCTACCTACATAAAAACTAAAAACTCATTACGTATTCAAAGTTAAATAAGTATCGTAAACAATTTGTTTAAAGATTAGCTTTTTAACATTAGAAACTTAAAGCTTCCTCAAGGTCTCGTATATAGGTTGTACCTACTGCGTTGTGCAACTTGCGCTACAAAAATGTAGAAATCATACCTACTTATACTTAAATAAGTATTTTTCTACTGTGATATATTGGTTTGATTTAATCATTGCATTGACAATATAATTTTCATATTTATCACTACGCCTTCGAAAAAAAATTATAAATACGTTATAAATGTAGGTACATAATAATATGACGACTATTTACAAATTTACAACCTACTTATAGATAGTCTTTAGATATTGAAAGGACTCAGGAGATAGATTTTTGTTTCTTACGGCTGAATTATTAAACGTCACTCAAATATTCCAGAACAAAACACAGCCAAAACTGCTGGCTCTATTTTTGTAGTCCTTCGCGCCGGATTCGCCGTCTACACTGGCAGATGACGAAGCACTATAAAATTTTGCTAGATATTTTGCTTCGGGTCCAGCATTTTGCTTACAAGTTTTGTATTACAATCAAGTTGTACCTATATAAACCAAGCCACACGTTGAAAAATTCAATCTATACAATAATTTACCGATTATATAACATTACTTATTACTTACTGCTCCGCTCTTATCGGTCAACGTTCGTAAATGCTTTATCCTTCTCCCATAAAAATACAATGCAACAGTAAAAACATTTCGAACTACGTAGTAGCTGACATTGGTGCGTTCAGACAAACAACAATTCATCTTTGTAATATAGATTAATGCCTTGTTTATGACATAGATTAAGAAGATTATTGTCTTGAATTACAGGTTGGCGACCAAATGGTCAGCGTGAATGGATACCGGGTAGACGACGCTGTGCATGCAGAACTAGTTCACTACCTTGCCTCGCAGACACGACTCAAAATCAAAGTCAGACGTAAGTTAAATCTAATACCCATAACAATAATATGTGAATGAGTAGAAAATACTAAGGATACGAAACTGTATTTATGAAGTTCACCGGCAGATAGGTTAGTTAAATAGGCAATGAGAAATAGTTTGTGCGTAATGATCCACGAACTATACAAAGACGAATAGGTTTAAATATGTGTAACCATGACATCGAGCAAGGTGAATGCGCCCATTTCTTGAATATTCATGAGCTATATGCGTTTATTGCAAGCACGATCGGGCTGGACAGTAAATATTTATTGCATTACTTCTCGCAGAACTAATATAGACAAGGCGATGACGATGTGTTGATGATTATGAAGTCTGAGATATCACGTAACGTATTGGTTTTGAGAAAATGTCAAACCTTAGAATATGCGGCGAGTGTGAGAACGTCTTTGTTTATAAACTTTGAATATAATCATTGCAGCACGATATGCATACTTTTTTTTTTGTTTTTTTTTTTATTTTTTATTCCGCAGTCCTAGGCCGCGGCCGCACCTACGTCCATTGCTGAGCGCCTCCGGTAAAGCTGGGAATCGAACCCGTTTATTTTAAAAAAAACACCCTATAATATTACACCATACGAGAGTGTTGCTATTAAGGATCTTATTCTGGGAGGTAATGACATACCTACGGCAAACTAAAGGAAAGAGCTCATCTTTAACTAAATACATTTTATTTTTCTTACGTTAACTGATTAATTATGCATACTGGAAAATAATCTCAGATTTAATTATTAATTAGACTACAAACACATTCGTACATTACGCACTTATTATATTATCAAGCGTTCACTGTCAGACGACTATCATCTTCTTTCATTTCTTCGCTCCCAGTCTCAGACCAGCGTAGGAATAATGTATAAAATGATCCAGCACGGGTAAAATAAATTGATATTATTTATCTTGAGTTAGACACCTGGTCTGACACATAATAATGCTTCGAGGCAATCTAAAGTTTAATAGTATATTACAGCCATGGGATTGCCACAATATCCATAGAAGTTATAGTCTGGCCGAGGCCCGCATCCTTAATTCCTGCTGGATGGAATAATGAGCTCAGTCCATAAACTTTAAACGAATGTTAAAGTCCATTTGTTATTACTTTGTGAATTATATGCGTGTTTTGAATATTAATCCCAAGTGTGGTAAACTGATTGCAAATAATATTACTCCATAGTGTGCACCGTTAAGTAATGTTGCAGTCAAAATAGACGAAAAAAATGGTACCCTTCCATAATTCGCATACAGCTAAAAATTGGTGGAGGTATTAAGAATTAATGCTAGCTTACCAAAGCTTACTATACCGAGAATGGGTTTCTTTGGAAAACTATTCACATTTATTCATTCTGGGAACCTTCCCAGTCGGCAGAGAATTCTTAAACGATATTTTGTAAATATGCTTTGTACATACCTAATAACGTATACATAATATAATGTATATTGTAATCCCTATTGTAAATAAATATTTTTTTACGTTTAATTAGTTATACATTGAATGATTGGTACAGCAAAGATATAATCTCTTTCAATTTACAATGTTATCAATCACTTCTAACTTATATCGCCTTGTTTAATTTTGCGAACTAGTGCAGTGTGAAGGCATGACGCTGAGGAAATCGTCTAAGCATTAAGTCGAATTAAAATAGTGCAATTGTGTTTGGTATTTCCACGGTTAAATTGTTAATAATAACAGAAACGAAGCCAGTTCCGACGTCTCTGTGCGAATGATCTTTTCATATACCGACTTCTTTTCATTTGTGAGGTTATGTAACTTGCACTACGCACTCAATATAGTCACTTCATAACATACTCAAGAATAAACAATGAATAAAATTACAATACTTAAATCATTAATGACGACCGGTATAGAGACTGGTAGGTTTTTATATCACTCGTGAAAGTGCGTGGGTAGCATGATTATGATAATAACATTAAAATTTGTCTATCAGACTAGATAACTACCAATCACATGGATACAGTGTAGGTATGGGTACCCATACATTATAGCCACTATAATTTATGTACGGGGTTAAGTACAAAATACTTATATATCTTACACAAGAACGTCTGTCAAATGCAAAAGAATTCATTGAACACTTGAAGACTGTCGCATAATGTCCATTAGGTATTTCTTTTAACCTCTAGTTGGAATCCATGACGTAGTTAGTTTTTATATAAATAATTAAATAATAAATAAATAATAAATAAATATATTAGGACAATGCACACAACGCCATCTAGTCTCAAACTAAGCAGAGCTTGTGATATGAGTACTAGATAAACTGATATAGATACTTATATACATTTTTTTTTGTAAATATATACATATTATACATAGGAAACATCCAGACTTCGGTACAAACGCATATGTCATCACACAAAGTTTGTCCCGACCGGGAATCGAACCCGAGACTCCGGCGTCGAAAGCCGATGCACTACCGACCACGCCACCGAAGCAGTCAGATATATCATTCATTGAAATATAGATAATATTATACTTAGACTTATGTCTATTTAAACTGTTCATTTTAGGTAAGTAACACGTATGACTGTTGGAGTTTTAAAAATCGATCAATAAAATGGAACATGTTACAGCAGTCGGCATATTTTCATCTGAAAATTAAGTCGAAAATAAAGTAGGTTATAGCTATTAGAATTGTAGCCGTTTTGCAGTGTAATTCGCAGTGTACTGATGATGCATATCGAACAGTTGGCCAATATTGTTCGCCGACTGTATCTACTCGTATTTCAGCGTTTGATTAGTAAAAAACGTACACGAACCATTGACTGACGACAACTGTTTTAATGATTACCTACTTATAGGCAAGCGAAAACTCCCTGAAAAACTAAAATGACTGACCAATCACTGAAAATGTGAATGCGCCTATACAAGTTTGTACTTTTTGTAAACCTTGGACCAAAAGGAGTCAATTGGTAAAAAAACAAAATTTGTGCGGGTGGGCTATTAATTGTTATGAATAAATCAATTTGCAATCTGATAAAAAGTTGGTTTTTATATTGGTAAATGATTTCTAAGGGTAAAACGGGCAAAATAAGACACTTTTACTCTTGTGGTTTTTTTTTTTCGAAAAAATGGGTTTTAAAGAAGTCACAACCATTCTAAAGCGCAAAAATGGTCAAATTAAATTTTTTATCTCGGCGAGGTTTGATCGAATTCAAAAAAATCCTGCGGCAGAATAACTGACTTTTTTTCAAAATGAGAAAATGTACATTTTTCACATCGTAAAATAGCGTAGCGTTTTTCCGGGTTAAGATACACTATTATACGCATGTAGAGTCGCGTCAACTCGTATAAAGCGCGTGCAATTTGACAGGATTCAAACGGGCAATCAATAAGGAACTACAACCTCAAAAAAAATATATATTTTTTGTTTTAAGATCTAAGAAGTATTCTGCCGCAGGATTTTTTTTGAATTCGATCAAAAAAAATTGAATTTGACCATTTTTGCGTTTTGAAATGGTTGTAACTTCTTTAAAACGCATTTTTTCGAAAAAAACCACAAGAGTAAAAGTGTCTTATTTTGCCCGTTTTACCCTTAGAAATCATTTTCCAATATAAATAATTTGGTTTTTCAGTTTACAAATTGATTTGTTCATAACAATTAATAGCCCACCGGCACAGATTTTGTTTTTTTTACCAATTGACTCCTTTTGGTCCAAGGTGTATAAAAAGTACAAACTTGTATAGGCGCAAACACATTTTTAGTGATTGGTCAGTCATTTTCATTTCTACGCACTTTTTCGGGGGTTTGCCGCTTGCCTATTACTTACTTCGGTTGTTTGGTAAATCATCAGAGATCAAATGCCAACAGACATTATAATTATGTCAAATAATGGGGTGGTTCAAAATATCTTGTTACAGTTTCTACGAAATACGGTGCAATTAGAATGATATTCCGTAAAATAGATAATAGATACCCCGTTTCCAATTCCACCGGGGGGATACATTAACAAGATAAAAAGTTAATCGTATGTGTCAGTTCAGTAAATGATCATTTTGATATTTTTTATCCAAATCTGTTTGACAGTTCACGCGTAATTGAGTAACAAACATCTTTCACAAAACTCATTTTACAAGCCAATGCATTGTATAAGTTACTGTTGAAGTGTTGACTAATCCTCTAAGTAAATAGGTACCAACCTATTTAAATTGCTGACGTAAACTAGTTAAGTACACTTAAACGTGTGTTTCTGCACAATCAAATCATCTTTTGTTTTTTTTCTTTTCAGATGTGGGGATGTTGCCCGTCAAAGAGTAAGTATAGCTTTTACTGACTATTGTCAATATGTACTTAGGTGTGTTGTGTATGTTTAATCAAGCTGTTGTTATTGCAGCAAGGCTCACGAGTCGCTGTCGTGGCAGTTTGTATCGGATCGCACGTCGCTCAGCTCCGACGTGTCGTCCTCACCGACGCTGTGTCACGACACAGACAGACTGACAGACATGCGTCTGTCTATACTTGTGCCACCTAGAGCTAAACTTGGCTGCGGGTCAGTATTGTTACTATTAGTTATTCACTCATCATCATACTTTCTTAACCCTTTGCTTGTTTAGAATAATTGCTGTAATAAGGGAATGGGGTATATCGTGGGATCTAAACTAAACACTTCGTTATTATAGTTTTGAACAGGTTACTGACCCTATGAATATCTCTAACGCAACCAAGTCAACCTCAACTGCACGGCTCTGGAAATATTCGTAAAAGCCGGCGCAGGGTGACGGCACGGCGGCATGGCACAGCAATTTGATCAAGTTATTTTTATCCCTATTTCATCAACTTAGAATTCATATTACCGCGTCATTTATACGACGTGCCGTGCCCTCAGCACCAGCCTTAAAGTGCCATTAGTGTGATTATGTGTGTAGTTTGAACGATTTTCTCTAATCATCCTACTTCCTACTAATATTATAAACGCGAAAGTTTGTGAGTATGTATGTATGGATGGATGGATGTTTGTTACTCTTTCACGTAAAAACTACTGAATGGATTTTAATGAAACTTTACAATAATATAGCTTATACATCAGAATAACACATAGGCTACAATTTATAAAGATATTGTGTGAATTGTTCAAAATATGACGATAAGTGTCAAGTAAGTAGGAAGCGACGATGACAAACCGAGTGCGCGATACCACAGATTACTAAATAGTTACTACGTAACAGATACTTCACTCAGTAGAAAATTTCCAATACCTACTGCTATAATAGCCTACTCCGTCGCGTCAGCAACCACTGCATGCTAAAATGTGCCTAAATGCTCAAGCGTACAGTTTAGATTGCTTCGCACCGCGCGATCCCACAGCAATCGCAGGGCTGCCTCTTCGATAAAATTAAATTAACATAACTTTTTGTCTATGTTATTGAGAACTGTGAATATGTTCTGACTTATATGTGGCAGTTTAAAATTGTATCGTTTATAAAATGTTATTTTTATAAATTGCTGCTGGCTGTGCACATCTAGATAAAACATAATTATAGACAATGATTTTATATACAATGGATTTCGGATCATCGCTTAAAAGTGTCCGAACTAAAAGAGAAACAAAACGCTAAAAGAGAAACAATCGCGCGCCAGTCTTGATTTTGACAACTGAACGACAACACGTTGCACAATGCCGTACTGTATTGTAAAAACGTGTAAAAACTACGAAAAAAAAGCAAATTGAAGACGGTGTATCATATTTTCAGTAAATAAGCTTTTGTTTTATCATTTGCAATTTATTATTTCACTTAAAATACAGTATTTCGTCGATAATAAATTAAAAGACAAAAGTAAATATTGCAATCCAGTCCAATACCGAAGTATCTATCTGTCTCTTTCGAATTCATCCCAAGCTCAGTAAAAAGAAAGAGACCATTTCATTTTCACTGAATAATGTACTAACAAAATGACCATTCAGATTTATTCGGATTACCGATAGTGATGAAACTATTTGGAACAAAGATTATAGTGGAGACGCCTTGACTCTTTATGATTTTTTTTTCGTTATATGAACCAACATCTATTTCAGTTTTCCTCGGGATTCAGTACACTGTGCACAATGGAAAAATATTATTGCCCTAGCACGGCGAGAAGAATATTTTGATCCAAAAAATAACAATCTTGTTTGTTCGGCTCGGTAAGGTATTCCCACGGGAATCGGGGCCGAGATAACTATATCTCGCGGGCGGAGTCACGGTGATCAGCTAGTAGCCAATAATTTCGTATCCCAAAAATTAACCATAAGATAAAAATAAATTAATGACGCGCAGTTTTAGCAACTAATTCAGTCATTTGAAACACGGCTATCTTGTAGTAGACGTAGCGACATAGCGTTATGAAACTAGTAATGAAAGCGGAAGAACTTTGACACCCACAAGAAGTTTGGCATTTATAATATTATAATTAGTTAAATTCATTAATTACCTTTTTGTTATTCATACACTATAGTTACTTATTATGAAACTGACTCGAAAAAAAAATCTTTGTCAGTCGTTAATTAGTTTTTCAGCTTATTTCGTCTAATATACAATTTATAAGATTATGGAATTTATTATAGTCTTACATTAATTATTACGCGTACGTAGATACATATCATGGAATCCTTAAAAGACTTTAACAAAATAAACCTACTCCATTGTTTCTATGTTCACGTAATTTTAAGTATAAGCTGCATACGGTGAATTAGTCAGGCGGACAGATAGAAGCTACGTAATGCGATAAATTAGTGCAAACAAAAGTGAACGCTATTCCGTTGAATCAAGGTTTAAATTTTAATATGAAATTTGTTTATATCTATGTATGCCTATGTATAATGTATAGGTCGACTCGGGACATTATTTTCTTGCGATTTGTTCTAGATCCTATGTCCATTGTATTATAAGGTCTTTGATTATAGACGTCAGTGTGTAGTTAAAATAAAAAAAATCTTTAAAAGTTACATGTGTTTTATTTTTATATATTTTTTTATAATTTTCTTACCGTTTCTAAATTCTCGGTTATTAAATTTTAGTGTGGAAAACATCCTGAATCTAATAAAAAGTTTTATGAGATATTGTTTTGGAAAACAAGGGCAGGGAGAATCAAAATTTATGTCATTTAAAATTTCATAAAGAATTCTACCCAGCCTTCGTTTCATATTTTAGGTGTTTATCCCTTCTTTTACTTGATTTGCACCCATCTACAGCACATAGGCACCAGACGGCATCGTAGGTACGCGTACGAACGAATGGAACTATTAAAATTGAACAACGTGCGTGCGCTTCGCTTGCAAAAACCGCACTGAATTTGGTCCTCAAACGGTCGGCCGGGCGGTAGGTAATTATAGCGCGCAAGTACATGGAGTGACGGAGGCCTGGCGATACTACGGGAACGGGAAAAAATCCAAATTACCACGCGGACGAAGTCGCGGGCGACCACTAGTAGCTAAATATAATGACGACTGTATCCCCGATAGGGTAGGTAAGCAGAGGTGCATTACGCAACAACATTTTTTGTCAATGAATAAGGTCATATGTACTAAGTACATTCGATCCGACACAAATCATTAAGAACCTATTCAATTACCTCATAGTAAACGTGATTAAGCCTCGTTATCTGGTAATTTTAACCAACGTATGAGTCGTGAAAATATAAAATAATTTTCATGTAAACAACCTCAATTTGACTAAATAACCTTAGAAACTAAATACCTATTGCACAACTTGTAATATGAAACTGGTTATACCATCTTCGCAAGGTGTTTACATCACAAACGTTTACAATAGTTTAAAATTATTATTAACTAGGCATCTACCTATTCATATTTAATTTGAAGTAATTCACCTACATATAATATGTGATTACATAAACATACCTACGTTACGTCGTTGGTTGTATTTATAGTAAGTTAGGTTTTGGAGTTATACACGGTGTTTGTGTTTTAAAGCAATAAGTTTGCTTTAAAATATCAAGGCAGAAATTTTAAATAAATCACAAAAACTGATGTCATTGGCAGGACTCGAAAGCACGGCCTTTCCCTAACAGGGGAATGATGGTCAGTGGTCAGAGCATTCCTCCTGTTAGGGAAAGGCGGTGATTTCAAGTCCTGACGCTGACATCAGCTGATATAAATGTTGACATGTTTGTTACAGGATTTGCAAGGGCCCAGAATGGAAGCCGGGTATTTTCGTACAGTTCGTACGAGAGGGCGGAATCGCTCGGGAGGCAGGATTACGACCTGGAGACCAAATCTTGTCCTGTAATGGACTAGATTTCTCAAATGTCACCTTTAATGAAGTAAGCTTCTTGTTCTTGTACTGTAAATTTAGTTAGCCGTAGTTTAGATTTATACACTGGATAGATAGGTTCTTAATATAGTAGTTCTTAGGAGCCTCTGCAAAGGTCGCATAGACAAGTAAAAAGTGTGCCTTTTGCAGGTAACATACCGCCAGTAATAACATCCTTTTTCCAAGTTTTTTTTTCTCTAATTTTTCGGGGAAAATCTAGAACTTGGCAAGCAGGTCCAACGACTGCACACTGACTGCAAGGTAGCTGCACGCTCCACTTGCAGTTTAAATGCAGATGACATGCCGATTGCCATCCGTCTGTCTGTGTCATTGTGTGTTTGATTGCCTAATTTGGTACTAATCAATTATGATAAGGTAATTTTTCAAGATGCCGTCAGGCGTAAGAAGTCAGTGAATAAAAGTGTACAAGAGGATGTGTTTTTGTTTTCGTTGAACATGATTAAACTACCTATATTATAAAAAGAATACTTATTCTTTCAAGGCAATATCAGCAATGAAAGCCACTGGACGTTTGGAGCTTATGATACGGGAAGGTGCAGGCACTGAACTGGTATCCCCAGAGAGTTCAGGGTACAATAGCTCGGCGTCGTCCGCGGCCGGTGAGAGGAGTCCTGCGCCGACTGCTACTCACGTGCCACTCGCCCCTCCCGCAGCACTTCGGAGACGACTCGCCAGCGTCGCTGAAGAAGCTGCTGATAGGGCTGACAGGTAAGAACTTATCTCAGTCTTTCGCCCCTTTATACGCTATTATTTCTCTCCACTTGGTGCTTTTCCACAAGAGATGTGTTATGCTACGTTGCTATGAATGCGTTTGATATCCACCTATCATATTCATTGGTCCACATAGCATGTGAATATGGCTGGTACCACGTAGGTATTTGAAACGAAAAAGGGGTTTCCTACTCTGGTCGAAATACATGTAATGCATAATGCCCTTAGATATATTATTTCTAAAAAGTACGTAAATTTTCCTTTATTTATACAATTTATTAACGAAATGGGTTGTCTTTCAGATTAACGATGAACAGATTGAAACGAAGAACATGGGACAGTTTAGATTTCGAGTGGAAGAATGGTGACATACACAATTTTGATGCACCTTCAGACATAGAACCCGATTACGATTGCCCCAGCATACCAAACAACCCACACTCTTACGAAAATAAAACTAATATGCGATGTAAAAATAAAAAAGAATACGTTACCAGTCCATCAAATAGGACTATTATTAATTTAACCGAAGATGGAGCTACGATACAATGTAGTTATGACAACAATCAATCACCTAGAAAGAATGGTTTCGTACCAAATCACACGAATAGAGACAACGATAAGAAAACGATAGTAGTTGAAGTTCATCATACGAGCACCACCACGTGTGGGAAGAATACCTGCAATTATCCACCACCACCTTCGAAAAACGACTGTGATTCCGATTCTATAAGTTTATCTAGTTCTGCTACGTTATCAAGTGCCATTGCTGACGAAATACAAAGACGCAAGATGGTAAGTATGACCGTGTGATGGCCTATAGCATCAATATAACTGTAGTATTATTTTGTTAAACTCTCTTGTCGACATTTAATATTGGACTGGACTTCTGATATTACATTTGGACGACCGCTGCCCCAGCCGCGCGGAAAAGATTTCTATTATTTTATTAAAAACTTCCGTATACTTTAGGATAATATTGAGAAAAAAAGTATTGGTCAAGCCGTTCTCGACTTTTGCGCTTTGCAACATTCATTTTTGGGGTTCCGTAATTCAAGTCTCGGACTCCTTACGTATACTTTCGTCATGTACGTCCGTCCATCTTCGACTTTCCTTTCAAACGGTTAGTGCTACATAATTGAAACTATGCATAGATATACTTTTTTAAACTTTCGCGTTTACTCTTTTACGCGTTTATAAAGATACTAGTGGACGCCCGCGATTTCGTCTGCGCAAGGTTACTGGTTGTAGGTACTTCTAGAAGTTCTATTTATGTTTAAACCAATATTCATGTGTTCTGCGAATTAGGCATGAAGGCTCAATCAACCGACGGAGTTGTTAGGCACCTATGATCGTATCGTGTAGGGGATAGCGACTAAAAGTTAAAAAAGTCAAAAGATAAAACAAAAGATCAAGAACTTGAAAGAGGTATTATGCTAGTGTAACAGACATGGTTTATCTTATTTTAGTCTCAAAAAATGGTTCGAAAGTAATAAATTTATAGCCTATGTGTTATTTTGAAAAATGAGCTACTGTCGAGTTTCATTAAAATTCGTTCTGTAATTTTCGTGGAGAAGATGCACAAATATCCAAACATCCACACATCCGTCCATACAAACTTTCACCTTTATAATTGTAATGTAGCTAATGTAGCAGTGACGTGTTATTCTAAGATTAGTAGGATATACAAACCTCTTTATTCCACGAGACGTTTCGACCCGGTTACAAGAGTCACGGGTTGACCACGACTCAATAACATATTGATATTTGGTTCACCTTGTTATTTTTTAAATATATAAATTTTTATTTGTATAAAAAAACTAGGTATGCAATGCATGCTGCTGTTGCAAAAAACTGAGTGAAGTGTTTTTCGGTGATTATTCCTCGATGGTATGTCCGATTTTAATTTTTTTTGTTCTAAACCACCCTCACGCCACACGTTATCAATGTGGTAAGTTTGAAGGAGATCGGTTCAGGCGTTTAGGAGGAGTATGCGGACAAACGAAATACATGAGTCGCCTAAGATTGAGCTTCGCTCGCTTCGCTCACTTCGCTCAATAAATATGTATCTGTACATATTTACTTTTATACGATGATGAAAAATATGTAAAAACAAATAATGTATCAAAGAATCAATTTCGGTTATTCAGTTTAGGCACATAAAGAGCACATATGAATGTAATTAACAATTTTATGTTAAGCAATAAATAACCATTTGAAAATGAATCTTTCGCTGGTTCGGTAAGTTGTCATTTTCTTTTTTAATATTGTTTCGTTTTCATTGTGTTACAATAATTTATATTGTATTGTACGAGTGGCTATCAACAGAAGATTAGCGTGACCATGCATTTTTATCATTAAGATATTCAAATAAAATAAATCTAACTACTTTGCAATATTCCGCCACATGCAACTTACCCAACTCTCGTATTTATTCATGCACAAATCCGCCCTCCAATCCCACTTAGGCCGAAAGAATAGAGAAATAATTTTGAAAATAGAATAAATATGAGAGTTGTGTTATCGTGCAAAAAATAATAAAAAACCTCGACACGTGTTTCGCCCCCAACCAGGGGCATCATCAGGAGATGTCGATGCCTCGGCGCACGGCGACCGAATGAGCCACAACTCGTAAACCGCACCTATTTATATCCTAGGTTTTTTATTTCTACCCACAACCATAATACCAAATTATTTTATGTCTACCCACCACTGTTGTTTGAATGACGTATACCTACCCGCAGCAAAGGGGAAGAGGCGAAATTAAGTTGATCATTTAAAATATTAGGGTTCAAGCGTCTATGTTTGTAGATTTCTAATTGTTCCAAAACCGAAAGCCTCAGTCCTTTGTTGCAGGTGTGCAGAAGTGACCGGAGTCCAACAAATGTTTTGCGAAATGAGACCGTTCTGGGCGATTGTTTCTAAAAGCTGATATATGTTCTTTATACCGCGTCGCGAAGCTACGGCCGGTTTGGCCAATATAAACACCTTCACAATCCCCACACTTAAGCCTATACACACCTGACTTCCTGTCATCCCCAATTTTCTCCTTAACATTGCAAATGTTTCTCCGGATAGTGTTGTCCGTTCTAAACGCGACATGAATATTATTTTTACGCAAAATTTTGGCAACTTTATCAGATATCGGACCTAAATAAGTTAGACTAGCTCTATACCGATGGACGTCACGATCCGGGGGAACAGCATATAGTAAACTACGCGTAATTGAGGCTCGCTGCCTTCCAACTAAGTTGTCCACAAGCTTGGTACTGTAACCATTAGATTTAGCAATTTGATAAATAATATTTAATTCGCGGTTAAAATTTATTTGAGAAAGTGGAACCGAAAATTAACCGCGAATTAAATATTATTTATCAAATAAATAAATAAATAAATTTATCAAATCAAAACAGTACCAAGCTTGTGGACAACTTAGTTGGAAGGCAGCGAGCCTCAATTACGCGTAGTTTACTATATGCTGTTCCCCCGGATCGTGACGTCCATCGGTATAGAGCTAGTCTAACTTATTTAGGTCCGATATCTGATAAAGTTGCCAAAATTTTGCGTAAAAATAATATTCATGTCGCGTTTAGAACGGACAACACTATCCGGAGAAACATTTGCAATGTTAAGGAGAAAATTGGGGATGACAGGAAGTCAGGTGTGTATAGGCTTAAGTGTGGGGATTGTGAGGGTGTTTATATTGGCCAAACCGGCCGTAGCTTCGCGACGCGGTATAAAGAACATATATCAGCTTTTAGAAACAATCGCCCAGAACGGTCTCATTTCGCAAAACATTTGTTGGACTCCGGTCACTCCCTACCTAATCCTCACACTTATGACGTTCTGCACACCTGCAACAAAGGACTGAGGCTTTCGGTTTTGGAACAATTAGAAATCTACAAACATAGACGCTTGAACCCTAATATTTTAAATGATCAACTTAATTTCGCCTCTTCCCCTTTGCTGCGGGTAGGTATACGTCATTCAAACAACGGTGGTGGGTAGACATAAAATAATTTGGTATTATGGTTGTGGGTAGAAATAAAAAACCTAGGATATAAATAGGTGCGGTTTACGAGTTGTGGCTCATTCGGTCGCCGTGCGCCGAGCCATCGACATCTCCTGATGATGCCCCTGGTTGGGGGCGAAACACGTGTCGAGGTTTTTTATTATTTTTTGCACGATAACACAACTCTCATATTTATTCTATTTTCAAAATTATTTCTCTATTCTTTCGGCCTAAGTGGGATTGGAGGGCGGATTTGTGCATGAATAAATACGAGAGTTGGGTAAGTTGCATGTGGCGGAATATTGCAAAGTAGTTAGATTTATTTTATTTAACTATGGACTTCCGAAAAGTAACGCCTGATAGTATTAACTTTATTAAGATATTCGTCTACATTACCTATAGTAGCCTTTTTTCATCAAACATTTTTTCACTACTATTTTAAACTTATTGAGCGAAGCGAGCCGAAGGCGAGCGGAGCTCTCAACGGGTGAATCAAATTATTTTTCAAACGATTTATGTTAAATTGTTTCTCGGCGAATACTCGGCCGATTTCGGATTTTCTTGCACTCATCAAAAGCTTACAGAATTACCCAGGTTATTACGATGCCAGAATTTTGAATTTAAACTCGCTTCGCTCAAATATATGCTGCAGCGTAACGGTACGTTTCGCGACTGCTGCGATCTAGTACATTTGCCTTCAAACGAATTACCAACTTTATGAAGTCAAATTTTTGTCATTGCCAGTTTATTTTTATTTCTTGTATTAAAATTATGGTTGTCGGATTTTTTTGAAGAGTTCTATGTACATATAAGATGTTTTCGTAAACATATTGAGAAGCAACTGTTAAAATATTAATTTCTTTAAATAGTTCTTTCAGCGAGTCACGGGGTCTGAGTCTATAGATTGCTCGTATAGCTCGTTTCTGTAATATGAATATTGTCTCAATATCGGCAGCTGAGCCCATATCAGCAGATCATATGACATAACGCTATGAAAGTAGCTAAAATAAAATAATCGTGCCGTTTTTTCATCAGTCAGTGACCTTATCTTTCTAACCGCATAGGTATTTCTATACATAATACAAACTATTTATGTATTTGGGCATTTCGTTAAACCGAATGGACTGCCTTTTTTGGATACGAATACTCCAGGTAGATAAAAGTTGCCAATTAACCCGTAGGAAACGGGACGGGCAAAACTGAAAAACGCTGACTACTAAAATCATTTTCTATAATATTCCTTACGCGGTACGCATGGTACCTACTGGCGTACCTCATAACAATTACAATCTAGATCTTGAGGCTAGTAAGTAATTTAAATATAACATAATTTGCTAAAAACTTACAATATAAAGAATGTGTGAAGTATTTCTTATGGTATCTAAGTCTCCATTATAATGGAAAGATAATATGTTCTTGTGTTATTCAGGGGTAGCACTCACCGCACTCCGTAACACAAATTTCACTAAACTAGTGGAAGCCTCGCTCTTCTCGGTGGAGCAACCGCCACTGCTCTTTTTCCTCCGCCAAAACTTTCACCTCCTGATACGAACCGAATTTTTATTTTTACCTTGACTTAAATTCGTCGTTAGACGTTTTCCTTGGTCTACCCCTTCCACGCTTTCCCTCCACTTTCCCTTCGATGATGTTTCGTATAAACGAATCATGTCGTATTAGGTGGCTGATCATCCTCACTCTCCGGTTCTCTACAATTTCCATTGTTCCTCTTCTCTTCTCATTTGCACTAGTATTTAAGATATCTATAATAATTTACTTGTTCTAATATGTTATTGTGCAGCGTAATCGGCCTATTGTGTGTAGAATTTCTGGATGAAACCATTTAGCTTAATTCCCCATTTTTTGTCCATTTGGTGTTGGAACTGAAGGCAATTTGTACTTTCTCTACGGCTTCTTTATGAGTGTCGACTATAGCCATGATCGCTGTGAGACTGTGTCACCTGCGAAGGTTGCAATATTTTTTTTTGTCTGGGATATCGCAGGTGTAATCAATTAACGAACATTTCAGATATAGAATTAGGGATAGGACCGGTGACTCTCGCTCCGGGTCCTTTCTGGTGCAAAGGTTGTCCATCGATGGATCAGAGTGGAAAAAAAGTAGAAACCAATCCATCGATGGATTAGAGTGGAAAAAAAAGTGGAAACAAATCCATCGATGGATCAGGGTGGAAAAATAAGTGGAAACAAATCCATTGATGGATTTGTTCAGTGGATTAAAGTGGAACATTTCGTACAAAATAGGTCCAAGGACACTTCCTTAAGGTACTCCAGTTTTTATTTGCTTGAGATCTGAATAAGCATCTTCATGTCTGACTTTAAATGTCCTCTCTGTTATGTAGGATTCTAAAATGTCTGCAAATTGGCAGCATTTTCCTTACGCGTACGGTAGTAAGTATTTGATGTTATCGAAAGTAAGAGCACAAAGGTATAAATACATAAATATAATATGTTTATTATGATAAGAGGTTTACCTCATTAAAAAGAGTTTTTATGACTACAAACCCTATCACAAAATTCATGGTTTTAGATTTTTGGCTCATTTTTGGTTCAAAGGTAACTCACGCTAATATAGCGTACCTATTTACTCGTTGCTTTAAAAAACTCATTAAGTTGTATATAAAATATTATTCCTAGATTAAGAAGAAAACGAACATAGAAAATACACCACCGCCTCCACCGAAGAAACCGGTCATACCAAAGCAAGGAGATGAGAAAACGAAACATCATGACGCTCTAATGGATGAATTCAAAAAGGTTCACCGGAAAATGTTCGCGAATCAAGAGTGTGACAAGAAAGAAGCTGACACGCAGAAGACAGATACAGAATTTATGGTAAGTTCCTTATGTTTTTATTTAACCAACTTCAAGTCACCTATTCGGAACAACATTTTTGAGTGACTGAAGAGTAAAGGCGCTACAATTAGGTAATTTAAAGGTTTTAAATGCTTTTTATATGAGGATACCCTGATGGGAACCTAACATCTCTAGTTTGAAGTTCAACTTGACCTTTTTGACACGCGCCCAATACTTCAGTACCTGTTTTTTTTATGATAAAGATCTCTCTTATATTAAAATCAACTCTTATCATACCGTCCTTTCATGTTATATGATCCGTGTTTACGACGAAGCTAACAATAAAATTGCTAAACAGATAATAACAGAATTTGTGACAGCCTACCCTCACTTTATGCTGACAAAGTGTCTCTGAAATTGGCATTTGCTATCAGTACGTACCTGATAGCTATCATATCAATGTTTGTTTGCCATATCTATATCACATCATCGTTTATCGCAACGCCATTATTGCTACACACATATGCTTTTTCAATACTGTGTTTCCTATCTTGTAACAAACAACTATTACAATTAACTCCTAATTAGTAAGTAGTTACCTAACAAATGATGTAGCAAACTCCGTCATGTGTCATTGTTCCGCATTTAAATAATTATTTATGGTGTGTTATTTAGTTTTACTTGTGACTTTACTCTTGTTGAAGTAATTTACCTGAACAAATTGTTAAGACTTTAGTAATTAATAGTTTAACACTGGAGGAGAGTGGAGTAGTGTTTTCGCGCGAAAGTGATCGGTTCTGTAACGTTGAATAACGTTGCGTATAAGTACCAGGAATCTCAACTACTGGAATCAAAAGCGTTCGGTTTCCCCGGTATCTAATATATTTAACAATTATTACATACCTATATTACACTTTTACAATTCCTAATTCATTTATGACTTCTGTAGGAGCTCGGGCATCCGCTACCGCGGTCCTGGCCCGACTCCTCTTCTCTTCTCTTCATTTGTTTGATTCCATTTAAATGTTTTTTAATATTTAAATTGTCTGATTCCTTCCAGCCAATACAAATTTACAATAAACTCAATGAGGTCGTATGCGAATGTGCAGGCACCTTCACATGCCGGCTCCCCGTGGAAAAAATTTTTTTTTTTTTTTGAAATTAAAAAAAATAAATATTGTTTTATCATTATACAAAGCAATACCTTATTTTATTCCTATCTGTGACTTTACCTATGCAAGCATGATAAAAAATTTTACCCCCCTTTATGAGTCTGTCCCTATGCAAAGGACCTCGTATGACTGGCAACTTGTGCTCTATGAGAAAAAAAAAACGAACATGAATTACTCTCCATGTCAGTCGTACGATGACAACTGCCAAAAAACATGCTAAGTATAAAAGGCAAATTGTCAACCTATGCCTAGCTAACTTATGCTAAATTAAATTAACTCAATAATTCATAAAGAACCCTCTTAAGACAACAACTGGACTGAGAGCAAATTGTCCTGATGTGCCATCGAAAGAAAATCTATAATCAATGTTTGAATTTAATTTTGATCTCAACATCGCTCAATAGAGAATTCGGTGGCCACCTGACCACATCTATTGACTATTTTAAAATAGTCATAATCGAACTTCCCTCTCTATCAATACGACGTTGAAACCACGATCGCTTAATAAAATGGCAACATAAATCAATTTAATTCAACGTTGTTAAACAGTAACCAAACCTAACCCGAAAAAAAATACGTTTTTCATTCTTGCTCAAGGTCCATATAAAATAAACAAAAAATTACTGGCATAACAATCATATCACTGGACAATATTTCTTATTACAGAAGTAACTGCATCGCACTACCACCTAATAACTAATCTATAAAAAAAATAGTGCAGGCCCAGTCAAACACGCTGAAACACAAATATCTTCTTTTCTTCATCACTCGTTATTTTGTTCAATCCACAAATAACTTTGAATTGGTCGATAATCTTCAACCGACTCATATAGCCCTGAGAAAGCACTCATTGTGTCTACTACAATAATTCAGTATACCACTTAACTTTAGAACTTCCGCGTAGAACTTCCTTCCAGCCAATACAAATTTACAATAAACTCAATGAGGGCGTATGCGAATGTGCAGGCACCTTCACAGTACCTTGTATTGTATCGAGTTTCCGAAATTTTCGCACTGTTGCAAGCAACGTGATTATTACTTTAGCTACTGGCGGTTAATGGTGAAAAAAAAGGCAAAAACTGACGCAAAAACCGACTTTAAATTATGGAAATGGGACCAAATAATTGTCGGAATGGGACAAAATTAAAATGAAAAAAAAAAAACGCACTCAGACTTCATAATTTTCACGACACTCACATGCTTGCAGATCTTCTTCCAAAAGGACAGAGATTGCGTCTTCTCTTTAAAATTTAACGATGTCCATAGCTATTATTTGTGTCTTTACTTATTATGTACTTATTATGACACGTCGATGTCATTACGTGCTCATTAGGTTAAGATATATTTATATATATTCTTATAATAAGGTATTTTTTTTTGTAATATTTATATGTATTTTTAAGTTTAAGGTATATATCTATGGGCCGTAGAATAAGTTAACATAACATCTTGTAACTGTTCTCATGTAGCCTGAAATAAACGTTAATAAATAAAATAAATTAATAAAAAAAAAATACTTTATAAGTAGCCTTTGGTGGTAGCTGGTTCAATAATATTGATAGTAACACAATAGTCTAATTACTTATTGTGTACTTATTGTTAATTATGATCAAGATCACGAACAGTCGATTACAACTTCGATCGATCAAAAAACCTACCCGATGTTCCCAATAAGTTCGATGCGAGGGATTCAAAGTACATCGTCTGAGAAAAAATAATTTTACTCTCGAGGCTTATATATTACTTTTCATCGTCTTCTTTGAAAAACCAAAATGTGCTAAAGAAAAAAAATATTGTGCGTTTTGTTCTTTTTAGAGTTTCTAGTCTCTTTCTTATACAACAGTAATGTCGGAGATATTACTGTTGAACGGTAAGAGCTAGAGACTCAGTGTAAACGCCAATCGACTTAGCATAGTCGAAAACCCCCCAAAATGAACTTGACCTTTGACCTCTGATCTCAAGGTCAAGGTCAAAACGAGGTCAAATCGAAAACGTTAATAATTAGAGACTCAAGACCAGCTGCAATCAACTCGGCATGGTCAAAGACCTCTAAAATGATGTTGAACTTCATGTCATGTGACATTTTTTAGATTTTATGAAAAAACTTTCGAATCCTCTAAAATATATGACAAATTTTTTGCCATATTTTAACTTGTTTTCGGTTAGATTACTGTGAAAGATAAAGTTTCAAATTCGAATCTCATTATTGTCCGCTAAAAAGTCTCTGAACAAAAAAGAGCTACTTTAGGCGCACTTATGTAGGAAGGAACAAAACGCCACTTTATAAATAGAAGTGATGAAAACTACTATTTAATAGGTGCGTTAAATTACTGATAATGCTGCATCCAAACTCAGGAGACGGATATCGGAAGCACCAAGTCTTCCATCATTAGGCTTGACGTACGTGAGTCACGTACGTCATGCTTAAGGTTGTGGTACCACAAACAACCTTGTGAACTAACAACCTATGATGCCTATGCTATGCCATGTTGCACAAGCAGCTGCAGATTTCAGAGATGTGTTATCTCTGAAATCTGCTGCTGATTATTTTCACGTTTACTTAAATAAATAGAGTAACAGCTCTGAATTTGCCTTACGTAGCTACAAAAAATGTAGACATCAATATTTTTTATATAATTTTATACAATTTGTACCTACGAATAACAGGTTTCAAATAAATTGTTTTATTAAGTAATTTGATTGGTGCATTTCGACACAAATCACTTGGTTACTGCATGATTACATAAACCCAATGAGTTATTGGAGCGTTACTTTCATGTAGACTGCACACGATAAAGCTATTTTAGGTCGAGTCTAGAGAGAAAGAATAAAATGGTTTTATGGGTATCTGAATACATAATAAAATTTTAAAACATCATGTTCTTACACTACGTCAGATGCTAATATCGGTCTTGAAAATTTCGGAAGTAATGTGGTAGTTTTCTCTGTTCGTAAGGATCTTGTAGACAACCTAAACTTTTATGGCAAACAAAACTCTTGGAAGTGAACCTTAATATCCTTTTAGTTGTTTCCACGTTGTTATTTGTTGGCTTAGGAGGTTTCACCATAAATGGTGGAATAAACTTTAGGGATATAGTCTATCTATCTATACTAATATTTTAAAGTGACAAAAATATGTAGGTATGAAAAAGGTACCTAAACCACTGAACCCATTCTGAAAATTAGCTAAGTTGTGCTATATAAACCAAAACCAGCATGGGTTTAATATAAAAAGTATTTTTTTTTCGCCCGATAGATGGGAAGGGCACCACCCGGATACGAGGGGTGGAGGCAGAGAATTCATCATGCATCCCCCACGGCCGGCCACAGGTCAGACTCTTACTGACTAAAGTCTGACTTGTGACTTGCCGGGAAGGCTTTTAAGTCATGTAATGAGGCGCTCACCACCCAGGGGAGTGGTAATGCAGCGTTACTCAGCATACGCTAGTAAACAAAATTAACGACGGGACCCCTATTGGGCCCCGTCGTCGTGGGCATTATGAATAATTATCTAAGTATTTATCGAGTCGTTGAGATTCCGTCATACAATCTCTATCGGCACGTTTGTATGTCATTCGTTTTTACAGACCTTTACAATATGATGATAGCCTAGAAACGATAAAGGCGAGCACTCATTGTTCTTGGTTCTGTGTTTATATTTTAATCGGAAACCTGAAGGTAAATGATTATTGAAATCATTTACCGATTACAGAACTGCTTTCTTATAAAGCCTGCACAGATTCCTACGTAACATACGTCTTGGCTGTATCAGGTTCGTATTACAGAAAGGCAATTGATTTGCCCATATTACGTGGGATCAACCACGTTACTGGCAAAATGTGGGTGCGTATGATTTATCTCTCTTACTTCTTCTACTGTTATGTGTTCTTCTACGTCGTTCATCGATGATTTTGCCAATATCAAGGTAATGCTTGATAGTACCCGGCACAGAAAAACTAGTTACTCCGAACTAGCTTCCGGTGTGGAAAAAGATAGAGAACTTTGTTCGGTATTGCAAGTGAGCGTCTGGAACCCGGATTTTAAAAACGAACTTCCCATATCTGCTTAACTCCTCGGAGATATATATAACGCCTACCTAGGTGTGATTGTTATGTATTGTCACAGAATAGGGAATTGTTGTTTCCTATTAAGTTATAATTATAAGTGGATACTTACTCACTTAATTATTACTGACTATTTTTTGCATAACCGATGATATAATCTGATAGCGCTATACGAGTACCTAAACATTTTCTTATTTAACCGTCACATGCTCATGTGAATATTAGTTAATTAGGTATTGTTTTCTTTACATATTCAGTGTCATTTTATGAGAAAGCATTGTTTTCCTAGAAGACGGTGTAAGAGAGTCGCTTTTTTACATACGTCTATTATAATATCAGTTTTCACCTCATCGTTGTGAAGAGCATTTTTTTAAATGGCAATTTGTAATGTTGCGTGTTTGTAACCGAAACGAAAAGTAAATTGTAACGTTTCTTAGAAAAATTACATTTAATCACGTTATGTTTCGATCAAAATTATATCAATATTAATAATAATAATATTGTGACTGTAAATCTTTGATGGTACTTTCCACGACCAGATTTCGACAGTTAATTGTTTTTTTTTGAGTTCCGTACCCAAACCTATAACCCTATTACTGAGACTTCGCTGTCCGTCCGTCCGTCTGTCTTGGGCTGTATCTCATGAACCGTGATAGTTAGAAAGTTGAAAATTTCACAGATGATGTATTTTTGCAGCCTCAATAACAATAAATACTAAAAAACAGAATACAATAAATATTTAAGGTGGCTCCCATACAACAAACGTAGTTTTTTTTATCGTTTTGGTACGTAACACTTCGGTATATATTTCGTATCCATATTTGGTTGACCTCAAACAGTGTAGGTATTATTATTTTACAATCTGCTTAGAACCACTCAACTACTGTGACAAATGGATTGTTGAATGGGACCTCAGTAGTTTTCGAAAATCAAAGATAAATATTAAGCAGATTGAAGCGTTCGCTCCACTAAACCAATTATAATTTTCACGTAATTATAATTACTTATAATTCAAATCAATGAATGATGTTGAAGGCTAACTTTCGTATTTAGTCAACTCAACTAGGAAGCTGAATAGTACACAATAAAAGTTTGTGGAAACAGTGAACATAAAATGACTGTAAAAATTATATTAAAGAGTAGTTGTGGGTATTATATGTTAGTTTATTTTAATTGCCTTTACTCTCTATTTAAATGACTTCACTACGTACATAAGGAAGTTATCAATATAAGAGTATAATTTCTTCTATGTGATACCAGAAACCACGTTCTTTGAAAGTGACTGTAAACAGTAAATAGATCAAATAAATTGTATTATGTGTCTATAAAGATACATGGATGTCACAGATTTCGTAGCTAGATGCTAATTAATTAACAGGTAAATTTGTTAGAAGTACCTAGTTGTTCTTGTATCTGACGTTTAGGTATCAGCTAATAAAAGGTTCCAAGTAATTGGTTACATACGCAATGATATTGTTCCGGACAAAATCTTTGCGCTTGCAATTATGTAACTACTCTGGTAGAACAACTGAGTGTTAGGTAGGTACAGTACTACATTCAGCTTCGCTTCACTTCGTTTCCTGGTCAATTTGCTCCTTTCGACACTTACTACGGGAGAAAACTTCAAAGCTGCGTTCATTTCGATATTTGATTCCTATTTTGTATAGGTAGATATTGAGTTAATTTCAAATTGACATAGAGATGCGCGGGCGTAAGGCTTTTTGTCTGTGTGAGTTAAGTGATAAATAATAGGCTTCATAACAAAAAAGATCAGTATAATTTGATTAATTACGTAAGATCATTTGTACAATCATTCCACGATTTGGTCTGAAGGCCACGATGAAACAATTCCTGTTTTGAACTATTCAAATACCTCGCTTTAGTTCCGGTCGATATAGACCTACTTAGTATTTTATTTTTCCTAGATAGGTCTGCCAAGTAACACGGCACGTGTCCGTGGCCATTACACACACACCCAGTTCGTTCGATTCTGCTTTGCACTGATAACGACAGTGAATAAATCGACGAAGGCTCACGCCATCACTGTTCGTGTGATTGCTGTATTGAGTGTATCACGCCGAATCACGCGCATACAGTCCAACAGTCTCGTTGAAACCCGCCGGCCGCGCACCGGTGCTCGTTACTCATTATTTTATTCTCGCGATTTTCCACGCTACGGGAAAATACATGCGACCTTGACGCACTATTCTAATATATTTTTGTGATTTTAATGCTACGCTCATATCTTAATTATGATTTTAGTTCATGTACTCGTATACTTGCATTAGTTCGCAGTGAAATTAATTCAAAACAAGTTAAGTGTTATGTGTTGGTTAGTGTAAACATTGTGATTGAATTAAAGTAGTTACAAGTTTCAAATAGGTACTTAATATGAAGAACATTCCGAAATCTAAGCCCTTGTTTGTTATACAGTGCTATGAAGTAAGTTGACTACGAATAAATTTGTTCTTGATCTTATTGGAGCGAAACAAAATAAGTAGGTACTTACTTGCAAGTTAGTTGAAGCTTGTCTTACCTACATAAGTAATAGGTAGAAAACTGCTTTGAGATTGCCATCTTAGTAAGAGGTAGGTACTCTAGGTATATTGAGATTTAGGTCATAATATCTACAGTGTTCATGATCAACTAAGAAATGTGAAAGATATTTCTGGTTAAATCGTGATTGACGTTGACTGGCGCCAATATGTGACGTTAAAACAAGTGCATGTTCACGTCTATGTACCTGGTTGTATGGAGCTATTGCCATATAATAAGCAGTAGTACCTACCTATACCTAAACTTGCTATCACGTCAGTCTTCAATACTTTAATGGTACCTAACTATTACCAGGCTAAACCTATATATTTTGGGAACTCCATAATAAGAATAGCCGGGATTTCGAACATATACATACATATATCACACCTATATCCCCGAAGGGGTAGGAAGAGGTGTATTGCCAGTAAATTTTTGATCCCACGTAATAGAGGGCAAGCTTATTGCCGTTACCGGGCACTATAGAAAGTTTTTTGGAACGAAGTTCTCTAACGCGGCTTACGGGTAGTGCGATTGCCGTTGCCTTGCGAGGAAATATTACATCTTACGTGCCAGCCACTATGGCACAGCCAATTAAAGTCCTGGTCGTCTCGGACTATAGGCATACAAAAAGACATCCCCTACCTCGCCGGGGCGACGGGAGAGAACTCCATGTAAATTACGCAAGTAAAAAGGGAGAAAATGAATAGGCCTTCCGTAAAAACTAATTCTTTCGGTTGTGGTTGAGTTTGCTAAGACGAAATGCCTACACACTTAAATAATTGTGGTCGTCTGAATTTGGATAGGTAGCCAACTCCATCGGTTCTTAGATTCTTGGAACTCCCTTTCCTAGGACATAGAATGTAGCAGGTAGGTATTTACCAACTACCAAACCATACAGACGTCACATGACGTTAAATCGATACCCATGCACACCCTTACCAAATGAAAAAGGAAGACATACCTATATTTGTGGATGTAATGCATCGTTCAACCCTTAGTAGACCATTATGGTCTACTAAGAACTAACCATAGAACTAGTTTAGAATAGACAATTCATGACTACATAATCCAACCGTGACGTAGCGTTCGGTTAAGCCGGGGTAACTGGGGATTTAGATGTCTGTTTTGAAATTCACTTACCTTTTGTAAGTCCTACCTACCTTCGACATAGGTATTGCTATGTTTTGAACTACCTACCAATATCAAATGAACTCCTAATTTTGTACTTAATATAATCATTGTTATCGCTTTATCTACCAGTGCAGGTGGGCAATGGCCTTTATTATAGTAATTGAAACCACGGTTATAATACTTTCACTGCATACCTTGATTTATAAATCTTGTAATTTTCCGCCATGTTCATTCGCGTCCGGTCAACTTAGTACCTATACTATTTCAATAATGTTAGTTATTTTTTAATTGGATAACGTTTGCTGTGTTTTCCATTCGTAGGTAGGTACGTATTTACTATATTATAACTGCACTAGTATATTACCATCCAGGTCTACCACCTGTCAGGCTAGATTGACGTGGTGAAATAAGTATTCAACACGATTCAGATATAGGTACTTACCTAGAAGATATATTACAACGGATACCAACTTGATACTTCTATACTTATTTATTTACAATAAGAATAACAATTTACATAATTATGTACAAAAAATATTTACACTACAGAATGTCGTTTAAAAAATCCTCCGCGTAATTGCTGACTGGGAAGATTCCCAGTCAGCAATTACGCGGTTGGATGGCGATACTTATGCTTTGGGCCAGAAAATAGCCAGCCTTCTGGTCCTGAGAAGCATCGATTAAGCATTTAGCAATGTCTCTATAAAGGCGGCGAGCGCTATCGGACCCCATAAACCCAGTGTTTCTACCACAAACGGCTCAAATATGTAATCATCTGCTAGGTTAGCATATTTACGCCGTTTGAGGCCTTCAGCCGTAATATAGTAGTTAAGTACCATGCATAGAAGTAATTGATTCCGTTATTGTCGTTCGTGTATAAGAGTGTACTCGTATGTAAGTACCTATATATATACCTAATATCTTGGGCTGGGCTAGCTGTGCCTTGGGTATGATAAAATAATAGGTAGGTACCTACTTAGATTCTGATTGTAGGAACGTAGGTAGGGAGGCACGTAAAAAAACTACAGCAGGCTGTATTTATCAAGTAGGTATACCTATCTACCTATGGACAGTTTTATAAAATGACCCCTCGAGGTAAAATCTCCCACCGTATAACAGTGACTATTAGAGTCATCTATCCAATGGCACAAAAAGGCTTCATCCCTGCAACATCTCCAGTTGCCTTTCTGAGTGTCATGATGGTGTGAGCACTTGTAGTTGTTTTATTTGAAAAACATTACCAACTGTGCCTCTAATGAGGTAAAATGATCCCTCTTCGTGGGCATAAAATGAATACTGGAATCACTTTACCCCTTAGTACTTTTACAGAGACTGATCTCAAAGCAGCAGTTCAGGGAAGTCCCACATGTGACCAGCGGCCGGTGTACGATTAGCCTAATGTTACTTTTAGAAAAGTAATGAAACTCAACTCAAACAGTTGATAACGTGATCCAGTTTTTATCATAAGTACTTTGTGCAAATGGAGTTATTTAACCGGCTTGTGATAAACCGCCTCGTTTAACAATGCTGATTATGAAAGGAAAATTCCAAAAACTGGTATGATGATTTAATATAATTCTTATAGTATAGCACAGATTATTAGGTAGGTACTTTTTTATATTTGAAGACAACTACACTATTAGTAAAGTGTTACGGATATTACAGTGCAAAAATCGACACAAAAAATATGGAGGTTCTACATATTTGCAATATTTGTAATCATTCAACATCTCTAGCTATTATTAGATGACATCATCAAAATGTTACGGTCAATTCAATGTTACCTAATGTTGGTGTCAGTAAATATCACGTCGACCAACAGTAGATGCGGTAAGGTGAGTGTCGAATGATCTTTAAGAATTGGTTGAAATGATCAATGCCAATTTAATATTAATAATATAGCTCTGAATACCCACACGCCATCAATTACGGGTCTGTTTAAAGTGGGAATGGCTTTGTTTTCCCCGCCACTGTAGGCGCGAGATTTTGAATTTAGTTTTGGTAGATATGAAAATCAACATGCCCCCCCCGGGAGACGCCGCTGGTCTACCACTAGGTATGCAATGCATTCTGCTGTTGTAATAATTGAGTTGCGTTTGTCGATCCGGGTCGAACTCCTAAACGACTGGACCGATCTTTATAAATTCAGATATATGCACTCACGGTGATGGTCACTATGACCGTGCCAAATTTCAAAAAGATCGGTCCAGTCGTTTAGGAGGAGTTCGATCACGAACGAAATACACGAGTCGTCTAAGAAAGAGCTTCGTAAACTCCGCTCAATAAGAACGTGTAAAAATAGAATAATTACCTAGGTATTAGTAACGCAAATATTTACTTAAGTAGGTAGTAATATATGCATAAAAATACATCCTTTTTTGCTAATAAGATATTAAAATTTATGATGTGATGGATGACACTACGCTGGCTTTATTTTTAATGTTATATTATACTACTTTATTTCCGTACTACGTACCGCTAGGGTAATTTATTAGATATCAAAGTTCAATACTAATAAATACCTAATATGATACCTAGTTCTTTTCTTAGATATTACACTATTGTTTATTTATATGCTAATTGGGTTCACGTTTTTGTAAAATCGTCGTTTCCTCAGTAAAACCCCAAGTCATGGACACACAGTATCAGCCATTAGCACTGATTATATAGTATTCTGTCGTATCCGGTAGTAATTAGGTACCTACTAAGTGCTACATAGTGACATTAAACCAAGGAATAGGTACTAGGTACCTAGGTACCTACTCGTAGAAGACAAAATATAGACCTCTGTGGTAGAACCGCAGAACCACACATAAAAACTAAACTCACTCACTTACCTATGTAGAAACTATGTTAGGTATCATTTATTATACAACAAAAGTATATATTATACGTTACGTTCGCAATAACCTTGACTTTAGTGTTCCAAATGGAGACTAAATTGTGTCTCTATTGTTTCCAGAGAAATAGGTATTAACCACCGATAACTATTCTCGTAATGCTGAGTTATATTTCTTAGTGTTAGGAGATGTTTTACGTGGGGTTTGTGTGCCTGGAACATACAGCATCGTACCCTCGTTGATAGTTAAGTAGGAGCTCGCTGCTCTCACTTGCGGCCACTAAATAGTTTACCGCGGTCGCTTATGCTATTAAGTACGAGTACAACTGTTTCTTACGCTGTGTTGGATGATGATCAGTGTACGGCACACTACAGGGGTTTTAATATATCATACCTACACATTAATGCACAGTAAAATTGCTCCTCCGAGTCTGAGACAGCCACGTTCTCCTTCATACTAAACTAATCCTGCCGGTTTCCCGTAAAATTTGGATTTTTAGTAGCACACATTTCGCCAGTTAACTGTTACGGTGACCTCTCATAATATTATTTCGTAATCGCGTAGCTCTATTACAGACTCTTTCTGAGAATTAGATTCGGTTAATATGTGCAGGAAATAGTAAGAATCAAAGAATCAATTTCATTTATTCAGTTTAGGCACATAAAGAGCACATATGAATGTCAATTTTATGTCAAGCACTATTATAAAAATACTAAATTAATTACATAAATAACCATTTGAAAATGATTCTTTCGCTGGTTCGGTAAGTTGGTTCTCCTGAGAAGATACCAGCAAGAAACTCAGGTAGATTATCCATTTTCTTTTTTAATAATGTTTTGTTTACATTGTGTTACAATTTGTATTGTAGGAGTGACTAACAGCAGCAGATTAGGGTGACCATGCATTTTTATCATTAAGATATTCGTCTATATTATAATAGCCTTTCGTCATCAAACGTTTTTTCACTACTATTTTAAACTTATTAAGAGGCATGTCAACCAAATCCTGCGGAATTTTATTAAATATTTTTTTTATTTCTTGTATTATAATTATAGTTGTCGGATCTTTTTTTGAAGAGTTCTATGTTCTTCCGTACATATACGATGTTGTCGTAAACATAATGAGAAGCAACGGTTAAAATATTAATTTCTTTAAATAGTTCCTTCAGCGAGTCACGGGGTCCGAGTCTATAGATTGCTCGTATAGCTCGTTTCTGTAATATGAATATTGTCTCAAAGTAGAAATGGTTAGGTAAACTAACTATAGTTAATTAGAGTTTTACCACGACCTTAGAGGTTGAAATGTGTTGAAATGCATAAACATAAATATACTAAACGTATCTTCATCTGTATTGGTAGGTATGTAGAAAATATTAATTGGTATAAATATAGAAAAAAACAAAAATATAAAAAATATGTTTATATGCTTTAAGCACGCATAGTAAAAACCCCTCGAGGTTTTTCTAACCGAGAGTAGGTACAGGTAGTTAAGGCATCAACAAAAAGTTGCTAGTATTTTAATATTCTTAAATACCAAAATATTATCAAGGAAGACAATTAATAAAACAATTAACACTATGAGTCGTGTCTCATGAAGTCATCGTAACTCAAAATGCCTCTTTTGAAATTACTTAAATAATCGTACATATATTGAGAAACTGAAGACATGATAATAAAATACATCATTAGTAACTACCTATTTTTTTCTAAACTAAATGCATAGAGACAAAATATATAGGTACTTACACATAAGTATAACGCATATGATCACGCCAGCTTACCTCCAGGGGTAGGTAGGTAACTTTGTTAGTCCCAAGTATTAGAAGACGAGCATAGTAATCGGGAACTTTTTAAATGAGAGCTAGCTCACATTTCAGAGGTCGTTAAGGCAATTTGAAGGATTGACAGATTGTTGTCCTATCTTAATATCCTAAACCAAAAACAAAAACCTGACTGAAGGGTAGCGGTTCTTTTACAACACCATATAATTCAAACACGGAAAAAAAAACTTTAGTAGGTATTTTGATTGACTCGGTGGCGTGGTCGATACGCATCCGCTTTCGATGCCGGAGTCTCGAGTTCGATTCCCGATCGGGACAAACTTAGTGTGATGACACATATAATTATATATTAATAATTACTTATAATAATAACATATTTTTATTTTTATTATTTTTCATACGTTTGCATCGAAGTCTGGGTGTTTTCTATGTATATTATGTATGTATTTACAAAAATGTGTATAAGTATTTATATCAGTTTATCTAGTACCTACTCATATCACAAGCTCTGCTTAGTTTGAGACTAGATGGCGTTGTGTGAAGTCTTAACATATTTATTTGAGGCAACTTAGTTTTTTTTCAATAAAATTAAATATTGGAAAATAATGAAAAATATTTGCTAGGCGATTTGCGACGCTCTTAACCCTTGCCAGGTAGGTACTTTTAATTACGGAAAATAAATAACAAAATTATTTGAGGCAAGTTAATTTTTTTACAGATTATTCGTTATTTATTTGTGCCAGAGCGTAGTCTATTGATGCCGATCAATAGACTACGCTTAGCATAGGTGCACCACTCGCAATTGAAGTTGTCTTAAGCCTTTTCTAAGATCCTGATAGAACTTAAAAGAATGAACATCTATTCAATTTACTCGGTTTTTTAACCGTTTGCTTTAGAATTCTTCTAGGTTTCGTTTATTTTAATCGATAAATCTCTTTAACCATAATTAATAAAGTCAATTAATTGTTTGTTTGCAGGACCGCCAACAAACGTTACCGTTGCGAAAAGTTGATCACCCTCAGGAATTAACAAACAAACAGCCGAACAACCATGTCCCACCGAAGAGGGAGGCTACTGATAACCCACCACCCCCACCACCGGTAAGATTTCATTACTTAATATCTATAATATTGCACAAAAACACATATACTTTTCCACTGATATATAACAGTGGAAAAGTATATGTGTTTTGTGGAATATGTGTAGCAGATTCCACCAAGTGCCGTCCATCGACAGTATAAATAATACTTATAGGTATATAAGTTTAACCTTCTTGAATATTCCAGTTATTATTTTTAACAATTCTAAACGTAGGTATATTGATCCTCAATTTGTTAGATATCACCACGTCTATGCATCAGACGGCTGGATTCACTTTATCGTACCAAATATAAAAACTAATACACAAACAAACAAACATCGTCTCAACCCAAACGTCCGACTCCGTTCCGTCGTGGGTAAAAAAATGAACCACTCGTACAGTTTGGCTAGCGTGGATAAGCTAGCCGCTAGAATAGGTGAAGTTGACTTACACTCGAGAGGTTGTTGTTACACAATTGCAATTAGGTTAATTTACCTTATCCTAATATAATCCTTGTGACTATTTCTCATGAAGACAAGAAAATTGACCAAATAAACACTTCGGTTACGTGACCGTAGTTTTCCTCGATCGAAACCATTGCTTGAAGTCGATCGGCTAAACTCGATTATGTCAACGAGTAGTGGGTATTTGCCGTACGTAAATACGTAAGACCTATGTGCACTAGAACAAGTACTGTAGTACACGTTACAATCTAAATCGTGTATTACATACTGTGCTCAAATCGAGTTGTACCTAATCTTATTCTGCTTAATGGTGCTGAGACTAATTTGTTCTCTATACCAAACGTAGCTAATTTACTTTTGCAATAATATAGGTACCTATATTATGTTTTGAGGAGTATTGTAATGTGGTGTGGAAACCACCACATAATTTTGTTGCAAAATTCAATGTTACAACTTAACACCGAATCATACATCTATTCAATAGACAAATTTGACAAAACCTGCTCAACATTTTAGTCAATGTGCCTAGAAAGTTTGCCATAGGTTAAGTAATTCCTAATTAAGCTTTTTCTGTGCATGTATGTTCTTAAGCAAGACTTTATATTACTCAAGATTTAAGAAGATAATTATGTAAGTAGGTACTCAAATTGTATCTAATAATATTAATAAAATATCCATATATCATTTCAGATGCCAACTACAAACGGACACCATAATGGAGATCATAAAATTGTAGACAGTCAAAAAATCACCCCAAAACCCATTACGGCAGATGTCGTGAACAATTCACATGTTAAGAAAAATGGTACTGTGACACGAACTCCAACTCCTGATTATAATAATAAAATGGAAATCAAACAAATGAAGAGTGTAAAGGACGAAAAAGCTGAGATGGACTCACTAGAATCATATAAGTTAAAGAATCCTTCAAATGTACTGCCAAAACCGCCTTCACACTATTTTCACAAGGCCCCAAACGGCACAGCAACTATGAAGAAACATTCTCGACCTGTGTCCGTTACAATAGGTGAATATGCCTATGGTAGTGCCAGCAGAAAAGAACCGACAAAGTTGGATTTCCTTAATGGTGAAAAATCTAACGGTAAACGAGATCCTGACGAAGAAATTTCTATATCAAATAGGCTGCAGTCAGAGTTGGCTTTAACCTTATCTAGATCTAATTTACGAAAGAAGACTGAAGCTTTGGTAAGTTCTTTACTTTTATGATTTTAAACTGAACGTTGAAGTATTTTATGATCTGTGCTCTATTTACCAGCAAATGCTAATTGTAATGAAACAATACTTGACGGCATTGATTGACAATGGTTAGAAACTATGCAGCGTAATCAAAGGTATTTGCACAGGTAGGTACTTACTTATAACGCTCATTGGTAGAACAGAGTTAAATCCTGTAAGGAAATTTCAATATAATACCGTACTTACATTCGTAGTCGGCAATGTAAGTCTTATCTATGCAAGCAAAATTCGATATGACTTATGTGTGGTGGATTTGTAAATCATTCTTCTCGATCATGAATCACTCGTCGAAATAAAATTCGTGAGTATACGACTGAAGTATTTTGTGGACAAGATTTCTGTCATTTAACAAATATTTTAGATAATAATGATACACAGATACCTTTACATACCTATATAAGTAGATATATTTCAATGAAGATAGATATCAATTGATTAGAAGCGTCAATAGGAATTTAGAGACGACAATAGCACAATGGTGAATATCAGAGAACGACGCAAACTGTAAACATTAAAATCTTTGTTTCGAATTTCAATAAACAACATCCGTCCAGTTAGCGATACTAGTAATAAGATGGTGTTGTTGTTAGACTCAGGTCAATTTCTTAGAATTGTTGTCAATCAGGCACGGAAAGAATAGGTGCTTACTTTTAATTGAAGTGAAAGTAAACCTAAAATTCAAAGAAATCTTAGGTACTAAACTGCGCTTTAGCTGCGAATGTGACTTATTCAACATTACCATAGTTGCACTTTCAAAATAATTAGACACTAATTAAATACCTCCTAAGTCCGCACAAGGAGATCTTTCTGTTGAAACTGTATTAACAATAAGTTCTGAATTCTTTCCAGGATCAACAACTTATAAAAAGACATTATAATACAACGCTTGATATAGGAGGCAGTGATTCTTCGGTAGACAAACATTTTCTCGCTAGATATGGAAATAATCTGTTGCCTTTACCTCCGTCTGTAGCTATACCAAAAGTATCAGTCTCCAAATTAAAATTGTAACAAGAAAATAACATAGGTATCAAAGGAAAATTTAAAATCATTTGTGCACACATAATAGAAAATGCATTACCAATCAATATCTATAGCAACTGCATGTATTCACGTTTTATACTAACGGTCGTGGTTATCTTATAAAGGGTTTTGAAAGGCTCAATAGCACAGCATGAGTTTAGATACTGGTTAGAGAAAAACTGGCAAATAGCATAGGACATGACTCTATATTAATACTGCAATGAGAATGATTAGCACACAAATTGGGTTATGAACTGGTTAATTCTGGTGGTACCTTCGAATCCTAATGATCTCTTTGAAATAGAATGGTTTCATATCAGCACCTACGTACCTACCTATATTACGAGTAGCTTTGTTGGTAGGTACCTACAACTCATATTATGTGTATACCTACTTTTTTTTTATACATCTATCAATTTTTAGAGTACCTAATATAGATAATAATAACGTACGCCAGATTCTCACACACAAGCTCTACCTGTTGCTTTGCGAATCTGGCAATAAATGTACATGTAGAAGCATTCACAATGACTTACATAAGAATTCTGTGACCTACATGAATTGATTTTTTTTACTCTAACAAATTAATCCCATTCAGACTTTCGTATTTTGTGTCTTACTGTATGAACGTAAGGGTAGGGGACACCGAGAACACCGTAGAGGTCACTGATATGAGAATGATACTTGGAATTCACAGGAGTTCCAAATGCAATAACCCACTGCCTTCCCGGAAAACTGTTATATTACGCTAATCGATACAAAAAAATAGTTTATACGCTTTTACGCACGTTCCTAATATTTGTGTTGTTTATTATTTACAGGCAGACGCAAGTCGATGAAGATAGAAGAAAAGGCATAGGTTCTATAATATAGCTCATATAAATATGACGTCTAGTGATAAAATAAAATAAAAAGTTTGGTTAAAATTTAAATTGTCGACCAAAGTTAGTTAGTTAATTAGAAATTAATTTAACTTATGAATTTATAAAACTGTATCAATATTGTTAGGTACCTATGTAAACTAAGTATGTAGTGCCACGTCTGAAATATGTACTTATGATCTAAAGTTAAAATTAGGTACTCTTGTACCAACAATAATGTAATAAAATTGTAGCAATGTACCCAATTAAATGTGTTAATATAATTTTATGTTTAACAGTCGAATTATTCAAGTATGTAATTTTTTTATTCAGTTTTGGTAGGTACATATCTATTCACGGAATGCCTAAGTCATAATAAAGTTCTGATGTAAAATTAACGGAGTAATTATTTACTTTGACCCTCGGAAGTAGTGTTTTATTATACGTAGGTCATACTTATGCAGCCTTTATAGGTTCAAAAGCCACCGAGCCTTTCCCCAACGCAGTTGGGGTCGGCTTTCCAGTCTGCGATTCGGCTGAACATCGATATTTTCCGTGGACCGACTACCATCTGACCTCCACAACCCATATACGATATCTGTAGTTAGACCGGTCGAATTATGTTTAAGGGCTCCTCCAACTACCCCTAACGACTGCCATTGATATGCGTATGACAACCGGGACCGTCGGCTTAACGTGATCTCCGAGGCACGGTGGGGTCTCAATGTCTTAAGAAAATGGTCAGCCTTCCTAAGACCGGCCTAGCTAGATGTTGCTTAACCTTTTCATTGTGTTAACATAGCCGATTACCACTAGACCACGAGACCACCCTGCAAACTCTACAGGTACATACGTAAAAAGTTTTTTAAGTAATAGCAGCAGACAAGCAGACACTTGTATGACTTATCATAGATTAGCAGAGACTATGAAAGTAAAGTAAAAGTAAAAGTTTACTTTCATAGTCTCTGGTACCTAATAGTATTATTGTCTGTAGCATAGAGTAAGGTAATATATTGGTCTGTAGTCATATAGTTGCTCTGAGGTGATCAGTCTGTAGTTGTGTCAATCTGACAAAACAGTTAATTGTCACTAGGTATCTTTCTATTTATTACTAGGTATGTTTCTACCTATGTACAGTAGGTATCTGTTCCCGTGGCGACAGATTATTCATAAATAATGTAATATATTTTAATAACCGGAATATGACAGAAATGAGCTATATAAAAAAGACGTTGTCTAACAAAAGTCTTTCATTCAGTGTAAGTGGAAGTCTTAGACGATTATTGTCGAAGCAATGTAAAGAATACACGGACACAATAGCCATTGAAAATGCATTCAAAGAGACTTCCAGAGACGGTAAAGCCGTATTACGGTTCGTGCGGTTAGGTAAGCTACACCTATGTAGTTATCTATGGTCTTCATGGGTACCTAATTTCAAGGAGGAATCGCGAATAGTATGGAAATAACGATTGAACACATTTTGCGACGGTCTCCAAACGAATTGAAACTGTGTCAAAATGCTGGACCAAATATTGTCAGAATAAGTGAAATTTACCTACTGCAAAAAGGAGTAGGTCATCCACCTACTGATCTTTTTCGAATGTAATTTATATGGATGAACTGGTCTGACCTTATTGTGGGTAGTCAAGTGAAGTCACAATAAGGTCATCTATCTAATCAGTATTCAATCACACTGATAAATAACGTTGGGGTTTAATTTCAGCATTAACCGCAAGAGCTTTGGTCATAGCTTATGAAAAGGAACGGGTTACTCCATCTAATGTTGAAAGTTGTGAGGTGTGTGCTGAAAAATCACTATATTTAATTACCCTGTATCCATGGAAGGCAGTCAAGTTATCTGTATTTAAGAAAAGCGAAAGAAGTTGTATCAAAGTTTTGTTTCTTGATAAAACTGCGAGATATTTCGAATTACGCGGGATACCGAAAATGAAGGTAAAGTAAGTAAGGTAAAATATAGGTAGGTTCTTCTGGCTTTCAATAAAAACTAGGATTTATTAGTGTATAGAAATAATATAATAATAGGTAGGTACCTATATAGCGATCCAATGAAACAATCCGCCATAAAGTACATAGCTGGTGTGAGTCTAATAGACAAAATGTAAAACAGTTAGGTACCTAGTACGTAGGTACCATGTATAAGCGAAAGTTGCAGTGTGTCAGAAGTAGTAACCAAGACGGAAAAGTTATGCTTCGATGGTACGGACATGAAGAGAGGATGGATGGCAGAAGAGTGACAAAACATATATATAGGTACTTAACTGGAGCGAGTCAGAGGTCAAGCTAGAAAGGGTCGACCAAGGCGAACATAATAATTACGACCAAATCGCAGATAAAGGAACTACGATGCTCGCCGCATTTATGAATGTTTGATGCCGGTAATATTTTCCCGTGGACCAGTTTTAATGAAGGCGCAGATACATTCTAGCTAGATCGTAAGTGGAACGATTTTGTTATCGAGTGCTGTATAAGTAAGTAAGGTCTACCCGAGTCCCTATCTAGGTAGGTAGGTATACCGTATAGGTACTCAATCTAGGCCTATAACGAGGTTCCTAATTTTAGCAAGATCAGGTAAAAAGCTGTCGCCTTCTGTAGGTCTGTACTGTACTATACTGTAGCTAAGTATATTTGATCTAACTTTATAAATTTATTTCAAAGATTTATTGGGACCTGTGGCGTCGTTACATAAGAGAACTAAACGCAGCGAAGAAAATATGGCCATTCACAGATAAGTTCAATGATCCAAGTAAACGAACTGATAATGAAACACACGGTATAGAAATCTGTGTTGAAAAACCTAAAACGCAAGTGAGTGCAATGATTCTGACATCAAAATTACATTCTGCGTCGGTTTTGTATCTACTTAGATTATAGTAGAATCCGTTTATCAAGGCCATGTTGATCAACAGCTTAAAATGAAGAATTTAGGTAGGTAATTAATTATACAGCTTCGTTTGGTCTTAATCGTTATTTATACTTACCTAACAAAGGCGGATATAATCAGTTTGCATTAAGTAACATGTCGCATAATTACTATAAATTTTCCCGTTTTTGTGGCCTGTGATAACCCGCATTATCGCGTTTATTTTTCCCGTTACCGTCGCGTCGCCCGTAATAACATCGAGCTTCGCAAGTCAATATTTTAGAACGAATTTGATTTCCATAAAATAGGATACTGTGAGTTAACCTTAAAAGTAGATATATGCTACCGCGGACTTTTTTTAGAAATTTCAAACAAAAGCAATTCTTTAGTAGGTAGTTACAGAATTTTAACATAACATTAACCATCACCAAATATCGGAGACTCGATAAAATAATGTTACATGGTAAATATCCCGAACATTCTAATCGTAATAACATTAACCGTTTGACCAGCGCACGCAACGGAAGTTCTCAAAAGAAACCGTTTTTAAAACATATCTCACAGCTGCTCCGCTCCTACTAATCGTAGCGTGATGCTATATAGCCTGTAGCTTTTCCGAGATTAGCGCGTTCAAACAAACAAACTCTTCAGCTTTATAATATAAGTATAGATAACGTTATCCTTCGATTTCAATACAAACGGACTACTAAAGTTATTTTAATTTTCTAGAAATTTCCGCGGAAATGGACCGACAAACATTTATATTTAGGCTCACTGAGAGCGATTGAGGACCAAAATCGCCCATGTCCGGTGCCCGGGTTGGGGAGAACTGAAGAAATTAAACTATTGTATTTGAATCCCGAATATTTCGGTTGCTGGGAGCAATCGGAACACTGGGTCCAATGTAGAGAGAGTTCGTCAGACTTTGCAAGTCAAAATAGCGATTGTACAGGTGGTCAAATAAAAAGTGAACTTAATACATCTGTTGGATAATGTGCTTCTTAAATATATGATGAAATACACTGTATCACTTTTTTAATTATAATATCAAATATAATGTACCTACGCACGCAAAAAAATAAATAGCGTTAGAGGTACTAGGCCGAGATTAGAAGTCGCGAGAACCCTTTTAGGGTCAGTTCACACCAAGACGCGACGCGACGCGACGATGCTTGAAAAGGCCAGTGGTTTTGCGCTTCGCAGCGCGACGCCGCGACATGCATCGCGGCGTCGCGAGGTGCATCGTGAAGTCAACACGCCAACAAAAAGACACCGCGGGGCGCAGCGAAACGTATTTTAAGTTTTCACTCGAGCACTTGACCGAACTGCACCAATTCTAAACGAAGTCTGGACGGAAATAGTAGGTAAGTCGCGCCAGCGGCCTGCGCCTAGCGGCGTCGCGCTGCGTCGCGCGGCATCACGAGACACAGCACCACTCTTGCACGCCCCGCGTACCGGCGATGCACCGCTGCGGCGCGATACGTCACGCTGCGTCGCGAGACATCTCGAGGCGCAGTGCTGCGTGATGCAACGTATTCTGAATTCTCAAAATGAAATGTGTTGCCCAGTTGCTCTATTAAAATGTGCGCGCATCGTCGCGTCACTTTGCGTCTCGGTGTTAACTGACCCTTAATGGAATCCATGTAAAAATAATTAGTTTTTAAAGTTAAGTTTAGTTAAGTTTAGTTAGGAAATTCAAAAGATAAATTAATTTATTGCTTCTTTATTTACAGATTTTCGACAATTTTTAATTAGATTATGTAAATATGCTGCTTTTTCCTGGGTTTCTAATTTTGAATATATAGTCCAAGGGACCTGAAATGAAAAATAAATGAATATTACCACGTCTTTTGTTAGGGTAGGTACATTTTCTTAGCTGGAGTAAATATGTAGTAATGTACGTTCCGTCCACGTAAAAACACAAGTTTTATAGCATAATGTATGACTATATCGTATTTTATGTATAAAGTGTGGGAATTTATTTACTTTTACTAAAACACCCCTTTGGATAGTCCACTTTACTTTCTTCCTATAATAAGTTGCTTAGGCATGATTGAGCGCAGCCAGAGCAGAGTTGTATAGCGTCGCGTCGCTCGTGCCCAGACGGGAGATGGATCAGGTACCGACATTTACAAAATGTATAAGCCGCGCAAGATGACAATGGGATTGGTGGCCATGTTGATGACGTCATAGTGACGTAGATTAACCTACGATACTGTTTTATTATCCGTACTTTTCAGCGATTGATGAAGTCACGGAGCGGTTATTGTGACAAGGTTCTATCCCACTCACATAGTGCGCGGCTAATTTTCATATACTCGTAGTAACGTTTCATAGCCGAGCCACGAACACCACACGCCCCGCGCATGACTAGTTTTTAGAACTTACCAATGCAGCATTATAGCCTATTGCTTCCAGATCTTGTATCTTATTAAAATATGGCCCAGTTGGTGTATCTGTGTCATATATTAAAGCATTTCGACCAGCAATTACGAGCACAGTCCAAGTAAGACTGTTTGGTGGTCTTCTCAAAAGTCCAAAGTCCGTAGGTGGAAATGCGTCTTTGACAGGTACTGGGTTTCCATTTTCATCATCACATATTATTACATCTGAAAATAAATCAATTGTATTTAGAGTGTACCTACCATATGACGCATCCGACGAGGTAACAGCCTCACCCTGTATGAAGAGCACCTTATTATATTCTACTGCTGAGAATATCAAAAAGAGACAGAATAAGACATGTAAAAATAAGCCAGAAAACCAAAGTGGCTGATGCTGTTACATACAGTCTCCAGCAGAAGTGGAAATGGGCAGGTCACGTTGCTAGACTATCAGATAAATGGTGAACAAAACGCATTACAACCTGGCAACGACCAATAGGGAAACGTAATGTTGGTAGGCCCTACAAACGGTGGGCGGATGATATCATCCAGACAGCAGGCAAACAATGGCTGACACTTGCAAATAAAAGAGAAAATTTAACCATCCAAATCCATGATTGAACTACACATGAAATTGCTCTCAACTAACTCCACTAACAATAGCTAATAAGTCAATGTACTTAACAATACTAACCAAACAATAATTAATGTATCAAGGAATCGATAAAGGCTTTATTATATTCTACATAAAAATTATCTCTACCTCCATAAGTAAGGCGAAGATATGTGTGCAAGAGCCAAATGTAGTGTTCATTAATAAGGGTCTAAATAGAAAGTCCATATGAATTGATCAACCTCACATTATTATAATCTGTGACACTTAATGAACTGTCTAAAGCTTGGTTCCTAAAGCCTGTTGTTTCTGGTTCCTAAAGGCCGACAGATTGTAGGAATGGTCGCAACCTACGACGCCTGGTACTGTGGCTGCGTCGCGTCAGTTCACTTTAATACAATTAGCTAAGATTGCAGTTCGAACCGCAGGGCCTGGCCTAGCCTGGTGATAATACAGGCCATAACCCGGCTTAATACCATAGGTAGATATATTTATTAAGTATAGCTTAATACACTCACCTCCTCTCTGATGGTATGGCAATATATGGTCTCCAACTACATAGTCAGGGCCACCACGGCACTCTTTAAGTATTTTCATAACATCTAGAAACATCTTCTCAGTTATATTATATTGCTTTTTATATTCTTCAGTGGGTACATAGTCGGTATATTTTTTAGCCAATACTTTTACAATTTTTTCACTAAGACAATTCTTAACTTTATTTTCACAATGTATCTCTGCTATGTAATGCAACGTTAGGATTTCTCTGCCATAGTTATAAAAGTACTTTCCATATACGTTTTCTAAAAATTCTTCACTTAATACCTTGTCTATTAAGTCAACAGGGTGAAAATTCAGTAGACCTAAATATGCTATACAACAAGCAAATGCTCTGCCATATTTATTCATTTCAAATGTTCTATCAGATCTTCTCAAATCATTGATAACTTTTGTGAAAAAACATGTTTTGGTGGACGGTACAAAATTGAATGTACCATAAGTCAACACTAGCCTTTCCAAGTCTTTCAGCCTAGTTTCTGACATAGATTCAATGATAGTGTCAGCTACTTTAGATAAACATCCTGTATGGCTGTTCAGGGTTGATGTACCTAAAATGGCTACTTGGACATTGCACATAACTGATAGACGTGGTACTTCATACTGCAATGCTTCTAGTAATCTGTGAATTCTGTTGTCAGGCGTTATCCTATTGGAATAACGAATCAGTTTTAATAGGGCTGCCAATGCGACTTCGTGAATAGTTTTGGAATTCAATATGACAGAGTCAATAATGTTTAACACTAAGTTTGGATCTCTTATTGGTGTTTTGCTTTTAAAAAAGCCCATAGACATAACAGCTAAATCATCAATAGAGAACTCAGAGAAATTATTTATCAACTGGAGTTCTAAATTATGTATATCAAATGGTGATTTCCTTGCTACACCAACAAAAAACATTGTTTGAACAAGTTGCGCTGGTGTTAACTGTTTGGCTTTAGTTGCCAGTTTATTGATGCATTTGCACGAGAAATCACTAAACTTAATAACATTTATCATATAAAATAAAGCTATAAATGTCAACATTTTATCATGAGGCCAGTTTAAACCTCTTTTAAAACATTCATCATCCAATGCGACCCACACTTCTATATAATTTCTAGTCCTTATTGACACTGGTTCTGGGAACACATTTAAAGTGTAAAATAAATGTTTCAATTCTTCATCATTTGCTTGTTTTATATTGTCTGTAAGATGGTCAATATAGGTATCAAATATCTTCTCCGATATACAGATTTTGTGGTCAGAAGAATACTTAGCCAACATAGAAAATGCCTCAAATATTTCACCAGGTAATTTTTGAGACCAATCTGTTTCTAATAATTTTTCAAATTGTTTCTGAGTAAGAGACTGAGTTTCAATAATTGGTTTCAAACTTATGGTATAACCTTTGCTTTCTAGTATGCTATAGGCGAATTGATTCTCATATTCCATAAACATTTTTATGGATAAAAATGAAGTGTGATGAACATTTCGGTAGCATTTTGGTAACCAAAAGCGAGGAGTGTGTATTAGAGTTTTAGTAAGACGATGGTTAGGCGACACCAAGTTTCGGGCAAGTTTCACTAAGAAAGACATCTTTCATTTATAAAATTATTTAATTCTTTTCTTTACGACAATTCAACACTATTTGTTATACACAACACAATGTCTTTTTCTTGTTTGCTTTTTTGAGGTTATTATTATTTACTACTTCGACGTCAAGTTGACAAGTTGCTAACAAGTAATAATAATACGCAAGCAATTACTTATGAATCGAATGATCGAATGTGAATCGATAAAACACATGTTAAATTATATTATCGAAAATATTACATAAAGGCTCTAAATTTTATAGAATAACGTTAGAACAATCCAAAACTTTAAAATATGATTGAAATTTTAAAACAAACCATACATAATAAATGTATATCAAAAGATGAAATATTTAGTCGATTTTATAATGCATGTTTTATGTTATCGATTGTCTTGACTTACATTTGTTTTCATCCCTCCCTAGTTAGCTTGTAACTTGCGCTGTTTTCGCGCCCGGTTTACGCTGAGAGAAGATTTTGGAAGGAACTGTGCAGAGTTTTAAGTGAAAACATCGATAAATTACGTTATGTGTGACCTGCCAGGTTGATTGATAGCATTATTTGGATATTCGGGTGTGGTCTTCTACGCCATCATGTCGCAAACAGAAGAACCTATGGAGGTTGCAGATGTTGGTGATAATTCAGTGTGTGTCTATCTAAAGTTTACAGCCGTACCCGTTCGTGTAATAACTTACCTTACCTTTATTGTTTTATTAGAATGGCTCGTCGAGCGATACCACGTCGTCTAGAGGTAAAGAAGGAGACTTCGAAAGCAAAATCGAAACTGATCGTTCGAAACGATTTGACTTCTTACTGAAACAAACTGAGATTTTCTCTCATTTTATGACAAATGCTCCTAAGTCTGGTAACAGTCCTCCGAAACCTAAAGCCGGCAGACCTAAGAAGAATAAAGATCTCGATAAAGACCTCGACAAAGATGCGGGAGCAGCTGGAGAGTGAGTAACGCAATAAACCATTGTATGCATACATTCTGTCACTGACTTCTATTCTGGAATAGCTCTTATGGCTGGTTTGGTCAAGCGTTTAGTACAGTAGCCAAGTACAGTGAACAAGGACAGTGGTGTAAACCAATCGGACAGTAGCGAGTCAACTTGGCTTGCAACCTGGCTTGCAAGTGGATCCGAATAGAATGGCTTTCTATTTTTTGGACAGTGATCCCACCCCCACCTGACACTTGACCTTGTTCCTTTTTCTAAAGAAATCGCGGGAAAATGGTCCGACGTCACTACAACGCACACAGTAGGTACCCTAAATGAATTGTGCATTTAATATAGATTAATATGGCCGTTTACAGCATGTAATTGAAATGAATATTTTGGGAGATATTACAGATTTAAAATGCAGGGACATAGATGTTGCGGCGATCATTCGTATTTCATCAGACGTATTTTTTTATGAGACTCGTCCACTTTGCCAGAGGAAAGACACTTGACTGGCCGTAGTGTAAACAGTCACTGCTGTACTAAAAGCTTAACCAATGTAAACCAGCCTTTACAATTTAATAAGATTACCAGTGTGTGTGTCTACCATATAAACACTGCTAATCAGCTCATAAAGTTGAAAATTAGATTTCTGTTTTTGTTTATTTCTGTGTGTTATTTCTTTAGAATAAGTACTTATATTATTGTACATTTATCACTACATATTATAAAACAGTCGTGCATTCTGTATGTATCAGTAGATCTTTCTGTCACTTCTTGAGGAAGGGGTATATACATTATTTGTCAAGTGGGCAAAGCTGGGAGCGTCCGCTAGTTATAAATCTAATGTTATGTTCTAAATTATAGTCATCGCCATCGTAAGACAGAGCAAGAGGAGGATGAGGAACTTCTTGCAGAAACTAACATTAAAACCAAACACATATTTCGTTTTGAAGCATCACCTCCCTATGTTAAAAATGGGGAAATGCGTGATTATCAAGTGAGGGGTCTGAATTGGATGATTTCACTATATGAAAATGGTATCAATGGCATATTGGCTGATGAAATGGGTCTCGGTAAAACATTACAGACTATTTCTCTTCTTGGTTATATGAAGAACTTCAAGTAAGTATCTACCGTAATAATTAAATCATAATAATATCACTTGACACAAGCCTTTTCAACAGTTTTGACTTGAGATATCAATCATGATGGTTTTCTACCTAAAGTTAATCATCTTGTCCAACAGTTCAGTTGTGATTATTGAAAAAGCAGAAGTATCAAGTATTTCTTGATTGTTGGATATTTTATTTTAAATATGCTGCAGTACCCAGTAAACTTTTTGGAATTCATAGAGTGAGGTTGTGGACAATCCACCTTTTTTGTCCCATATACATCTTTTCTTTTTGCAATTTCCAGCCAATTTCTTGGTTGCCAGTATTTAGCCATACCTAATCCCAAATTGTTTGATATACAATAACCCCGCCAGCCCGCCCACTCCACATTGACAGTTTGGTTTGACATGTTTGTTCCTCGGCATCAATGACCTTTTATATAAAGGATAAGGTATAGATAAGCATTGCATCAATCCTTATTATTGTCACCTATGATTTCTGATACTTAGTAAATATATGCTGGTATTGTGCCTTGTGTGAAAGATTTTGACTTTGCACTTAGTAGTAAAGTTGCAGGGTGACTGTCTCTATGTTTCATTGGCCTTCTTTGACAGTGACTATATGTTTTATTGTAGATGACATATTAGTAAAAGTACTACCTTTCTTGGATTTCGTCTAGGTTGGAGATTATGTCATTGTTTTTGAAATGAAGTTAACACAGCTTACTGGTAGTGCGATTTAGTAGAAATTGTCACACAATGAAACCTTTAAATTTTTAAACCATTTTTAAGCTATATACTGGATGGAATGTTCCATGTCTCAAACTATATTCTGGTTTTCACAAAGAGTTAAAAGAAAAATTATCAGCTCTTAAAACATTGTTTATGTAGGTGTTAATAAGGCAATATTTTGTAGGAATATACCAGGTCCACATATTGTGATTGTGCCAAAATCAACTCTGACTAACTGGATGAATGAGTTCAAGAAGTGGTGTCCATCCCTGAAAGCTGTATGCCTTATAGGAGACCAGGAAACTAGAGTAAGAATTAGTTTATTACATTTTTATTTAGAATCTATATTTTAGTTTTAATTACAACACATTAAACATATTAATTTTAAACAATAGCGTACAACCATAGTTTTGCCCCTTGATAAATTATATACTAAAACCTTTCTCTTGAATCACTCTGATCTATAAAAAAAACGCATCAAACTCAATTGCATAGTTTTAAAGATCTAAGCATAAATAGGCACATGGACAGACAGCTGGACGCGACTTTGTTTTATACCAGGTTGAACATAGTGAACTAACATTGTTGATGACCATTTTCACACACTAGGTACTACTGTTATTATTATTATAGACATGGGCTGGTCTTCGCAATTTCACATCCATGGGTTTTTGTACTACCACTGTTAGTTTCAAATATTCTTTTTATGTTTCAGAATGCTTTCATAAGAGAAACTCTCATGCCTGGAAATTGGGACGTGTGTATTACATCTTATGAAATGATAATTCGCGAGAGATCAGTATTCAAGAAATTCACTTGGCGTTATATGGTTATTGACGAGGCCCATCGCATTAAAAATGAAAAGTCAAAGCTCTCGGAACTGTTGAGAGAGTTCAAGAGTATGAACAGATTACTTCTCACTGGTACTCCATTACAGAACAACCTTCACGAATTGTGGGCACTTCTCAATTTTCTGTTACCTGACGTGTTTAATAGTTCTGATGTAAGTATTTTTATGTTGAACTTTTAATTTTTGTGTGATTAACATAAAACAGAATATCCTTAAAGTTTCCCCCATTCAAATGAAAAGATTCAAATGCAACTTTATGTGCATGTAAGTAAAAGTCAAGAAGAGAAGTGTTTACCAGATGATTAGGTCAGGTTGTCATTGAAATTAATCTTAAGAAAAATAAATTTTTATTTATTTATTTATTTATTTATTTCAGGCAACAAATAGAAAAGTTACAGTTGGTATAAACTTATTCTACGGCCCATAGATAAATACCTTAAAACTAAGAATACATATAGATATTACAAAATGTATATTAGTAATAGAATCTTAAGACTATTGTTAGTACACACTTCACTATCGCACTTCGGTCTTTTTGCGTACCAGTGGTAGCGATCCGCGGAAGCGACGGAACACCACGCCCTGTGGCCAGAAGGTTTCCTCCATGACGAGGCTCAGTCTAGTGTTGGGCACTCGCACCACGAACGACAGGAAACTGACGTTACGGCTCGCCTCCAACAGCTGCACTCTCGGCGTGAAGTTGGCCTTCTTGCGCACGTACTGTCCGATGTCATCCGCCTTAGTGGTGTAGTGTAGGCGGGAGACATACACGGGTGTACTCGGTATTGCGGCCTGCAACGCTGGGCTGGACTGTGCTGCATCAGTGCCGCAACGGTTCACTTTGGTTCGTGATCGGCGCTTCCTTTGCACTGTCACGAAACCATCAGTAGCCACATCCGGTACCTTCTGTGGTAGTGGCTTCGGTGGAGCGGTCGTTGCGCTGATGGTGACGAAACTTTGTCGTTTCATGGGGGCTGTAGGTACGGGCAGCGGAGCGGGGCGCGGGGTTCGCGCGGCCTTACAGGTAGGGGCCGCGGGGGCGGGTGCAGTGCGGGGCATTGCGCGCTCAGCACTCGATGACGGCGACAAAACTGCTGACGCGTAACTCGCATTGAGGTCAGCTTCACGACGCATGTTTATGTTGGCGTTAGGTGGTGACCTAGATACCGCTGTAGACTCGCGCAAAGTAATAAGTTCTTTACGCAAACTCACAACGATATCCTCGGTCGTTGCCAACCTCGTCTGGACGTCCGCCAAGCTCGCCTTTAAGGACACTATGTCCTTTAAAAGGCAGGTAACGTCGACGTGGTCGAATGTGACCGGAGGAAGCTTCGATAAGTCCTGGGCCACAAACGTAGGCACGTCGTCGGGATCGGTTGCCTTAAGCAGCGTGATGATGTCTTGTATGCTTTTTGTTGTCCCGTCACGCCTGCGGGACACCATCTGGTCGCTCTTATTGAGCACGCTGTACAGTAGCCGCTTAGAGGCAGCTATCTCTTCCTGGCTGAAACTCGACGAACAGATCTGGATAGCCGACAGCTCGTCCATCACATCCAGCTTCTGTTGCAGGAACGCCAGTAACTCATTTGGGACGAGTTGCGAACTCATCGCGATACGTGCAACGGCTGACGCCGCGCTACACTATTACGAGTAGGTATTAGTCAGCACACGCGTCCGCATCAAAACGCGGCCCAAACAAGACTGAACAATAAAAAGGTCTTTCTCCATGTTAGCTTTTACGAACACTTTTAAGAACTATATAACTGTTCTGCTGCCTTATTCTAAACCACTCGAAAAGTTTCCGTGTCAGATTCGACAGCTCGACAGTCAAAGGATACAAAAATGGGACACGGTTCCGAAATCAGTCTGCCTTCGTTCTCGAATTTCGGATTTATGATTAGGGTGTGTGCATTCGCTTCGAATACTTTCCGCCTTGATTCGGAAACGTCATCTTCCGACGGTTGTGAATAAGCCTGCTGTTCCATGTCTAATAATTCAATTTCCTTTCAGGATTTCGATTCTTGGTTCAATACAAATGCAGCACTTGGTGATAATCAGCTAGTTTCGCGATTGCACGCTGTACTGAGACCGTTTTTACTACGTCGTCTTAAATCTGAGGTAGAAAAGAAACTAAAACCGAAGAAAGAAGTGAAAGTTTACATTGGATTAAGTAAAATGCAAAGAGAATGGTATACTAAAGTGCTTATGAAGGATATTGATGTTGGTATGTGTCTTAGTTACTAATACTTGTCATATTATCATTTACATTTTTGTCATATGATTGTGCTCTACGTCACCGATTAATTCGTGGGTGATTCGAGCGATCAAATTTTTGTTAGTGCAGAAATGTATTTATTGCTAATGTTGCTGGTAATATCTAAAATGTAAGGCCTCGTCCTCACGATTGAATTTTTAACGCGCGTAAAAAATACGTCTGAATAGATCAAATGTATTGCCCGGTATTTGTTCACACGGCAGCGGATTTAACTACCGGTCTAACTGTTTAATATTCAATTAATAAAATAAAATAATTCCCAAAAGATTCATATAGATAACATCTAAAACACTTCCAGTTAACGGTGCGGGCAAAGTAGAGAAGATGCGTCTCCAAAACATTTTGATGCAGCTACGTAAATGTTGCAACCACCCTTACTTGTTCGATGGAGCAGAGCCTGGCCCGCCTTATACTACCGATGAACATCTTGTGTACAACTGCGGCAAGGTGGCCATACTTGACAAATTATTGCCCAAACTAAAGGAACAAGGGTCAAGAGTACTTATATTCTCACAGATGACCAGGATGCTGGATATTTTGGAGGATTATTGCCTTTGGCGGCAGTTTAAGGTATAATAGATTAATCAAATAGCTATATAGATATTATCATCATTATTCCAGCCGATTGACGCCCATTGGTAGGCATAAGCCTCCACCAACAAACACCACCACATTCGGTCCTGCGCTTTCTGCATCCAGTGGCCTCCTGCGACCTTTACGAAGTATACCCACGCTGCGTCTCTCAGTACGCGGTCCCCACTCGAGGACTTTATGGCCCCATCGGCCATCGGTCCTACGAGCGATGTGACCTGCCCACTGCCACTTGAGCTTGGCGATTCTTTGGGCTATGTCGGCGACCCTAGTCCTCCTTCGGATCTCGAAGTGACAATCCGAACATAGCCCTTTCCATTGCTCTTTGGGCGACAGTGAGCTTCTGAATAAGGCGTATCGTCAATGGCCTTGTCATAAATAAATATATCAGCAGAATAAAACAACTTGTTATGCCAACAGGAAAGATTTGATTGGTTGTAATTATATATGTATAGGCTCCGTAATTACAGAACCAATTTGAAAACCCGCTCCACCCATGGTGAGATTTGGCACAACACCCCTTGTAAATTATGTGAGAAAACGTTAGCATACCTACTTCATAAACATTTATATTCACAGTACTGCCGTTTAGACGGTCAAACTCCCCACGAGGACAGAAACAGACAAATAGAGGAGTACAACTCAGAGGGAAGTGAAAAGTTCGTATTCATGTTGTCGACCCGCGCCGGTGGTCTCGGGATCAACTTGACATCAGCCGACGTTGTTATTATATATGACTCGGATTGGAACCCACAGATGGATCTGCAGGCTATGGACAGAGCACATCGTATTGGACAAACGAAACAGGTCATTATGTGTTATTTATTATTGTTGGTAAATAATATTGCTGTACTGAATATGTTTTATAATGTGGGCATATTTTGTTCTTTTCTGCCGTGAAATGCAGTGCGATATTTTAGGGACAAAAACAGTTAAATAGATTGTGCGTGAGTCCGACTCGCACTTGGCGGGTTTCCTATAATCCTGATAGATTGTAACGTTGATAGACTCCTCGCTTGAATACCTGGAGGGTTTCGCTAACTGAGTTTGAATAAAAACACTTAGAACAGTTCTATACATATAATGTTTGAGATTACTCGTTACAATATTTACTGCCACGGCTTTAGGGGTCGTGGATAATCAGAAGCAATATAATATTTAGTACTATATCGATACAGGTTACAGGTCTCAGAATCACGGGACGTGTGCTCAGTAGGAAAACAGAGAACGTCACCTGAAGAAGTCGTATGCCGTCTTGCTCGCGCCAACCCGCGTGACGTCACACGCCGACGTCACACACCCCCTTTTTCAGGGTAGAATTTTCGCTGAAATTCTCCTAGATCCCCCCAGTGTCAGCTTCTTCTCGGCACTGCATGAGGGAGGACCCCTCAGCAGCCCATCAATTCCCTGAAAGAGTAGAAAGGGTGTACATAAAAGGTATAAAAGACTTATATAATCGTTGAGACGCCGAACAGCTTGGTCGTCCGTCTTGCTCGCACCAACCCGCGTGACGTCGGCGTATCTAAATCTATCAGGATTTGACCCTATATATTTACAAATATGTCAATTGTCTTATTCTCAAATCACCAGCATTATTTAGTGAGACTTAAGGGCCTAGACCGCGCACGGATAAAGTCGATTTTGAGCGACAGCAGCGCTATTGTTGCCCGAATCATCCGACGGGCGGGTGAATGACCCAGAGAGCGCGATTTTGAAAATGTTTTGCGACAAACGTTCCACGTTGAGTTATTGTTATTGAAGTTGAATATTTACAGCATAACAAAAATGTTGAATTATTGGAAATAAACGACTGCCTATTTGTAAAATATTCCAAGAGTAGTTTTCGTTATAAAATGATCCTAATTACTAGATAAATAAATAAGAGTAGTTTGAGACACAATTTTTATGATTTTCTATTTATAATAAACAATCAAGAGCAGGTCCGGACTGACCTTTTTGTATTCTACTTACCTAAAATTCCAACTACGAGTACCTATGTATTTATTTGTAATTTTACTACCAAAGTTTATTCTTATTTCGTAAAATTTTCATTCAATAAAATAATTGCAAATTCAGTAGGAAGTACGGTCGAAATAACATCACGCCTTTCCTCGCTAGTGTTTATATCTACGCAAGGAAATGTGCCTATTGCGTAAACTCAAATACTTTTTGCTTACGATCACCTCGCAATCTAAAAAATCTTCTAGGGTTGTACAAAAAATTGTCAATAAATGAAACACAAGTATAAAAATGGTTCATATAATTAAAAGTAAACAAAATATGAGTCGCCACCTAAAAAGCGTGCTAGGGTTGTACAAAAATTAGTTATAAACAAACATGAAATTTATAAATTATTCATATACTTAATTAAACGAAAGTAAACAATAACAAAATATGAGTTTAAGAGTTTCTAATGTTTTTTTCATTTTAATGATTACTGATCAAATTCTGATTTCTACTAATTTGATGATAAAATCAATTGCTATTGCAAAACCTATCAGAATGAAAATGTTACCAGCTGCCCGATTCACGTAATAAAAACCGTAGCGTAGTGACTTAAAAATGTCACTTCGTACACTTTTTAACCGACTTAAAAAAAGAAGAAGATTCTCAATTCGCTGTATTTTTTGAACCGATTTTGATGATTATTTTTTTTATTTGAAAGCTGGTGCATCCCGTGTGGTCACATTTTAATTTCATTAAGATCGGACCTTGGGTTTACACCAGGTAACTCTTCAAAATCGTATAGGAATTGTATAGAAATTGAGCTATTGGAAGATTTATGACAATCCAAGACTAGATAAGTAAGTGCGTTAAAAACAGAAAACCAAATGGCGATTTCTAAGTTTCTAAGTTAAAACGACTTTTGAACTGGCGTGTTTACGTGAATCGACCGGCTGGGTAGTTAAGTTACATCAGTCTCTTTCAAAATCATTAGACGTTCATCTCTTTCAAAACACGTAAAGCTCTTTCTTTCCTCTCTTTCATAACCTCTATGACATTGGGCGGGTCACGAATAGGCATGCTTCGTGACTGCCGAGGATCAACTAATTCTGGAAGGAGGCAATCGTAATAAAATCTAACTAATTTCATCTCCATTTTCTCCTTCCAAAATTTGTCGTCCTTTTCTATAATATAAACTTTCATAGGTACAGTAGCACCAAACCAGATGCCAAGCATGCAAACGTTTCTTTTAGTTATATGTAGCTGTCCCTGAATTTAGAAATACCAGTAATGATTTTTATTTATGACATAACCCTTGGAAGCCTTGTCCTTAACTCAAAAGGTATGTTTGGCCATTGCTTCATCAAGAGTCATGCCAGCTAAAGAATGTGGGCACTTAATTTCAATTAAACCGTTTGCATAAATGCCATCTGGTGTAGTACCAAGAAATTCATATTGATCGTCGACGAACAAACCGCAACCTTGTATACTAATATTCTCTTGAATTTCTAACTGTCTAATTGCAGTTTCTTCGTTTTCGATACCGTACCGTACAGCAGGCAAACTGGAGATATTACTACCATAAACGATTTTACAAACAAAAGCAGCACAACTTGTGCTCTCTCCTTTTTTACAAACTTCCCCGAACGATGATGAGGTTAGTAATTTTCTCCTTGTACTCATCCACTCAGCACTACTTCTTTGCAAATGGGTCGACCTTTCAAGCTCCTCTCTTTCAGCACAAGACAACTTTAAATCAACTAAAAAAGATGACTTGGCTTTCTCATATAATTCTGGACTCAGATCAGGTTTTTCGCAGTTTGGTCCATAGTGAGCGTCTTTCGATACAGCGCTGTGGCTTTTTTTCAATCTTAATTTAGGTTTAGCAATTAAACGGTTTCTACGATTACTATTTTCCACTTTCGCGATCAAAGGATTAGGACTAGATTTAAATATGACTTCATGAGTTTTACTATGAATCGATCCCGTATTAAAAGACACAACAGCAGCTGCGCATCGGCCCGCATAAGAACCACGGGAAGAATAATTAACACGCTTACCCCCAACTAATTTGGCAATTACTCCGTTAAAACTTTCAACTATATTACTTGTGCAATTATGAATTAAACTTCTAGAATGATATGACAGTCTTTTACTTAAAATTTCTACCGCGTCCATTAATCCGCATCCAACAATTGCTGGAAGTAACCCAACAGGTTATATTCGACGAGTGTCAGGTCTACAAAAATACTCCTTGCAATGTTGGTGATTACCAAATACGTGTTGTGGACCATTTAGAATATCTTCACTAAGATTTTTTATTTTTTCTTCGAGTGACTGATTTTGATCCCCCCAATATTTAATCGCGCATTTTACACCCGTTCTTAAACGCAAATACCTTTCTTTTTTAGGAATTTCCGCAACTCGCAAGGATACTTAGTGTCTTTCGACAATTTCTCCAAGCTATTGCAGTAGTTTCGTAAAAGATGATTTTTGCATTCAATTTTCTCTACTATTAAATTATCGTACGGACGCGAATCTAATATTTTTTTATAAGTACTGGAATCGCCGTCTGCTACAAATTTATTATAAATTACACCGTGATCAACAAAGGAACGTTTAAACCCCTCAACTATTATGGTCGATTCCATCCCGGTAGATGATCCTGAATAATTCTTGAAACAATGGTGTTCTGGGGGCTGACTGTTGTTCTTTGCGGCTCGTGCACAGACTACGCAGTATTTATTTTTAACTCCAAAAAACAATACTTTATTAGTTTTAATGCCAATTATCGCAGCTGCGCCGGATAAGGCGGAAAAATTCTTACCATAAGATCTCTTGCTCCAACAACCGTCAACAGCAACAGATATTAATGGTGTACCATTTTTATCAACACTACCTATAGACACTGCGTACTCCGCTTCTTCCTTGACAGCTTCTGCCATGGAATGTGCTGCTGTCTTTTCCCACCAATCGCAAACCGTATTATTAATTTCATTGTACAATGAAGGTGACATGATTGGTAGGGCTACTGCGGCACTTAATGTTTTTAACTGAGAGTAGCTCCCACCAGATGATATGATACCAGACACAATTTGATGATTCACTTCCATGCTATCTTCTTTCTTTTCAACCAAACACACAGTAAATTTCATATTACGCATACTACATTTTATGATGAGTTTTGAGTCCAGACCAACTTTTACTTCACCTATTATACTGAGGTAACTTAACTTACAATCCATTGGACCGTGGTCCCCTATGGCCTGAAGAGCTTTAAAAAAAAAAGAAATATCCACTACTCTACGCCCAACTTCCACTTCATCCACCTTTCCCTCTTGACGGTTGTCAATAACTAGTTCCTGTAAAGAAAGATAATGGCTTGATTTTTATTATAAAAAATAATTCAAAAGGTATGGGCCAAATTTCTTCAAACATAGCTAAGAACTCCCTTAGAATACATCTTTGAAACACAGAACACTAGATCAAAATCTTAAACGTTTTTATCAGTCTTCGTCAATTATGAAAGTGAATAAATAAACATAATAAAAAACTGGTTGCTTGTAAAGTCGGTTTAGGACGATAATTTTATCGGATAACGTCATAATATTATTCTCCATCGCTTGTACTGCGCTCTCGCTTGACCCTAGCGTGACATAATGTGACACTTTTTTGTGCGTGTTGCCGGTGTTCATCGATTTATAAGACGTTATCACGTCATAAATTTAATAAATCCGACTATATGCATAAAAACTCAAAAGGTAAAAAGAAAACAAGTCTACGGTCTTGAATTATGTTACATAAAAATAAATCAGAACACTATTGTAATAAATCGAATTCAACAGTTGAGACCCATTGAAATCCTCACAGGCTCGAAGATATTCCTGACTAGCTAAATATTTCTTTAGAAATAGGCCCCGACTGCTAAATACGCTATATTACAATGGTGTTGTTATTTATTTTTATTACACATTTTCATTTTTTAATCTGTCGGGTTTTAACATTTTTATTGTTTATTTATTTATATTCATAACTGACGAAGACAAATATAAAAGTGCAAAAGAATTCATACAATATTATGTTCGTGATGAACAGAAATTATAAATTTCCTTTACGCTATACGTATTGGTTTTTTATGGCGTCACTTATTCTATGTCACTCGGGCTTAGAAGACAATTCTAATGATACTAAAAACATTAAAATCGGTTCAATAATTTTGAACTTATCGTGCCACAAAGATATATTACTTAGTATACATACATACATACGTACACCAGTCGCGTAAAAGATAATATTTTACAAAAAAAATTCTTGATTTTGGTAAAATACGAGATTTGAACGTGAATTTTCTTTTGAGAAAGTAATTGAGAAGTATGTGTTTGTCTCACAATGAAAATAATAAATATTGCAAAAAAAAACTGTAGGTACTGAGATTTTGTCTTCGCCCATCACTAGCTAGTTTGTTTATTTATGTAACAAGTCTACAAGAATTACGTATAACAACTTACCTCTATACAGCGCGTAGCAGTGTTGCTCGGAGTCTCGGCCTGAAGGTTTTCTTCATTTTCAGTACTGGAAATATTATTCATCAATATCCACTTTTTATTTATTTTGTAATTTTTGTACAACCCTACGCCAGGCACATTTAGACATGATGAACATGAAAACTAATAATACTGTAACTAATAATAGTGTAAGCAAACTCATTGCTTTGAAATACATAAATATATGAAAACTAATACTATATTATGTAATAAAATTTATTATTATGAAAATTGTTCCTATAGAAATTGACTTTATTACTTATATAGATATTGAAATTACGTAATTATTACCTACTGGACATTGTAATTTTTCTTCTTAGACTGACATACCTAATTGTGTACCTATCTAATTACATGTCAAATCAATATTTACATGCTGTTGTAGGTATATGTCTGAATCAGGCGATCTAAATCATTGTACCTATTTGCTTTGTAATGTACCTACCCTGTTCAAAATGCAAATAGATTATATTATTATTACTACTAAGACATGATAAGCATACACACAAATAAAAGTAATAAAACTAGGATTTTTACTTGACACTAACACAAATCTAGTAAATTTTTTCTAGGTATTTAGGACAAGACGTAGTCAAGTAGGCAGGTAAATAAATAAGTAGGGAGGAACTTACATTTTATTCCGAGATCTTTTGGCTTTCACGTTTTTATAATGCGTACTAAATTTTCTTTTCGCTGGCATGGCACTCAGCAAATTATCCTGCGAAAAGAGACCCTCGATTACCAATTACGTTTATGATACCTATTGCCTTTATCATGTTGAAAAATCTATGTATGTCGTGCAGAGAACTATATACCCCGCCAGTTCATATCTCGAGAAAATAAGGTGGGCAGGGCTTTGATTGTTTCAAGCCTGAATTGATACCTACTTTACAAGGTTCATAAAATGACCTACGCAACAAAGTAAATAATTTTGTATTTCTTACAATTTATATCTAGTTCCATCATGGTTTTCTTTCAGACTTTCATTATATCGGTACTTTCTATTTACTGAAAGTAAATTAGTTATAAAAATATTGTACTTACAGTTTTTCACAAAAAACACAAATTCACAACACGTAATTTTGCTGTAGCATCCGACACGCGTGGAGTCACTTTGAAATTCTATGGCGCACTGGCGATTAGTTGCGACGATCGTTCTATCGGGACGCGTTTGAATTTGCATACATTTTTCTATGGAGAATTTACGTAAAACATATCTAGATTTTAGGGCTTTAAAAGGGGAAGTCTTTGTTTGTAAAGGTACAAAAAAAGTACATGGTTATATTTATTGGCTTTTTCAGTGTTCAAAAAGTGTTTCTTTTTATCAATTTGTGTTGATTTATTGGGTTAAATCTGAAAAATACGAAGGCAGGTTTTCGAATTTTTTCTCAATTTTGTGCGTTTGTTGACGTTTATTATATAACAACTACAGGGTTTTAAGAGTTAAAATTAGCACTAACATCATTTTTGGTCTTTCATTTTAATATATACAAATTATCGTTGTTATTAATCATATGTAAATAGGTTAAATATGAAAAATCGTAACACTCTTTTCGGTGATTTTCACGATCTGGGCCCTTAATGGTGTTGTGTAAATGTCTTAGCATAATCTATTTATTTAGATTTATTCCAGTGTTAGAAATTCTCCCTAAATAAAAATATGTTGTAGCACAGATATAAGAATACTATACTAGTACAGATGAACCATCTCATAGAAGGAATTGGCGACGTTTTAAAGGCGTCTTTAGGGCTAGCTAAATAATTTTCGATAAATTCCATTAGGTATGTGTATAATTACACACACAATACACTGCCATCTATTAAGATGGCAGTGTATTGTGTGCGAAAAATACGTAATAGATGGCGGTATATTATGTGTGCGAAAAATATATAATAGATGGCAGTATTTTACGTTATAATCCTCCATGAATGAACAGTTTCTATTGTCCCGATAATTTCCTAATAGATGGCAGTATTTTAACTTCTTATCAGAGTTCATTGGAGAGGAGATTATTATTAGTTATTATTACCCACATTTGGACTTTTCATTTGTCTTGATAAAATAAAATGGTAATAAGTACCTACTTACATAATAGAAGGTGGAGGAGATTCAATAATTTTATGATAAAGCCATCGTGTCTGAGCTTGTTGATTTTCTTATTTAAACATATAAGTAGGTACTTACCTATAAATATGTTGTAAGTAGGTAGGTATACTACGGTTGTGTATTCCCGTATAAGTATTCGCTTAGCATACTAATATCATCATCATTCATTAAAATCTTATTTAAAAACTAGCTGTTGCCCGCAGCTCCGCCTGCGTGTTATAGCTTTCTTGATCACCAGTTACTGATTTATTGTATACTAGCTGTTGCCCGCAGCTCCGCCTGCGTGTTATAGCTTTCTTGATCACCAGTTACTGATTTATTATGTATAGCTATTGAGCGATATCGTATCTTAAGATAAAATATTATTGAGCGAAGCTCAATCTTAGGCGACTCATGTATTTCGTATCTCCGCATACTCCTCCTAAACGCCTGAACCGATCTCCTTCAAACTTACCACGTGTGGCGTGATGGTGGTTTAGAACGTAAAAATTGAAAATCGGACATAACAAAAAAAAATCTCATAAATCGTTGTCGTTCGAAAATTTAACACTTCGCTCAGTTTTTTGCAGCAGCAGCATGCATTGCATACCTAGTAGTATCTTAGTCGTGTGCAGACCCCCTTAGCGAACTCCACTTCGGGTGACGTAACCTACGATAAACTTATTACAGTAATCGGGTCTAGGGATCGAACCGAAAAATTAAGTTTGTTTTTTATTGTATGTACTTTTCCGGGATAATAAGTACCCAGTGTGGTGCCCAGGATATTAAAGAATCATTATACCAAGTTTCATCGTAATCGAACCGGTAGCTTTTGCGTGATGCCTGAACACACAGACAGACTGACAAAAATTTTCTTAATCACATTTTTGGGTTCGGTGTCGGTCTAGTAACACCCCCTGCCATTTATTTTTTGATATTTTCAATGTACAGAATTTTCACTTCTACAGATTTATTATAAGTACAGAAGACAGCTGTTGAGCGATATTGTATCTTAAGATAAAATATTATAGTATCTTAGCCGTGTGCAGCGCCCCTAAGTGAACTGCACTGCGGGTGACGTAACCTACGACAAACTTATTATTTGCGGTTGGTACAGTAATCGGGTCTAGGGACCGAACCGCAAAATTAAGTTTGTTTTTTATTGTATGTACTTTTCCGGGATAATAAGTACCCAGCGTGGTGCCCAGGACATTAAAGAATAATTATACCAAGTTTCATCGTAATCGAACCGGTAGTTTTTGCGTGATGCCTGAACAAACAGATAGACAGACAAAAATTGTTATTAATTACATTTTTGGGTTCGGTGTCGGTCTAGTAACACCCCCTGCCATTTATTTTTTTTGATATTTTCAATGTACAGAATTTTCACTTCTACAGATTTATTATAAGTACAGAAGACAGCTGTTGAGCGATATTGTATCTTAAGATAAAATATTATAATCTTTTAGCTGTGTGCAGCGCCCCTAAGTGAACTCCACTGCGGGTGACGTAACCTACGACAAAGTTATTACAGTAATCGGGTCTAGGGATCGAACCGCAAAATTAAGTTTGTTTTTTATTGTATGTACTTTTCCGGGATAAAAAGTACCCAGTGTGGTGCCCAGGATATTAAAAAATCATTATACCAAGTTTCATCGTAATCGAACCGGTAGTTTTTGCGTGATGCCTGAACAAAAAGACAGACAGACAAAAATTGTTTTTAATCACATTTTTGGGTTCGGTGTCGGTCTAGTAACACTCCCTGCCATTTATTTTTTTTTTATATTTTCAAAGTACAGAATTTTCACTTCTACAGATTTATTATAAGTATAGAAGATAGGTACAGTATGTGGCGAAAACTGTGCATATAAAATATCTGCTCACGCCATAGAAAAATAAAGCACTTCAAAAAATTTACTCGACAACCCGACCGACTTCAAATTACCGAAATGGGACCAAAATGAAATAGGACCACTTGGGAATTAGACCCTTTTAATTAAAAAATAAATTTTCTAAATCTGTTCTCCCAGTCAAAAGATATGAGATAACAAACACCTTAACTCCTCCTTTTTTGGAATTCGGTTGAAAATAGGCTACCTTTATATCCTTCCGCCGGGCGCCACTGGAAATACGTTCTGCTTGTAACCAGAGACGCCCGGCAACGGACGTTAGAGCGACCGTGGCCTTGGACCGCGGAATTTAAAAAAAAACTATATCCTACTAATATTACAAATGCGAAAGATTGTATGTATGGATGTTGTTACTGTTTCACGTAAAAACTACTGAACGGATTTTGATGAAACTTTACAATAATATAGCTTATACATCAGAATAACACATAGGCTACAATTTATAAAGATATTGTGTGAATTGTTCAAAATATGACGCGGCGCGACGGGAAAGGGAAAAAATCCAAATCACCACGCGGACGAAGTCACGGGCGACCACTAGTAATTAATAAAATGTTAAGTTCAAATCGTGTAATTAATATTATATATATTATATTATATATATATTATATTATATATATATTATATTATAATAATAATTAATTTAAGTAAATTAAGCCGGTAAGTGATGAGACTAATTAGGAATGAATGACGCAGCGAGGTAAAATTAAGAGTAGGCGATTAATAAAATTAATAATTAATAAAACAGGGCAATGTATTTTTATTTATTACTTTTGTCTGCCTTTTTATCTGTCTCTACTAGTCTATTCTTGCAGTTTTTACAGACAGAATAAGGACACTAAGCTCGAACTGCTAAGATTATTATTAGTTGTAGGTATGTATGTATGTATGTAACATCTGTCCTGGCTTTGGATATATGGTTTAAATTACAGAGTAGTTATGGATTTTTTATAGTACCCGGCAACGGCAATAGGCTTGCCCATATTAGGTACGTGGGATCAACAAATTACTGGCAATTTGTGGGTGTATAATGCACCTCTGCTTACCCTGTTTGTATGTATGTGTGCAAATTGACTTTGTTTCCTCTAAATAGGCTAAAACGAAAAGAACATCGTCAATCAATAAGTCATTCCACGCGGGCAGAGCCGAGAGCGTCACTTAGTATGTAAGTCAACCAAAAAAGTACATGAAAGAAACGCACAACGCGCGAACAACTCAAACTCGGCATCTAGGCACTCGGCAGTGGCACGCGCTCGACACGGTCGACACCGACACGGACAATATAGGTAGCTACCTACCTAGCCAGTAATTTCCACGAACTTTTATGTTTGTCAGAACAGCCACGTCTGTTGATCGGTCGTGCGGCAGATGAGGTTGGTTTGGAAAGTAAGTAGGTACTTTCCCTGAGAGCTACCCCTAGCTACTTTTACTTTACCTACCTAACCTACCTAGGCTAAGTAGTTACATATTTGTAAACCTTCAAAATCGGTGTAGTATGTGGCGAAAACTGGCCAAATATATCTCTGCTTACGCCCTTGGAAAATAAAGCACGTCAAAAATTGACTCAACAACTCGACCGACTTCAAATTACCGAAATGGCACCAAATAATTGTCAGAATGGGACCAAATTGAAATAGGACCATTCGGGAATTAGTCCCTTTCAATTAAAAAAATAAATTTCAAAATCCGTTCACCCAGTCCAAAGATATGAGGTATCAAACACCTTAACTCCTCCTTTTTTGGAAGTCGGTTGAAAACGGGCTACCTCTATATCATTATAATAATATAGCAGTCACACTGGAGCGATGAAAGAGGCCTTTTTAGGGCTAAAACTACAAGAAACATTCACTATAAAATTTTATATTATTACCGAATCATTTCCCCGTTTGTGTTGTATTACAGTATTTCACCATTAGATTAAATTCCATAAATAGCGTAGGTGCATGACACTGGATATAATATTTAACATACTGCAAACATCAAAGATGATCCGTGTTCAAATCCTAGGAAATTAGTTTTTGTTTTTGTTAACAAATTCTTTATATTCTCAACTGACTTCTAAAAAGGAGGAGGTTCTCAATTTGACTATATAGTTTTTTGTTCTTTTTTTGGCCAGTTTTTTCTTTTTATTTTTTTTTATTCAAGACAAGTATGTAGGTATTTCATTATTGTTTTTATTATTAAGTTGCTTCAAAATAAATATAAATAGGTATCAATAGGTGAAAATGTATATCTATATTATAATAATATTATCCTATTGTGCAAAAGTTACGTAACCAGAGGGCTTATTCAATTTTAATATCAGCGACATCTATCTGTGCTTTAGCAAGAGTTATTGATGACAAACCATCGCCAGCCAAATTTATAGCAGTACCTATTCTAGCCGATACGTGTACCGTGGCGCTGTGATGACATTTTATTAAAGAAACTTAAATTGGAGTTTTAAAGACCCGAAAACTACTTATTTAATCGTAGAAAAACTTAAAATATAGATATATTATCCTAGAATGGAATTCCTGACAAAAACGAAAGATATTGTTTAAATATTATGAACCATTACCCGTAACGCCACCTAGTTTAAAATAATTCAACTAACACGACAGGCCCAAAAAAAATTGTTCCTGATAGACTACCAGTGGTTGTAGTAAAAGATGTACCTGTTCCAGTCTTAATTCATCTGTCAGCAAAAGAGAAGTAAAAAACTAAAAATAACATCGTTAATAACGATGCAATAAGTGTGCCCATAACCTAACCATATAAATATATAATTATTCATTACCTTATGTTCATTTTAGGTGCGAGTGTTCCGACTTATAACTGAGAATACAGTTGAAGAAAAAATAGTAGAACGGGCAGAAGTAAAGCTTCGTTTAGACAAACTTGTCATACAGTCCGGCCGTTTAGTAGACGCTAAGAACCACCTGAACAAAGATGAAATGTTGAATATGATTAGACATGGGGCCAATCATGTATTCTCTTCAAAGGACTCTGAAATTAGCGATGAAGATATTGACACTATATTGACTAAAGGAGAGCATAAGGTATGTGTTTATAGCAAGCATATTAATAATAGCAAAACAAACGATGCGGTAATTGCATTCCTCGCACCAGTTTTATTCACCGTCATTAACAAGTTAACTTTGTAATTCTTACAAAAGTTAACTGAACTCGGCTTGTGACTCTTTCAATATAAGTAGTACACGCTTCGTTCATCTGCCGTTTTATTTCGCTGACTTCTAAGCTAATCCAACATTGTGGTCCTTCGAGCCGGATTGTTACAAAAGTTAACTTGAAGCTCCCGACGTTAATTACTGTTGTTCTGTACTAATATTATAAATAGGAAAGATTTGATAGTTTGTTTCCATTGCTCCGAAACTAATGAACCGATTTTGAAGATTCTTTCACTAACATTTAGCTACATTATCCTTGAGCGTTATAGGCTACTTTTTATCCTGGCTCTGTGTTCCCAAAAAAAATCTAAATCACGTGGGTGGATAAAAGAACAAATCCAAGGGACCAGGCAGAGATATATTGCTTGGTCATGTAGACATTTTACCATACTTTTATATTGTGTTAAGAAGCCCGAGACAACCTCGTCTATAAGTGGTGCACCTCATGAACAACCTACGAGGTATTGACATACAAAATTTCCTAGGACAAACGAAACTTACGAAAAAAAAAACGACTTCAAATTACTGGATTGGGACCAAATAACTGTCATAATGAGACCACATGAGAAGCACTAAATTTCAATTGAATAAAATAGAATTTAAAATGTATTGACCTATGTAGTAGAAAGATATCAAGTAACAAGAAATTATAATACATGCAGTAGAATTGAGAACCTCATTCTTGTTTTTAAGTTTTCCTCCATTTTGAAACTATCCTTTCGGAGAAACAATCGTGATTATTATTTTTTGTTTTATCAGTTATCTATCACTACATATTATAAAGCAAAGTCGCTTCCGTCCGTATATATATTATGCTTAGATCTTTAAAACTACGCAATGGATTTTGATGCGATTTTCACAGATAGAGTGGTTCTCGAGGAAGGTTTTTTGTGTAAAATATAATTTGTCAAGCACGCGATAATTATGTATTATTATTTCCGCTATAATGTAAAATTCTATAATATATTATGTAACCAATTGTAGACGGAAGAATTGAAGCAAAAGTTGGAGAGTCTCGGCGAGACGTCGCTGCGAGCCTTCTCCTTGGACACTCCTGGAGCTACGGACTCTGTCTACCAGTTCGAAGGTTTTTACTAAACATCTCGTTATATTACAAGCAACTATCTCGTATTCATTACAAAATGGTTGTATAAGGGTCCCAAGTCAAACTCACCTGCAAGTGGGACCAACAAATTTAATAGCGATAAGTGGGCGTATGACATGTTTCTGCCTACCCCTTCGATGAAGCAGGCGTGATTTTTATTCATGTATATGTAAATGACAAAATTGTAGAAAATATGTTGGTTGGTACATTACAGAGAACTAAAAAGAAACAATTTGAGGTGCCTAAAAAGAGATTTCAAAGTCAGTAACCATGATCTTGCTTATTTGTTTTAGTGTTAAATCTACTGAAGCATTCCGATGAAATTTTTGTGTAGATATGATTTGAGAGTGCTACTACTTTTTATCCTGCAATTTTTTTCCATGGGCAATGGCAATGAAATATTAATGATATTAATTTTGTAAAGCCACACACAGTGCCGTCGGCACAACCCGCCGGATTTTGCCGCAGAGAGCCGCGCACACAGAACGCGCTACTGCGAGAAAGCTAGGAGCGATTACCGCGCGGATATGCTTCTGTGTGAAGCAGCCGGCGGCTTTCTGAGCCAACCTTGTCCTAAAGTCCAAACGAATAGTGTCTAAATCTATATAATAGAATGTCTTCATATAAACATATCGTATGTATCCAGGTGAGGATTACAGAGAGAAACAGAAAGTGATACCTATCGGTAGCTGGATAGAGCCACCAAAGCGTGAACGTAAGGCTAACTACGCGGTGGATGCCTACTTCAGAGAGGCTCTCCGCGTTTCTGAACCGAAGGCGCCCAAGGTACAGGTAAATAACGTGTAAAGAGCTAAGTGCGGACAAGGCCAAACATTGTTCTATTATTTACTACTATTGGTGGTGGTTGTATCATTTACTATGCACATTATTGCTTATATATTAGTATACTTATTTAAATTTATTAGCTCTTTATACTCTTGATACTAAAGAAATAGTTTGTATGTTTGCCTCGTTTGGGAAAATCATGATTTGAAAAAATTTGTGACTTTGTTACTACTAAAAAAAACCCTAGAAGCGTGGGTATTGCGATCAGTTGATGTTCAATTCTTGGCTGTCACACTACCGACGTGAACTCGGCTAACACAAGCACTTTTAGCTCATCTGGAGGGTTTTCTATGTAGGAGTAATTACTAGCATTCTCGCTAAAATTACTAGTTAGACTAGCTACCTAGCTGTATCTAACTTTAGTAGTAGCCAACTGTAGTTTTATTTTAAAATGTTAACTATCTCGTATTGTATCATCAAATTATTATACATATTATAATGCTTGTTCACGTAGTTAGTTAGTAATAGTGTTGAACCTAAGATATATCGGTGCGTTTATCTGTTTAGGCCCCGCGTCCTCCTAAACAGCCGATCGTTCAAGACTTCCAGTTCTTCCCGCCGCGACTGTTCGAGCTGTTGGACCAGGAGATCTACCATTACCGGAAAACATTGGGGTATACAAATCATTTTTACTGTTACATAAATAGATTCATTAATCATTAATTTTAGCGATTATAATAGTTTAATATGATAGTATCGGTAAAGAAACTTTTAAATTTCAAACAATTGAATTTAGTCTAGTAAAATGTTCTCCGCCGGGCGCCACTGGAAATACGTTCTGCTTGTAACCAGAGACGCCCGGCAACGGACGTTGGAGCGGCCGCGGCCTTGGTCGCGGAACTAAAAAAAAAAAAAGTAAAATGTTCTCCCATTTTATGATTCTTCTTCTTTTTTTAAACACGTGGCTCCATCGATATTGATCGATGATTCGCCAATGTCAAGGTAATGCTTGATTAGTTGATAGTCCCGCACAGAAGAACTAGTTATTCCGAACTAGCTCCAGGTGCAGGACAAGAAACGTTGTTCGGTATGTGAGTGTCTGGAAACCCGATTTTTGCAGGATTCCATTTCCATTTTATGATTAACAGTTTGTGAATGAAAGATACAAAGTGAATTATAAATTTTTGTGAATGACAGGCAGGTACAAAGGGATTGATAATTTTTTTACCATTTTGTGAATGACAGATACAAAGTGAATGATAAAATTTTGTACCATTTGAAGAACGACAGGTGAAACCATTTTGTGAATGTCAGGTACAAAATCAATGGTAAAAATCTCTATGGTAAAAATTAATACCATATTGTGAATGACAGTGACTAAGTGAATAATAAAATTTTGTAACATTTTCGGACTGTTTTTTTATCGATTCTGTAATTTTTTTTTCTAAATTATAAGCTACTGCTTCCCAAGTGGTCCCATTTTAATTTGGTCCCATTCTGACACTTTGAAGTCTGTTTTTGAGTCAATGTTTGACGTGTGTTGTGAATAACAGGTACAAAGTGCCCCGCAACCCCGAGCTAGGTCCCGACGCGGCCAAGATCCAACGCGAGGAACAGAGGAAGATAGATGATGCTGAAGCCCTCAGCGAGGAAGAAGTACAGGAGAAGGAACAATTACTCACACAAGGTATGTGTATTGGGAATCTGTCAAGAAATCCGGTTGTTCTCAATCATTGAAAAGAATAAAGTCCGCAATCCGCATCAATATCATTTGTATTTAGTTCGTGAAACTGCCGTTAGAGGTTTCCAGGTGATCAAAAAACGAGATTTAGAAATAAGAAACACAGAAATTGGATAGATTTTTAATAAGTCATCTGGTGACTGAATGGTCAAATCTTTCCCCTTCTAAAAGAAAGATTCCAGTAAAATCCTGCAGAGAAAATGTTAATGACATAACCTATTCAATACAATACAATAAAAAAGAAAACATACAATTAGGAGACTTAACCTAAAGATAGTACAAAAGGCGGCCTTATCGCTAAAAGCGATCTCTTCCAGACAACCTTTGGATGGATAGAGAGTTCAAGAAATTAAAAGGGTAGTGTACAATACGTGAAAGAGAAAAGAAAAAGAAAGCTTAGTAAATAATAAAATAAAGATAAGACAGAGTAGGATAACAATATAAATGAACTAGTAAACTTACCCAGGTAGTAATGATATCATAGGAAAAGAAAGAATATTTACATAAATACTTAAAATACACAAAATACATAGACATTCTAAATATAGGTTAGAGAAAGGTAGTAATCAGTTAACATATTTTTGAAAGAAGTAAGAGACTGCGCACGTCTGATGTGAAGTGGCAAAGCATTCCACAAACGAACCGCCCTGACCATGAAAGATTTGTCTGCGTAAGTAGACGAGTGTGCTGGCATTTCCAGCATCAAAATTGCCGATGACCTCAAAGATCTTGAATGTGTCATGAAGGATGTCATGGATGTCAAGGATGTCCTGAAGGAACCTAAACCGTTCCTACCTACCTAAACTAAAACCTAAACTATTCAATACATTTGAGAAATTTCCTACCATATCATTGGTTATCGACAAACTCTTCCTACCGCCATGCTCGCCCTACTGGCGACTTGGCGACTAATTAATTGTTGCGATTATTATTATATGAATATCTACCTTTAAACACTTACAAGTCTGCCTTGCTGCCATGACTGTCTCGGTGGCGCAGTGGTATGAGTATGCGACTGCCGTCCCTGAGGTCCCCGGTTCGATTACGGGTCGTATCAAATTATTTGTGTGATCCACAAATGTTTGTTTCGGAGTATGGGTGTCTTTTATGTATAATATGTATGTATTTAGAAATATATAAGTATGTTTATCACTCTATATTTTTGTATTTTAAAGCAATTTTTCATCAGTCATTGTCCAGAGGCTAATCCGTCACCAGAAGCACCGGTTACCATGACTAGTATCCCGATGCATTCTGATCGCTGCTTTAGCTCTCCTCCTATCCGATCCTATTGTTTATTTATATTTGACCAAATTGTTTAGGTTTTACGAACTGGACGAAACGGGATTTCAACCAATTCATAAAAGCCAATGAGAAATATGGCAGGGATGATATCGAAAATATTGCTAAAGATGTTGAGGGCAAGACCCCTGAAGAGGTAAGATATTTTAAACTTCTATAAATATAATGCAGTGGAACTTGGTTAAGTGGGAACTGGATTAGTGACAAACCTCCTTAACTAGAATACGCTGAGGTCCCAACACTTTTGTATTAAATTACCTCTGTTAGTGAGATGGAGGAAACCTCTATAAATATCTGGCAATCATTCTTTCGATGTTATCGTCATAGTTACCTCTTTACCTGAGGAAGCGAGTGATTGTTTGTTTACTTTTATTCTTATTCTGCTCGCAAATTCCTCAATCACAGTTTTAGTTTTGCTTTCCTATCATACGGATGTTTATTAGTCCGAGACGCCCAGGACTGTAGTAGCCAAAGATTTTGTTGCCTTTCATCAACATTTCATCGCAAAGCAACGGGTTTTAAATTGAGGGTGTGTAATGCACCTATGCCTACCCCTTCGGGGATATAGACGTGATATGTGCGTGTGTATGTTTGTCATCAACAGCTCGACCGATTTTGATAGGTCTTACTGGCAGAAAGTTAATTTTATAGGGAGTTATGAGAGTGACCAAGTTACTTTTCCAATGCTTGGGCTGATTTCATTGTCACTTTTCTATGAGTGGCAGAGATTTTTTATGGATAGGTTCTTTTCTGACTCTTGCGAAATGGCAATAAAAGTAAATGTAGAAGCAACAATCTTGTTAAACAATTAGTGTTACTTCGTACATAATATATGAATGAGATGATTTTGATGAAAAAGGAAGAGGTTCTTTCTTTAGACTGTTTTTTTTTGTTTGTGAACTCATAAAGTCATAACTTTCCATTTGGTGAACCGATTTAGAAGTTTGTTTTTAATTGAAATCTATTGCTTCCCGTATAGTGCCATTTTAGTTTGGTCCCATTCTGACAATTATTTGGTGCATTCCAGTAATTTGATGTCGGATTATTTTGTATACTCTAATATTTTTAGGTGATGGAGTATTCCGCAGTATTTTGGGAGCGTTGTCACGAACTTCAGGACATTGACAGGATAATGGGACAAATAGAGAGGGGAGAAGCCAAAATCCAAAGGCGGGCGTCTATCAAGAAAGCTCTCGATGCAAAGATGGCGCGATACAGGGCGCCCTTCCATCAACTTAGAATCTCTTATGGTACTAATAAGGGAAAGAATTATGTCGAGGAAGAGGACAGGTAATATCTGAGTTACTTTTAATCCTGTAATTAAAGTTAAATGGGCGTATAAAATGACTGCGTACCCATTTGAGGAAAAACGGATTTTACATACCTATGTATAAAAGTTAAGCTTAGATTGTGTGAATTCCAGTCAGACCATTTGGTGATTGAGATCCAAACATACGATTGATATGATTTCAATTGTCTATGTGATGGTAGTAAATCCCGTAAATGCAGAAAATTCGTCGAGAACAATTCACCGAACCACAATTCGCCGAAAGCACAGTCGAATCGCAATTCACAGAGTATTTATGTGCACTTAGAGAGTCTCAGAGCAGCCCGATTCTAGGCGGTTGGCCGGTTATATGTATGTGTATGGGTGCAAAGGGGCTCTACCAACATCTTTAGGGCCCCAGCGACCTCACCTGCTAGTGGCGCACCTGCTGATCAACGGACGAGGCTCGTTAATTTATGGTACCTATGGAGTGGCTTCGGCCCCTACGTGGGTACCAGGTGGTACAACAGTGTTGGTCCGGGGGGGTACCACCGTGCAGCTGTGCTAAAGCCCCCCAAGTAACCCAGCCCAGCCCGGGTTGCGTTAGGGGTTCAGCAGCTGCACCGCCGGGCCCGAGGCGATGTATGGTGCAGCAGGCATGGGACCAGTGGGGGCGAAACGGAGTCTAGTGTGGGAGGTGTGGGTGGATTCGCCGGCCAGGGAGACCCTTAGCAACGGCGTTGCCGCGGCCGCCCGAAACAGTCATGGGGCCCGCCTGGGACCAACCACCCCAGGAGGCTGCCCCACATGTTGCGCATAATCCTGATGTGGGATCGCCGCTCCGGGTGGTAACCGGTGTGGGGTAGCGGCGGCCTTGCATCAGGGGGGTTTGGGAGCCCTTCCGTCCGGCGAGTCGGCTCCGACCTAACCACACGGTTCTAGACAAAGCTAGCCCCTGCGCTTTGTCACTTACTGCTGCACCAAATGTCGCCCTGTCTTCACGCTTCTTCTTCTTCAAAATCTACAATGGCAGTGCAACAAAAAAAGAGTAAACGTTTCACAGCGGCCCTAGGAAACCCCACAACATCACTTTTCGAGGTGGAGTTCACGTCCGTGGACTCCATGCGAACCTCGATGCCGTCCACCATCACCTTGAGACGGCACGGCCCGCTGTGATGTTCCTCACGGAGACACAAATACGCCGCCCTGACGACACGTCTTACCTGTGTTACCCCGGCTATGTCATCGAGGAACAATTTCGAGACAAAGCCGGGGTGTGCGTGTTCGTTAGGGCGGATGTTTGCTGCCGCTGCCTAGAGAACCCCCTTCAATTCCGTCCTTTGGCTGCACGTAGACCATGGCTCTATGAGCCAGATCTACGTGTGCGTCTACCGTTCCCACACAGGGGATTCTGAGACAACAAAGCTCTTCCAGTACCTCAGCGAGACGGCTGATGAGGCGCAGGTGCGGTTCCCGAACGCTGACCTAGTATTTCTGGGGGACTTCAATGCCCATCACATTGAATGGCTGGGGTCCCTCAAGACTGATCATGCGGGTAGGGCCGCCCATGCGTTCGCTCTCTCGAGTCGCCCAGCCCAGTACCTCAAAGCAGCGTACAACCGGGCCACAACATGCAGCAAGAAGGCCTTTAAGAGAGCGGATGCCCAGCGCATCGCGCGGCTTGGTCAGGAGCTCACTTCCCATCCCGCGGGCAGCCGTGGATACTGGCAACTGGCCAAAGCTAATTCCCGGGTCGACGACGGTGGCCTGCATCCCCCCGCCATCGCCAACTGTGGCCACACTATGCCTGACATTGTACTCAGGCAATGCGATGTACGGGCAGTGCTGCGATCACTCGACACGCGGAAAGCAAGTGGCCCTGACGGCATTCCGGCGGTTGTACTACCGAAATGCGCAGCTGAGTTGTCTCCTGTACTAACTCGTCTGTACCGCCTGTCTTACTCCACAGGAATCGTGCCGGAGGTCTGGAAAGAGGCGAACGTACAACCGATCCCCAAGAAAGGGGATCGGTCTAATCCAGGCAACTATCGACCCATAGCTGTCACCTCAGTCATCTGCAAGGTGTTTGAGCTCATCATCAACAAGCAGCTCATGCGATACCTCGAAGATCACTCGCTAATAAAT
>OY748288.1:14329512-14517277 GCA_963556515.1 Nudaria mundana | reverse complement strand
AGGTAACGGGAAGCCTTGGAGCGCTAGCTCAGCGCCGAACAATAGCTTCCTTGGCCGCATTTCTACCGTATTTACCACGGCGAGTGTTCTGAAGAGCTCTTCAATCTGATCCCACCCTCTTCCTTCCCGATCCCGAACAACGCGGGCCGGGCAGAGATGCCACTCCCACACAGTGGATAGCATGTTCGCGAGAACCGAGCGTTTTAAACGTTCTTTTTTCTGCCGAACGAGTGTTTCCTCCCACATATAATCCTGGGTTCTTTAAGCGTAGCGTGAAGAGGCACATCAGTAGGTCGTCAAGTTGAGGGCCCACTATAGTATTAAAAAGAAAAGTGTAGGGGTATGTGTATTATCGCGGAGTTATCGTTTTTTCAGATTTTTAGTATGCATGCTGCACAAGTTGGGATTTGACAAAGAGAACGTGTACGAAGAACTCCGCGCCGCGGTGCACGCCGCGCCACAGTTCAGGTTCGACTGGTTTCCTCAAGTCAAGAACTGCCGTGGAGTTACAACGCAGGTAGGTGCGAAATACAATAACAAAAAAAGCACCCTCGCTACATGCTAATTTCGATAGTTATTGTGTTGGCATGAGCGTTCCTCCTGGTAAGGGAATAGCCGGTGGTTCAAATCCGCCCCAAGACTCGGTTTTGCGATTCATATACCTATAAAATTATTTGAAAATATTGCACAAAGACACATATTTTTTCCACTGTTATAATTTTATTTTTACTGACCGGTTTCACCCCACGGCATCAGTGATTTCAATATATTTTCAATAAATCACATAATAATATTGATACTAGTGTTTGATGTCCTTATGAATATGTTAGTACGATATTATTGTGACTAGAACGGTGTCTTGCGCGGTGGCTTCGCGCCACACCACGCCATCCATAGGCCTGGCCTATAACTTCTGACCCCTTAGGGCTAGGTCAAATTTTCGATTTTTTGGCTTGCCTCCAGATCGAGGGCTATCGTATCGTACATATAGATATATTGAAACTATATTGAAATCTCTAATGATGCCGTGGGGTGAAACCGGTCAGTAAAAATAAAATTATAACAGTGGAAAAGTATGTTTTTGTGCAATATGTGTAGCAGATTCCATCAAGTGCCGGCCATCGACAGTATAAATATTATTTGAAAAAGTTAGCAAACTTCCATTTGCTTTAAAATTTTATGTATACAAATGATTATATTTTTCAGATGTAATACTCTTATTACACTAATCGAACGTGAGAATCAAGAGCTCGAAGAGAAAGAACGTGCCGAGAAAAAGAAAAAGAGTGGCAACCCCAATCAAAACATTCCAGTAAATGCAACCGGTAAAGGTGCAAATGCCGGGAAACGTAAGGCTGACAACACTCCTGACACGGCTCAGAAGCAGAAGAAAAAGAAGAAATAAATCTAAGTTAATTCACTGCTGGATGGTATCATGTCGCGATTATGAATGTTGTATTGGTGAATCAATTTTGCGTGATGATTACATATTTTAATAGTTATTTTATTTTTATTGATCTAATTCAGAAGTCAAACGCGGTCGCTAAACGGACAGAATTTCGTAGCATAACCAGCTGATCTGACAAATGAATGGTCGGTTATTCTGTGTTAAACTTTCTTTATATGGAAAGAATATGTACCCAATTTATGTATTACATATGTATATAAATTCTAGCAGCTGGTCAATGTACCTACCGTAAGCTAGCGTAGAGCTATTGACGCAGGAAATAGTCTAGAAAGACCTTGGGCTTTGACTAAGACTTGTAGCTTGGAATTATTCGTGCTTATTGTGTTATAAGAATTGCGATTTTTTTAAAGATGCCACTTGAATAGATAAGTCAGATCTGAACTTATCCAAAGATTCCAGTGACACCACGGTTAGAAAATGCCCACTAATTTGGCAAATGAGAGATGCTTGTGAAGTCTTAAAAAATGGAAAACGTTTAAAATACTCCATAAATAAAACTATTTAGATACTTATGTTTAATTTATTTAACTAAGATTTTTCAGAACACATTTTTAGACTAGACAGGGTTGTAAAACCAGTGACGACCCTGTACTCAACATGTTAATACAAGCGAGCTTGGGGACTTAATGTACGCGTGTATAATAATATAAACACGCCTTGTACGCTTACTTCCTTAGCTAATCTGACGTAAATAATAATATGTATTACACAATACAAAATCAATGCCTAGACTATGATTACAATGGCACAAAAATGATGAGTAGTCAACTCTAACGTCAGTGCGCTTAGTGGTAGTTTTAGCCAACGCCTTCTTACTGACCGTGACATGTAAGCTATCTGTCATGAAGCACTATACCTAAATGATGTAGATAAAATCATAACTACCCACTATTGCCCTGAGCGCCCTGACCTAGAAATTATGGATACCTGTTGAAAAATTATTACTGGATATAATTTTTCAACAGCTATCCATAATGTCTAGGCCACGCCCACAAATTTACAAATGCATTACCTCTCTTCTAAAACCTTGACAATAACCGTAGACGAGAACCTCATGTCACATCGAGAAAAGTTATGCTAAAACTCGCACTCAGCACACTGCTCTTCGCAAACACTCTGCTGACACTTATACAATAATAACTAAAATAAACTAAATCTGCTGTGTATGTTTAATGTTATTCTTTGTTTTGTAATTTAATTACATGTCAAAGTGTTAATCATGTCCATTTTAATGAGATTTCTAAATAAATGTATTAAACCTATAAAGGTTTTAAAGTGAAGGTAGTTTAGAACTAATACAAAAATTGCTGTTTTAACCAATCAGTGATTATTTTTACATAATTCAATCAAACTTCAAATCTTATCTGTATCTAGTTATACACACACCTACCGCAGGGCAAACACACCTATATTACCATTGACACCCTATATTGGCCCTGTGGTAAGTGGGTGTGTAAGGCCCTTAAGTGCTTGATTATACCGTAACTAACCTATTTTGTAGAGCAATCAATTGAGGGAAATTATAACTTTAATGGAAATGCAAATTTTGATTGATGGAGGATGGTAAAGGTTGATTCACACATATCAGTAAAGCCACGTTTTCTATGCGCGTCCTGACATGTCAGTGTCAGTGACGACTTAGGCATCACTTTATTTAGGTAAGAATATTTTTCCTATTCAATATTTTTCACTAACATTTTATTATGCCGGCTGGGAATTTGGAACTGTACCGGCACTGAAGCTTCCCTGATATTGTGTGAATCGACACACCCTATTCGACTGACAATATAGCATATTTATATGTTAAACTAAGCACAGATTACTGAGATACTATGTAAGCTAATAGATAGTACATAATCTCCGGCCATTACACACTTTCAGTGCAGTTACATATTACATATTCATACTTCCATATTATCACAGTTATTGATTAATACTTTTTATCCTTGTCATAATCAGGTACTAATATGATGCTTCTCTTACAAATTGCACAATAATATGACCGTGTGTGTCACTACCGACAAACTACCCACATCAAGGTGATCCACCATTTTCTATATTATCTTGAAAGTTGTTCACATTGCTAGTAAATGGTGCTCCTAATCCATAAAGATGTCCACTAGTACTTTCTATGTTTCCATCAAAGAAGATCTGGAACAACAATATAGAAGTTATATAAGGCTGTCTTTTGTAAATTTCAACACTGCATTCCCATTATTACTTTTTAATGGGAATGGGAATGCACTTTTGAACCTCGACTGTACATTAAACTTTAATTCATGTGTGTTTACTATTTGGCATTTATTATTTGTGTACAATGTACAATAAAGGTATCATCACTGTTTACCAATAAAAGTGAATAAAAGTTCAACAAAGATTTTAGGGAACTCAAGCCATCATTATCTGCATGGAGTGTACCTGTGGATCAACAGACGAGATTCTGGCAAACATAAGTGCCAGGTTAACGGCAATAGATTTGTCCCCTACTATATGGAACTAACAGAAGTAGTGGCATAGTGTGGTTGTGTCTATCCTTTGGGGAAAATGGTGTGATTATGTGTACACAACACTGAATACACACAATATAGAAATTCTAAGTAAGAAACAGGCATTTTGGAAAACATGCAGTCAGACAGACAAACATACACCATGTCTTTATTCCCGAAGGGAATGTTCTATCTGATTTTCTTAAGTTCGTAGGTCCCACGTAATAGAGGGCGATCCTATTGCCATTACAGGGCACTATAAAAAAACCATAATCACCTGTAATCCAAACAAGAGATATGTTACATACCACAAATTAGAATCTCAGTAGACCGAGCGAAAGCAAACACATGCAATGAATATTTAAGAAGGTACACTTAGTTTCTTTGACTGAAAAGGTAAGTACTAATAAGTAAATACCTCCTTGATTTTAAAAAACGCCATTCCTGTAAGGTGTGAATCTGAGCCTGCTTGGTGTTGTGGCCCAACTCGTCTTAATTCCAATTGGTCAGCAACTTCTTGTAATCCACCTTTTAAGTTCTTACAGAGTTTCATTAGGTACTGGAAAGGAAGTGTGTATTTGCATTATTGGAAGTGTGTAACTGTTTATTATCCTTCATATTATTAGCAATAGTAATTATGGTAAAGACGCTTAAAAAAATGTTCGGGGAGGATGACCTACTCAAAACATGACTAAGAGGAAGCAATGAAGATTTCTAGAGAAGGCCCATAATGGTGTGAAAAAAAATGTTTTTTTTCAATGCTGCCATAGTCCATTGCCTATGGATACTAAGGATAAGGCTTGTTGGGGGCCACTCAGGCAAATTACTTGCTTGCTAGTAAAGTAAAGTGACTCAGTGAACACATTTTTTTTTAAATTACAGGAACTAAAGGGTTAATTGAACTTACTTTAACATCATATACCGTTGGAAAATACAACCGGAGACTGTCAAAGAAATCGTTTTCTTCTTGCGGCAGATTTTGGTCAGTTAAAATCTTTAACAAGTAACCAAAGTCATATCCAGAGTGGAAACTTAACCAGTTAATGTTGTCCATTAGCACTATACCTGTTAAAAAACCATATTTTATTTCTCTTGTCAGAAATATAAACTAACATCAAAAACAAAGTCAAATAACAAACCTGAAGACATTAGAAGTTCAGCAAATTCTAAAGGTTGAATACCGTGTTCTTCATGATCACGGAACTGAAGTCCTGAATTTTGCAGCAAATCAATAGAATCTTGAGCATACATATCTTCTCTGGAAACAAGTCTTAAAAGTGACATTATTCTTATATGATGGGTAAATTACTAATAACTCACTTATTGAAATACTTACTGTAGGTTGAACTTAAAATTGAATTGCCATGTGGTGCAGCCCGGTGGAGTTTTCCCATTTCCATCCATAAATGTAAGACCTAGTTGAATTATTCTCAATAGGTCCACGTTGCATCTGGTTATAGAACAAAATAAGGTTTGAGACACTTACACAATAGTTACGTTCATTAAACTAAACTGTTTGGAACATACTTCAATGCATTTATACCTTGAGAAGATGAGCAAACAATGTGAAGAAGAACAAGTGCCAGTACTATACAGTACTACAGGGGGTCACATGTTAGTATGTTACAAATTTTGAAATCAAGTGCTGATACCGAGTCATATCTGTAGTAGTAGTTACCATTGTTTTTATAGGTATTGTGTCTTTACAATTAAGTACTACCCACCTGGCTAGTATTAAAACAAGCATCTTTTCTCCAGATGAGTCCAATTCTGGTTGTCTTTTGAAGACTATTCTAGGTTTAGACGGTTTTATTATTAACATTCAATAATATGTGCATTGCTATTCATAATCTGGGTTTTTAATCATTTTAGATGGACTCACCTTAGTAGTTGATACTGGTAATCAGCTGTGGACCTAAATTCACCAATAGGTCTAGCTACTACTCCTGGAAATTCTGTATCCATTGCTACCCAATGATATTTCTGGACAATCTAAAGTCAAAGAATAAGTATTGCAGTAGTATTCAATTGACATGTTACAGTTACTGTTTATTAAAAATTCCAGTTCCAGTCTGCATTCAAGATTGATTTAAGTACATACCTAACCTACAGAAAGTTTTGAGTGGTAACCAAATTATTTCTAAATTGATAATTGATGTTTCAAGTAACGATGCGAAAAGATTTAATATAAAATTTGATAGTCTTCCGATCATGTTCTGATTGAAGGAAACATTGTAGAGTACTTTACCTGTCGGATAACATGAAATTCTTCGTGAAGATTATGATTCCAGACATTTTTTATAGTACAATCTTCTTTGATGACATTGGATAAAATAGATTCCAAACTAGCTGCAGGCATCTGTGACTCCAAGATTTATTATTTAGAAAACTTAAAATAATCCGCAGCGCGATTCTATTTGAAAATTGAAATAAAATTTACCACAGACAGACACAGACTACACTAATTTAAATTTATAGATAATAAAGTATAGAGTAGACCATAGTCAAGAAAGGGACGAAAGAAGAACTTTTTGGAATGGTAACGAGACTTTATTTCAAGCAACAAATAGAAAGGTAAAATTATTTCTCCATCGCAACTGGATAATTCAATATTGAGGTTGGGTACTGCATAGGTACCTATTCAGCATATTTCACGGAGCGGTTTTCCCCTGCGATTCGCAGGCGGAAGAAATACCAATATTACTTTGGAAATTTTCAAACAATAATTGGCGATTCAAACTACGATACCGTCATATTATACGCGACGATGAGAGTTATAAAGTATTGAAAGCGACATTGAACGTCGTAAGACACTGAATGCGGGCAGCACAGGCTGAATGTTGTGGTGATCTAGGAAAAAGGCCTATGCCCAACTGAAGGTTGATGATTACCTTTCCGATTAGCGTACGAACTATGTCCTACATAGATAATGTAAACTACCATATTATTTTATACTTACCTATACTAAATTAAATTATGAAGACATTTACACACGGGCTGTTGCTCGCGGGTTGTGAAGCTTAACTTTTTTTTATTTTATGTGCGCGGCCGCTCCTACGTTCATTGCCGGGCGTCTCTGGTATGCACCAGAAGTTATTTCCAGTGGCGCCCGGCTGAAGCTTGAGACAAGAGATGGATAAATTAAATAAATCTAACTACTTTGCAATATTCCGCCACATGCAAATTACCCAACTCTCGTATTTATTCATGCACAAGTCCGCCCTCCAAACCCACTTAGGCCGAAAGAATAGAGAAATAATTTTGAAAATAGAATAAATATGAGAGTTGTGTTATCGTGCAAAAAATAATAAAAACCTCGACACGTGTTTCGCCCCCAACCAGGGGCATCATCAGGAGATGTCGATGGCTCGGCGCACGGCGACCGAATGAGCCACAACTCGTAAACCGCACCTATTTATATCCTAGGTTTTTTATTTCTACCCACAACCATAATACCAAATTATTTTATGTCTACCCACCACCGTTGTTTGAATGACGTATAAAATTAAGAGATGGATAACCAACATTTAATTGAATTGTAGCGAAGATCTGCACACAGAACAATTTGCATGCCATATCTGCGAATATAAAAATGAATTGACGTCTTTCACATAAAATTGACTGCTTTGAAAGCTTATCTTTCTGATGCTGACTGTACGTACATTTTCCAGAAATCACTTTTTTCGACTCGGGATCTAGGAATCATGGTAAACTTAAAGTTTATTTTTTACACGACCACAATATTTCTATTTACCTATATAGAATATAAGTGAGAGTAAATACACACATCTATGAGATACACTAGGAAAATATGACCGTAATGCAGAAGGGTTCCATTTCTTAGTACTAGTAAGGAGGTATAGTATTCTTTTATCTGTGAAAAGGGTAAAGACCTTTATTTATAAGAATGTAAACATTGCAATCAAAATCCCGTAACAAATTTCAGATTTAATATATTTAGAATTACAAAATTATTTCACGGAATCTTAAGATTTAAGAATAAATTGTAAAATATATCAATAAAACCTTAGAGGAAATAATAGTCTTAAATCTAAAATACGATATAAAATAATATGCTAACTTGAAAAATACTAATTACTATTGTTAAAAAAGTAGGTAGTTACTATTTAAAACCACATCAACATGAATACTGTAACATTCTTGCAACCGAGATGACACATAAAAACAAACATGGCCGCGTGTTTTGGGATAAAATACTCCTAAAGAATTTACAATATTGCAGGAATGAACTGAAGTGGGTATGGAATTTGTGATATTGACCGCTTTTGGGGACCCTCCTTTTTGACCAATAAAATCAGGATTTTAAACAGTAACCATATTCCTCTTTTTGACATTTAATGCAACCCAACACATAATTAAAAATATAAGGGATGCACAGAAAATTTATCTACATTCTTTTTTATTTTTCATTAATGAATATATTTTAATTTCATAATTTTCAAAGATTGACCAAATTACTACTGAACGTTGTATGGTAACACAGTCTATTCACTGATGGAACAATTTTTTTTGTATGCTGGCAATATCCGATTGTCACACTCGATTTTTAAATACAGTTATTGAATGTTCATTCTGTAATATGATACACTCGCGGTGACGACGTCATGCACGAGCTTGCTCCTGATCAGGATGAGTTACCATTTTCACCGTTTTCCTGGAAATTGTTTACGTTCACGGAAAATGGGGCACCCAGACCATACAAGTGACCACTGGAACTTTCGATGTTGTCGTCAAAGAATATCTGAAACAGCAAACGTTTTAGTTTTCATAAAGGAAAATCTATAACTGTTTCTTTAGGTATTTAACTAAAGGTAAACAATAAAAATGGCGTTATACCTCCTTGATTTTGAAGAACGCCATCCCAGTTAGATGTGAGTCAGATCCAGCTTGGTGTTGTGGACCTACTCGTCTTAGTTCAAGCTGGTCGGCCACTTCTTGTAGACCACCTTTCAAGTTTTTGCATAGCTTCATTAAATACTGGAATAAAATTTATATTTAGTTTTTAGAAAATACGATAAACATAGTTTTAGTGCAAAATTGACACGCAAAATATTGATAAATATAATTTTAATTAAAACAAAACCAGCCAAGTGTGAGCCCGACTCGCAAACTAAGGATTCCATACCATTATGTATAAAAACGGCACAAATATCACGATTGTTGTACAGGAGCCCCCTTAAATATTTATTTTATTTTTTAGTATTTATTGCTATAGTGTGACAACAGAAATACATTATCTGAAAAAATTTCAACTATCTAACTACGAGTATTAAAGTAAGTTCATAAGCCTAAATAAGCTTAAGTGTCTGGCGACAGATGGACACATAGCAGAACCTTAGTAATAAGGTTCTATTTTACCCCTTGGATATAATTAATAGAAAACAAATATAGAGAACAAAATTACCTTTACGTCATATACTGTTGGAAAATATAATCTTAAGCTTTCGAAGAAGTCATTCTCATCTTGAGGTAGGTTTTGGTCTGTTAAAAGTTTTAGTAAATAACCAAAGTCATAACCAGAATGAAAGCTTAGCCATTTTATATTGTCTATTAGTACAAGACCTGAAATTAAAAGCATTAAAATAAATATTTTTGGATATTCTCACACAACATCACCTAGCCCAAACTAAGCCATAAGCTTGTGCTATGGGATCGAGACAACTGATAAACATACACATATATTTCTAAATACATACATAATTTACATAGAAAACACCCAAACTCCGAAACAAAGGTTTGTGGATCACACAAATATTTGATTCGACCCGGGAATCGAACCCGGGACTCCGGAGTTGAAAGCCGATGCACTACCGACCACGCCACCGAAGCAGTAAATTTGTTGCGTTTGTTATTTTCTTAGACACTAGTACGGTGTCTTGCGCGGTGCTTCGCGCCACACCACGCCATAGGTTTTGGCCTATAACTTTTGACCCCTTAGGACTAGGTCAAGTTTTCGATTTTTTGGCTTGCCTCCAGATCGAGGACTATCCATAGAGGGGTCAACCAACATTGGAGCATAAGCAGTTTTCGAGAGCTAAGGGGGGACAAAAATTATATTCACCATTTCTACATATAGATAACAAAAATAATTTGTCAGGTTCTGGCTAATTTAGTTGGTAGGCTCACCATAATAAAATTACTGGCGAATTTTGGGCGTACAATTACAATACGCCTCTGTTACACCCTTTAGAACACAGGTATGCGGTATATGTTCTTTTCACACACACAACATAATATTCCATATTGCACTATATAGGTTTGACAGATTATATGGCAGTAATTGATAAATTATATTACCTGATGACATAAGTAGTTCGGCAAACTCCAAAGGTTCAATACCATCCTCTTCATGTTTCCTGAACTGTAGTCCAGAATTTTGCAGCAAATCAATTGAGTCTTGTGCATACATATCCTCTCTGATAAGCAACATAAATTTTAATAAAACTAACAGCCGAATACTGAAATGTCACTCAAATAAGCAGATACTCAAAGTGACGTTTTTGTATGAAAAATTTAAGTTTAAGTGCTGCTCAAGCATTTAAACAGCACTTATATTTGACTGACGTTTCAGTATTTGGTCGTAAGTCAGATCTTATGGGATACGACAAAAGTCATTAAGTTTGATTATATATTCATATCTTTTCATTTGCTGTTCTTTTGTTTCAGAATTATTGTATATTGATTTTATAAATGCATGGTGCATGCATTAAATGGGACATGATTATATGCTAGGTAAAGAACCACCACACAAATCATATAATGAAGGAGCCCTAATTCATCATCTTTTAGAGTTTTCGAAACGAAAATCTCTTATACAACAGTAATGTCCGCCTGTCCGTCCGTGAACAACTTTCAACTCGAGAACGGTAAGAGCTAGAGACTCAGTGTAAACGAATATCGAGGGGTTTTCGGTTTGATTTGGGTTTCGACTATGCTAAGCATAATCGAAAACTCCCCAAAATGAACTTGACCTTTGAACACTGATCTCAAGGTCAAGGTCAAAACGAGGTGAAATCGAGAACGGTAATAGTTAGACTCAAGACCGGCTGCAATCAACTCAGCATGGTCAAATACCTCTAAATTGAACTTGACCTTTGACCTCTGATCTCAAGGTCAAGGTCAAAACGAGGTCAAATCGAGAACGGTAATAGTTAGAGACTTAAGACCAGCTGCAATCAACTCGGCATGGTTAAAGACCTCTAAAATGATGTTGAACTTCATGTCATGTGACATTTTTTAGATTTTATGAATAAACTTTCGAAAACTCTAAAATATATGGCAAATTTTTGCCATATTTTTAACTTTTTAATATAATGTAGGTCTCTACTTACTGTAAATTAAATTTAAAATTGAACTGCCATGTGGTGTATCCAGGTGGAGTTTTGCCATTTTCATCCATAAATGTGAGACCCAACTGGATTATTCTTAATAGATCGACATTGCATCTGAAATAAACGAAGGTACATAACATAAAGGGGTCTACGTAATGGTAAGTATGATGTTCAAACTTTTTAAAATAATTGCATTATTTTCACAAAAATAGAAGACATTAAACGATCTCTCTGTCTCAGAGAGAACAGCTGTTCTCTCTGAGACAGTTTTGAGAATGCCTCGTTTAGAGGTGAAACATTTGTCGACGTTTTAATGTCTTCTATTTTTGTGAAAATAATGCAATTATTTTTTTACCTGGCGAAAATCCATGACAAAGTAATGGTACTTTGTCATGGATTTTCGCCAGGTAACGCCTGATTCTATCCAATATTTGATAAAGGGGTCTCTTTTTGTTTAAATCCGCGGCGCCAATTACCATTGAAGGGCGTCTCTGGTACGCACCAGGTTTTTCTAGTGGAACATAAAGGGGCCTACACATCAGCGTTGCCAGGTTTATTTTTTGCCAAGTCGGGATTTTGGAACTTACACTTACACAACTACGGGGTTCTTTCGACGAAAGCAAATAAATGATAAAAAAACCGGCCAAGTGATAGAATTAATCCTATAGAATACGGTTCCGTAGTCACCCATATTAACCTCTAAAACTCCTGGACAAATAAAGTTATCTAATTTGTTATAGTTTTCCTTCAAAACTCATTACATGGACTACCATCATGGATTTTTTGAGCAGCCATTTAGCTTTTAGAGGGACGACGACGACGACTTATGGCGGACTAGAGATTACGACATTTCTTTTTATTTAACAATCAATTTCCCAGGGAAAACAGGGCGTCTATATAATAAACTTTCAAGGAAAACTATAAAGGATCAGGTAGTTATTTCAGGAGTTGTAGACGCTATTATGGGTAGCTGTAGAACGATGTTACATGCGTGTCCCGACACGCACTCGGGCAGTTTGTTTTTCTGTTTAAGATTTCTGTAGATTTAAGAGGATGAGTAATTTTGCTTGCATTAAATTTACGCAGCATATATTTGTGTCTAGATATCCCCGAAAAGCGGGAGTGAGCCTGTCCGGGCGGGACATTAAATTTTGCTTTAAAAATCGGGACAGTCCCGCCAAAATCGGAAAGTCTGGCAACGCTGCTATACATCCACATGCCGCAGGGGCAATCTAGGGTGTAAAAGTGGGTGGTGGTGGATTGCAGTTTATAGATGTTGTAATGAAAAAATTGTCTTAAGAGGTCAAAGTCTTAGAAAAATACAATACTTACCTCAGAAGTTGATATTGATAATCTGCAGTGGATCTGAATTCGCCAATGGGACGGGCAACCACTCCCGGAAACTCTGTGTCCATAGCAACCCAATGGTATTTCTTGACAACCTTTGGTAAATAATAGAACACGAATATTATCACTGCATATTATAAAACAAAGTCCTCAAGCACTTTGTTTTATAATATGTCCTCAAGGAAAAGGAAAGAGATGTAATTTTATGTACTATGGACATACCTGTCTGATGATTGCAAATTCTTCGTGCAGATTCCGATTCCAAACATCCTTTATTCCACAGTCACTGTTTCCTGGCATCTGGGACAATGATCCAAAACTTGCAGCTGGCATCTAGAAGATACACAAAAAAACTTAATATTGGCTCTTGGTTGTTCTTAGTAGTGTTTGTTTTTAGCAATAATCCCCTAATATCCCCTTTGGTTGTTTATCGTGATTTAAGAAAAAAAATCACTGCAGATCCACTCAGGTTTTTAATATAATATTCTAAAGGCTCAGTCTCAAGTCTCAACCCTGATTATAATTTTTTGTTTCTCCTCCAGTGGCATTATTTTACTGCAAAGCTATATGTACAAACAAACACAGAAACTGTACAAACTGTAATTATGTTCCATACTCTATATATAATAAAATAGCATACAAACACTGTCAGTGGACTTAAATAATGAGACAATGAGATGAAAGCAAAACACAACAATTTTATGTACCTAGATAGATAAATAATTACTATCAACATAGAACTTATAATTTGTTTACTTATATCAATAAACTTAAAAAGGATCTTTTGGAGTTAATTTTGAGGTCATGAGTGAACACTGAACACTTTATTCTACAGAGTGCTCAAAGTTCATAGCCACGTAACACACACAGGTAGTAAAGTAAGTAAGTAAGTGGTTCACTATAGATCACTTCGTAACGTTAACTAGAGTGAATAATGTACGCACCTTGTATCGGCTGTCTGCTTCCAAGTAGGCAGAATCTACAGTTTTTTTTGACGCCGTGGTTTTATGATTGTTTCGAACGTTGTAATAAACACAATTTCTTGTTAATGTTTATAGGTTACGCACTGATATCCAAGGCCACTACATAATCCCTCCTCAACTAAATGTTATGCAGCAGAGGCCAAGTTCTGAGTGTAAAAACTTTGCGGAAAGTAATTATATTGTTGAATACTGTGAACTATGAACCCAGAGAAACAAAAAACTGATTTTTTAATGAAATTAATGGAATAAAACCTTGCAAAGCGTCACAATCCATTTTTTTAGTATGACATTGACAATTTGACATGTCGATCGAGCCTTCGAGACTGTATTTGGGAACGAGTCTTTTTGCTTTCCAGCTTTAACTTTATAGGTTCATTGCCGGTGGCGCACTTGCAATCGAGTTATAGTATCTAGTGTAAGCAAGGATGTACCTATTATATTCTTTCGAGACGTGAAAAACAAAGTTTTTTGGTCAGGTAATAGATATAGACGCCCGGCAATGGATGTTAGAGCGGCCGCGCTTAAAAATTAAAAAAAGATAATACAAATAGAGTACTAATATTGTAAAAATGTGGTTACAGCCAGTTAACGCAAACGGAAGTTCACTGGGTTACAGCTCGTAAAAAAATACTATAGAGGAACTGCAGGTATACCACTAGCTCTAGTCGACGTTCGATATTCTATAAAGGGTTATAATACTGTTTGGCACAGTTTGTCGATAATGATATCGCAGGAATTTCCAAAAAATGTGCTAATAAACTTTAGTTAAAATATTTTTGGACATTATCACACAACGTCATCTAGCCCAAAACTAAGCAAAATAGAAGCTTGTGTGCCAGACCGCCCGCACCGTCGCTTCACAGATTCTGCCTATCCAGTAGCGGTGGCACGGGCGGTGACCCGGCTTTGGCTAAAGAGAAAGACCTCAGAGGGTTTAGTGGGTAGTCAAGCCCATTATTAGCCGGTAGTCCCACACGAAGCCGTCCCGCGGCCCCCGCAGCGAGGAGGCGAAGTGCGTGAATGAATGCATTCCAAACCACTTCAAAAAAAGTTCATGGGATCTAGAAAACAGGCAGGTATAATATGTCTAAACACCTAATAGAATTAAAGAATTCAAAAACTTGTTCGAGAAAAAGCTTAATTCTATAGTTTATATAGGTGATAATCCTGAGGTCCATTATAATAGTTTATTCAAACAAAAATGCCAAAATCGTAGTGTTAAAACGAAATTCTGTGAGTGGGCAACAGTAGGCATTTATAAAAGTGGACGAACGATGTTTGATCTATATGCACAAAAACGATACAGATTTGATAATAGTTTCATTGAATATGTAAGGAATTACTCCAAAGTATTCAAAAAAGTATGTAGACAGGCTAAATCCATTCACATCAAAGGAAAATAATTGAGGCTCCTAACAAAATAAAATAAACATGGAAAGTTATAAGCAAAGAGTCAGGTAAATGTAAAGTGAGGGATACTGTTACTAAAATTAAATTAGAAAACAAGAATATAACCTCTCCGAAAGATATTGTAAATGCATTTGAAGATTATTTTACCAACATTCCATTTAAAGTCACTTCTTCTGTTAATTCATGTGTCCACAGTGCGGTGGCCATTCTTGAAAATAATATTGGTTCTTCATCTAAATTTGACTTAGGGGGCTACTCACATACTAAGAATCTCACACATTGGTGAGTGGACAACGGCCTGCAATTCATAATGGTAAATTCACTCACTTGCTGAGCAGGAGTATGTGAGAAAACTACTCACACATTTTTGATGTGGTTAATTCACACAGATTAATAAAAAATAATTGAAACAGATCCAAAGTATTGTTTAATTTGCTAATATTCAAATTTTCATCAAATTAGTGAGTGAGTGAATTTACCATTATGAATTGCATGCCGTTGTCCACTCACCAATGTGTGAGATTCTTAGTATGTGAGTAGCCCCCTAAGCCCTAAATTTAACTTCAAACATATCGACCCCAGTGACATCTTAAAAGCATTTAAAAATCTCAAAACTAAAAAGTCGGAAGATTACTGGGGCATATCAGTTAGCTTAATCAGTAATGTAATTGATATCATTGCACCTGACTTGGCACTAATTTTTAATGAATGTGTAGATGAAAGCATATTCCCTAACCTAACCTAATGAAAAATAGTAGACTAATACCATTATTTAAGAAGGGATCTAAGTCGGAACTTGGTAACTACCGCCCCATTTCTATTTTGCCAGCTCTGAGTAAGGTGTTTGAGAGAGTGATGCTAAATCAAATGCAAGTATACTTCACGACCAACAATCTTTTCTACAGCCAACAATTTGGCTTTACTCGCGGAAAATCTACCACCGATGCGGAAGTAACCCTTGTTAGCTTGAATTACGACGTATGGGAGGCCATTGGGGTATTCTGCGATCTGTCTAAAGCATTTGATTGTGTTGACCATCAGACACTTTTGCTAAAGTTACGTCGGTATGGTTTTGACAAAAGATCCTTAGAACTATTAGGATCTTACCTGACAGATAGACTGCAGACTGTTCATGTGAACAACGTTAAGTCAAACGGAACTAACGTTAAAATAGGCGTACCTCAGGGATCAATTCTAGGCCCTTTTCTCTTCTTGGTTTATGTTAATGACTTGCCTTGCATGATCGAGGCACAAGCTGGCATAGTAATGTTCGCGTATGATACATCACTTATATTCAAAGTTAATCGGCATAGTACAGATGCGAATAATGTTAATAATGTTTTAAATTATATTTCAAATTGGTTTTCTACAAACAACCTATTGTTGAATGCAGACAAGATCAAATGCGTTAAATTTACAATGCCCAATGTCAGACAAGCAAACGCCCATGTCGTGCTAGGTAGCCAAAGGTTAGAATTAGTAAATAACACTACCTTTTAGGAATAACAATAGATTCTAAATTACAATGGGGTGACCATATCACCATTTTAGCTAATAAGCTTAGCTCTGCTGCATATGCTGTGAGACGGATTAGGCAGTTGACAGATGTAGCTACTGCTAGGCTAGTTTACTTTGGTTACTTTCATAGCTTGATGTCCTATGGAATACTATTTTGGGGAAATGCAATAGATATAGAAACAATTTTTATATTACAAAAGAGGGCAGTCCGTGCCATTTATTGTTTAGGTAAGAGAGATTCTCTTAGGGAGTGATTTAAAGATATTAATGTTTTAACTGTAGCTTCCTAATATATATTTGATAACATACTGTATGTCAGGAAAAATATATCTAGTTATACTAAAGTAAGTGACGTTACAGACAGAAATCTACGTAATAAAAATAAACTACTCCCTCCGTGTTATCGGCTTAGCAAGGTTAGTCATTCTTTCAAGGGGGAAGGTAAACGCTTTTATAATAAATTGCCTGAATCGGTCCTTTGTATGCCCGACAATAAATTTAAAACCTTTATAAACACCACTTTATGTCAAAAAGCATATTATAAGACAGTAGATTACCTTAATGATAAAAGTGTCTGGCTTGAGCATGGTGCAGGCGCCTCCTAAAATGCCGTAATTGTAGCATATTTTGTATTTAGGTGATTATAATTTTTTTTTAATTTTTTTTGATGCATTATACACGCTATTTGATTTTGACACGAGACCAATGTACATTCGTCCACATTTAGTCTAAGAAAATGTGTAAATGAGAAAATATTGAAAAAGAGTGACTGAGAGTTTTATTGTCAGGTTCTTTCTCTCGGTTCTACTTATTGCTTTGCGAATCTGGCAGTACATGTAAATATAGAAGCAATGACATTTTTTTTATTTTAAGTACTTACTGACGTTTGTAAGAGCCATTTAGTGACCTATACAAATAAACAAATCATTTCATTTCATTACATTTAATTTCACCTACCTACCTACATTTTGTAGGTACAGGTAGCTATGTAGGCCTACATAGAATATACCCAAACTCCGAAACAAATATTTACATTGTGTATCACATTAATACTTTATTCAACCCGGGAGTGAACCCGAAACTCCGGCGTCGGAACCGGATAGACTACCATAACCACGCCACCGAAGCAGTCTATTAATGTTAACTGGGTCACATGACGACATTTTTTTGCAAAATCTGATGGTTATCTTCAATCGACTTCAGCGTATATAGCTGGTGTCTTCCAGTGAAGCCCTGAGTCAGCACCGCCGGCAGCGCCGCACAGAGAGTATATATAGGTAGTACCTATTGATATTTATTGTTCAACTATCCATGTGCCAACAAACAGGGAAACTGGAGGAAAAGAGTTTCCCTCTTAACGCAGTTTTGTTACTACCGTAAACCTCTCTAACATAATGCTAATTGGTAATTAATACCTAAGTAGATAATAAGTTATCCAAATTCCATCAGTTCTATCTTGGTGTCAGCATAGTCTGTGCTCCTGGGGGGTTTGTTTGTTTTAATTAGGATTAATTTTGCATAATTTAGAGACAGAGAGGTGAATTTGATTTGCTTAAGCGAAACAGGGAATAGATATCTACCTACTGTTTAATTTAATAGATTGTAGTAGGTTAGTAGGTACGTCCTACTTAGCCACACTTTAGCCATTAGGTAGGTACTTACTTACCTAATTTTGTCTATAAAATGTTTTGCGGCTCGCTTTTGAGGATCATGCATGACCCTAATATTATAATATTCTAAGGGAATTGACACGAATCATACCGATATACATTATAATAATAATATGCACAGGTACATACTTACCTTTTGTGACTTACGTTTCCACACCAGGTTACACCGGCCGTGGTCACAGGCTGACTCCTGTGGACCTTACTCCCGACAGGCTCACTCGTGTTGATTCCCGTACAATACCTATTGTAATAGATCAATTTCGATTCTTTACACCACACCAGAGGTGTCTGCTGTACAAGACCCTGCGTCGAATACTGCTCTCACCTCTGGGACGGCTCCGCGAAGTATTTGCTGGACGCTCTCGACGCTATGCAGCGACGGGCTATCCGTATTATAGATTGTCCGGAGGTAACGGGAAGCATTGAGCCGCTAGCTCAGCGCCGAACAATAGCTTCCTTGGCCGCATTCTACCGTATTTACCACGGTGAGTGTTCTGAAGAGCTCTTCAATCTGATCCCACCGTCTACCTTTCGATCCCGAACAACGTGTGCCGGGCAGAGATGCCACTCCCACACAGTGGATAGCATGTTCGCGAGAACCGAACGATAGTGGCCTGGAACGCCCTGCCTGTGCACGTGTTTCGTCCAACATATAACCCTGGGTTCTTTAAGCGGAGCGTGAAGAGGCTCATCAGTAGGTCGTCAAGTGGAGGGCCACTCTCTATAGTATTGTGCACTGTGAGAGTGGCCCACAATCGCTAGACGTCGTCACGACTTACCACCAGGCGGGCGGCGTCAATTTGGCGAACCCAAACAAAAAAAAAAAACAAAACAAAAAAGATCATGAAACGCGATTTTTTGAGCGTTGCCAGGTTTGTTTTTCGCCAAGTCGGGATTCTGGAACCATTTGAGTGTGAAATCGGACTTCTTTCGTTGAAAGCGGGACATAGTAAAAAACGTAAACCTACCAATATAGGTATTGGTTACGTTTCTTACTTCTTTACTTCTGATTAAGTAGGACCTAATCAGAAGTTTTTAAATTTTATGTAACGTTTACGTGATTATAGATCTTGGTAAAAATACCCATATAGTATGTCGTCGTCTAAAAACGTTAAACTGCTAACTCCATTTTGTCCATAATGACATTTTGATGTCGTTAGAAAGAGAATAAAAATACCTTTGCTATGTAAAACTGATATATACAATTAAAATTCACCAAACGTATAAAAATCCATCCAATAAAAACTGCTATGTACAGTGTTTGAAAATTGGCGCGAAATAAATGCTAACTCCGCCATTTTGTTAGTGCGTCTGCGACAATACAAAGTGCTTGTGATATTTAATTGTAAAATAATAGTTCTTGCCAGTTAATCCTCATTCTGGTTTGACTTTAAGGATAAGGTGAGTACATAGTGTCATTTTTTAATTAGTTCCGTAAAAAGTACAACCAGAAACCGAAAATCTAAAGTAGATCGTAAAAATTGGATTGCGGAGAAAAACAGAAAACTGAGGGAGACCGGAGCAAAATACTATGGTAGAGTAAAAAAAGATTCAAAGTGGAGTTATGACAAAGTAAAAGAACCAAGACACCTTAAGGAACGTTGTAAATGTAAAGAAACCAAATTAATGAAATGTAGCCAAATAAGTGAAAAAACCAGAGAAGAAATATTCAATAAGTTCTGGAAGAAGTTGAATTGGGGTGAAAAAAAAGTATACATTGACGAGTATGTCAAATGCCTACCAATTAAACGACGTAGAGATAGAAAAAAAACAGATGAATCACGTAGGACGCAGTCTCTGATTTATTATTTACCTGGAGAAGAAAAAGAGTTAAGAGTCTGTAAAACTATGTTTTTAAATACTCTCAACATAGGACGTATGACAATCGTCGGGTGGAAAAATAAAATGTCAAATAATGGAAGACCTAGTGAACAACGGGTTACGTCCCAAAATGTTCCCCGTTTCAATGAAAGCCAATCCAATCTTACAGCATTTTTTGATGTTATTCCTAAAATGGAATCTCATTATTGTCGCACATCTACTTCAAGGAAATATCTGTTACCTGAGTGGCAGTTTAAAAAATCGCTGTATGATTTTTATGTATCAGACTGGTGTACAGCGCATAATACAGTGCCTGTTTCAACGACAACATTTTTTAAATCAATGGATGAGCAAAAAATTTCACTATTTCGACCAAAAAAAGATGAATGCGAAAAATGCGCATCTTACAAAGCGGGTAATCTTAGCGAAGACGAGTACCGCCTACATATTATTAAAAAAGAGGAATCTAGAGAAGAAAAAACACATGATAAAGATGACATTTCGTGTGTTGTAATAGCAGCTGATGTACAAGCTGTGTTGTTGTCTCCAGTTTCAAAAATCAGTACACTTTATTATAAAACAAAGTTGCAGGTGCATAATCTGTGCTTCAAGAATTTAAAAAATAGTGATGCGTATTCTTATATTTGGAACGAAACTGGAGGGAGGGCTGAATGCGGAAGAGTTTGCCTCCATTTGGGTAAATTTCTTAGAAACAAAAATAGTCCCATCATTGTCTCCTGATTGCAATCGAATTGTATTTTATACAGATGGATGCGGCTATCAAAACAGAAATACAGTTATGTCTAATGCACTACTAAATTTTTCCGTAAAACATAATATGTGGATCGAACAAAAGTATCTAGAATTAGGACATACTCAAATGGAAGTTGACTCCATGCATGCAGCCATAGAAAGAAACCTGAAGAATAGAGTTATAAATGTTCCGGCAGACTATATAAACATTATAAAAAGTGCACGCAAGGAGCCTTACGTTGTACAATATTTAACTCACCATTTTTTCAAACGATTTGATACTGTTCAGGCGTACAAGAGCATTAGGCCAGGACGCTCAGTTGGGGACTCCAAAGTCAATGATATTCGTGCAATTCAGTACAGTCCCATTGGAAAAATATTATATAAGCTACGGTTTAATGATCCATGGACCGAACTTCCTCAAACGAAAGTCATAGTAAATAATTATTATTTTCATGAACTGCCAAATTTACACGAAGATCGTTTAAAAATAAAGGAGAGAAAATATCAAGATTTACAACTTATTAAAAGAGTGCTTCCTGTTGATTACCATGAGTTTTATGACAATTTGCCACATTAAATGACGTATGTTTCGATTTGTTTGTCAGTTTAACACTTTTTGAATTCTTTTTAAAAACATAAATATTATTATAAAAATAAATGTTTAAATAAATATAATTAAACCCGTGTTTTAATTAAGCACTTTTTTTAAATATAAAAAATGATAACTCCAAATAAAATTTAGAAACTACAGAAATTTAATCTGCTAACTCCATTTTTTTACTGTAAAATCATTTAAACTTAATTAATATGGTTGTATGTTGTAAAAATAAGTAAAATACGATATTATTTAGAATTAGGATTTTGCGTTTCTTATTTAAAGCTATAGATCAAAATTGATAACGTTATTTTCGTCTACTGAAAAATACAGTAAATGGAGTTAGCAGTTCAACTCTTTTAGACGACGATGTACTACATTTTAATAAAAATATGATATTTTAAGATTTTAATTCATATTTACCCTATCGTTATTAATAGTTGTAGACGAATAAGGGTTCGCTTCGCCTATTTCGAATAAAAAAAAAACAGAAAAAAGGTTATTCATTAGAAAAATATGGCGTTTCATAAACCAGTCTGAGGAGTGAGTGAGTGTTACAAATTGAAACCTCCAATAAGTAGTTACATTAAGGTTGCTTTTTTCTCCTTAATAAAGAAGAAAAACTCTTCACACGTAGAGTAAACTGGATTCTGTGCGATGGTGATGTAAAAATCTCCGAAAAGCGGGACAGAATTTTGACTTTATAATCAGGACCGTCCCGCCAAAATCGGGACGTCTGACAATGCTGTTATGTATACCTATATTATATTCATTTAGATGTACTTACATAGTACCTACTTACATACACTGACCTAAATAACTATACATATACAACTACTTAGTTACTTATTCAATAAAATGTAGGTACTCGTATAATCCGAGGTAGGTACGGGTGAATTGTGTAAAATGTCTGAAACAGGCTACAAATTGTTACAAGAACCTTCATTTTGGGACGGAAACTTCGTAAAGTGGTTAGAGAAATATAGTAGGTTTTATCTTGTATCAATCCGTGGGTCCCGACCCGGACAAATTATATTAAGTAGGTAGGTACGTTAGGACCGTGGATGTTCAAATTGCTTTCCACTGAAAAAAGCTAAGATGTTACCTACTTGATGTACCTAGGTATAATATTTCTATGGTAGGTACGTAGCTACTTAAAAATGTCTTATACCTAGATACCTAGTACAGCCGACTCTCGTTAGAACTTAACTTAGAAAATATTACCTACTAAATATCGAGCTTCCGAAATATCAAAAGATTTTCTTGGGACCTTGTAATGACTCCCGAATTATAAAGAGGTTCGAATTATCGCAGGTTTGAATTAACGAGACTCGACTGTACTTATATCTATATGTAGTAATTATTCATCATCATTCACTGATCCTTTTCCCAATTCAGTTGGGGTCGGCTTTCCAGTCTAACTGCGATTCGGCTGAACTTCGATATTTTCCGTGAAGCGACTGCCACCTGACCTCCAACCAAACTCATGGGCGATATCGAAGTTCTGTAGTTACACTGGTCGGATTTTTGATTTAGGGCTCCAACTACCCCTAACGACTGCCACAGATGTTCGTATGACAACTGTCTTAACGTGTTCTCCGAGGCACGGAATATGTAGTAATTATTATCAAGGTGAAAAATTTGTATTTTGATCGTGCTTGTTATAATGAGGTCACTCACTTCAATGTAAGTAGGTGGAAACTTAGGCACCTTGCCTAAGTTTAACAAATAACAAATGAGGCCTGCCTCCATGTACCTACCTATAGTTAAATATTTGGTTAACTGCAGTCGGATTTTAGGGTTTCACAGATCAATTCTAAGACATTTTCTTTCACATTCAACTTTAGCGCATTTTTTGGGTTCCGTACGTACTCAGAGGGTAAAACGAAGAACCCTATTACTGAGACTTCGCTGTCTGTCAGCGTCCGCTGTCCACTGCTGGACTGATGACGTTGTAACCATTGTTAAGGTCGCACAGGAGGCCACTGGACGCGGAAAGCCCAGGACCGTGTGTTGTGGCGTTCGTTGGGGGAGGCCTGTGCCCAGCAGTGGGCGTCAATCGGCTGAAATAATGATGACTTACTTATTAATTAATTAAATATTGTAACAGGACTAACACCGAGGATCAATAGATAGCATCACTCACCATTCTAGTTTCGTACTGTTACACTGCACCTCGAAAATCTCTTTTTAAAAAAAACTTTGGACAAAATGTATATTCACAAAACTTATAATTAACTTTTATTAGAACTGGTAAAACTTAAACTAGGTAGATGTAGAACGATTTAGTAGGTAAGACCTTACGCGACGGAGGATTGGGAACAACTGGGGAATGGACGCGAGCTCTCACGTAACGCGAGGGCAGGCGTAAAATACTGATGCAGTCCTCTTGCTCTGCACCACGGGATCAGGCTGCGTATGCGATTATCCCAACATTAGGGGTCCGTAACAGCCCCCCGGTTAAGAGTAAACCGTGAGGGTGGTAACGAGGTTTACGGAAGGAAAGGAAGGAGAAGGACAGGACTAGCCGATTCTCAGGAAAGGAACCGGGATCGTCACGGGAATTTCTATTTCTTCATCAGAGGATTCAGGACGTTCGGGATCTTTGGATTTTCTACATAGCAAATATTCTATTCGAATGTTACAAAAATCCTAGAATTATTAAGAAATGTACACTTCTTAATAATTCTAGGATTTTTGTAACATTCGAATAGAATATAAAAGATGATTTAACTTAATATTACACAAATTATAATATAGAAATAGTTATCGCCGTGCAAGGCAATATCGGGCTTATTGTTTATGTCGTTGAGTCCTTTCAACAATTCCGGACTCTGAAAAACAGTATTATCTAAATGGATATTTTTTAAATTTACGGGAGATAGCTTTGATACAATATTCTTAAATTTAGTTTCATTACAACATATATAATAGTTAACTTAACATCTATAGGCTTCAAGTTTATATTAATACTAGTTTTGGATAACAATCTGATATCCCTATTATAAGCAACACATCTTGAGGTAAGTACAATATTCCAATACCGCTTACATTTATTTCTATAATAATTGTAGTATTACATTCTATACTTAATTTAACATTTTCTGACATAACGAATAACCAATTGTTATTTTGCAGTGGTTGCCAGATATTTACATTGCCAGTGAAGAACTTGGTAGGGCACACATCGGGGATTGAGGTAAGTATTTAGATGAGTTTACTAATAAGTTCTGTTTCACAGGAAGGAGAAACCAGAGAAGAAAAGGTAAGAGCAGTGTCACAGATGTAGTGATCACCTCTTATCAACTTACAAACATTCAAGTGTTTTAATTTACAATATATAGATCTATCTTTGCTAATGGCCGTGTATTTGGAAGAAGGTATAATTGTTGTAAAATATGTAGGTTCTTTGGATCATAAGGTGTTGGACAAGGTAAGTTATGATATAGTAGAAAGTGTGTAGGGTTTATTAGAGGTATTTCGAGAACAGACTAATTTGTCTTCGTTTAAGTAGCAGGAAACAGAGGAAACATTAATGATACTGTGCATATTATCTAAATTGAGAAGAAGAGGAAGATGGTTAGGACTTGAGATGAACTTATAGTTATTATTTAGTTCTTGATAGAGCTCTCTGGGAGTTAAGATAGTAGGATATAGTACATTGGATTTGCAAAATATAGTCGAGTTTACAATGTCCTCGATTTTAAAAGATAATGTCAAAAGACTATTTTCTATTACAGATATGAGTTCTAAGACGCGAGATCGCAAACCCAGCTCATTTGATATATACGTAGGTCGCACTATAAGTTTTGCGTAACTTAAAAAAACAACTTGTTTAAACCAATATATTATGTTTATTGCTTTTCAAAATACTCTCCTTTACATTTTAAACATTTTTTCATGCGATCGAACCATTTTTTAAAACAGAAGGACCACAGATCTGAAGGCATGTTTTCTACGTGCTGATTGGACGCTATCACTGCCTCTTCGGAGTTGGTAAAAGTGAAACCTCTCATCAAATCTTTGATTTTGGGGAAAATACAGAAATCACAGGGTGCTAGGTCGGGGCTATGCGCAGGATGGGTGACGAGTTGTTCTTTTTCGGAAGCTAAAAATGACTTTGTTTTGTTGGCCGTGTGTGAAGAAGCGTTGTCATGATGTAGGAGAACGCGGCTTTTGGGTCGTCTTTCGCGAACTTTTTCTAATACCCTGGGTAAACAAATGGTAGAATACCACTCGGTATTAACACTCTTTTGATCTTCAAGTGGAATTGTACAGATGGGACCCGTAGCTGAGAAAAAAACGCGATCATTTTTTTACCAACGTTTCTCGTATGCCTCACTTTTGTTGGCTTGTTCTCAATTTCAAACACCCATTCACAAGATTGCTGTTTTTTTTCGGGTTCAAAACAATAAATCCACTTTTCGTCTCCTGTGACAATGTCATAAACAGCATTAGAATGTCCGTGGTCGTACTTCAGTAGCATCTGTGAGCACCATTCCACGCGAGACCGCTTCTGCTCCGCTGTCAGTTCACGAGGGATCCAACGACAACAAACTTTCCGAACTTTCAATTCTTCGAATAAAATTTTCTGGATTTGACTCATACTGTTATGTGCATAATTACTTACTATTTGTAATTATTTCATTCTTTTTATATCTTGTTTGTTAACATACCTTTGAGTGACATGATATGTCATGTCATTACTGATTTATTTTTTTATTCTATTTTTGGCAATTAGGTTTGTTGTTTTTTAAACTCCTTTCTCATCAATGCCATTCTGTATCTCATCCATTTACTTTTAAATTCAAAAACATTCTACCGATGTGTTATTATGACTTCATTTCATTCCTCAAGACATTCCAAAGACAGTCTACCACCGCCTACAGTTGGAGAAACATCTCCTAGTCTTCTATTACGTTTAACCCTTGGAATCACTAAGTTGTCTACCATCAAAGTTCAGTCTACAGTTATAACCTGGGTCCTGGAGGGATCAATTCCTAGGACCATGAGGAAGAAACTCCTCGTGGAGTCAAGATGAAGTTGATAAGTGACATCTATTGGTTGCGTATTCACTGCAAAACCAAAACTTCTCGTGGAGTCAAGAAGAAGTGGATAAGTGACATCTATTGGTTGCGTACACACTCCAGATCCTGCAGCACTGCTGCCCTGTCGAGGCACTGGGAAGCCTCGGACCCTGATATCACTTGTGCCTGGTGCACATCACCGGCGCAGTGTTTCTCAACTAGTAATCGCCCTCATTTCACCTTTTATAACCCTACTGTATTTTCTATAATTCTATGAATAGACTGCCATTTATTTAATTCTTAGATAAATATGTTCTTTCATTGTTACCTTTAATCAGCATTACTCCGCAAAGGACTGTGACGTAGCTGTAACGTTACAATTTGGCGCCCAACGTGGGGCCAACAACATATTTTGGCCTTTCCAACATATTTCGTTGGATTTAATGGGTCCTTTTCCTATGACTAGGCAACATAATCAACGGCCTAGTATCAGTAGTTCGGTAATTTAGTTCGGAATCGGACAGATGAGACTTTTTCGTATCAGTAGTTCGGCGATTAAAAACGAATAGCATCTTGTTCGACCATTGTGCCGAACAATGTTTTAGATAGAGTGCCTATTACACCCAATAGGGCTGCTCTTTTGGATTTACGTGAGGTAAGGTAGAGAATAGCATCGGTGTCTCTGGTTATGTCTTCATAACGCGTTACTAGGAGTTGAAAAAGATTGAAGCATTCTATGTTATCTAAGATGTCGCTGTTCTCGCAGAGTGATATAGAAATGTTAATGACATCTCGTAAGTTAGTCAAGTATGGATTAATGTATGATATGTCTACTGGGATAACTACGCTAAGGTAACTATTAACTATATTTAGGGATCCTAGAGGATCAAAGTAGATTCCTGAACTGTTCGTTAGGGGTTCGATGAATTCTTGACTCAATTCCGGTGGACATGGTAATGCTGCAATAAAGTTTAACTAGTATTAGTTTGTTATATTTAAATTTCGGCTCTTTGTGCTAGTTTCAATTCGTCGTAATAATGAATGACGTGACGTCGGTTTATTAGTAATGTCAGAGAGTTTCTGCCATTGATTTTTATTACTTTAAATGGTCCTTTCCAGACCGGTGAAAGTGCTTTACGAAGTTGTACATGGTTCTTGAGGTAAACGTTATCTCCTACTTTATACTGTATCGGGCGTGAATGTGTGTCGTAATACTGTTTAGATCTTTCTTTTGAGATTTGTATGTTTTCGTAAGCCTTTTGCCTCGAAACTTTCATGCGATGATTCAATGCTTTAACGTATTCTGGGTATGTGAGGTCTGTTCGTAACTCGTAGACGGAGTCGGGAATGTAGGCTTTTTGTCCGAAGAGGAGTTCGTATGGTGTAAAGTTTGTAGTACAGTGGACGGATGGCTAGCATGGCAGTGTATACATATTTTTGCCAATTTGAATGATTTACGTTCACGTAGGATTTGAGGTACTCTTTGAGAGTGGAATGGCTGCGTTCAAGAGCCTCTTGGATCTGTGGATGATACGGAGAGGACCATATTTGTTTGATTTTGAGAAATTCGCAAGTCTTTTTAAATAGTTCAGCGGTGAAATTGGTACCTTGGTCAGTTAGAATGGATTTAGGGATGCCGAAAATTGAAATTAAGTGGACTAGACATTCGCATGTATCTTCTGCGATGGCGTTGGATATTGGATAAGCGAGAGAAAACTCAGTTAAGTCATCCTGTAGAGTGACTATGAATCTGAGATTAACTTGCCCGGCATCAGGAAGTGGGCCGACGAGATCGAGACTTAACCTTTCGAAAGTTTTTATAGAAGTTGTAGTAATTTGCATTGGAGATCTGTTTACTTGCCGGCTTGAAGGCTTTGTTACTCTGATACAAAGTGCAATTTTTAACGTAGGTGTCTATGTCGCTGCGCATGTGCTTCCAGTGGTATATTTCCCTGATACGATTGTACATGCGAGTAGACCCTAAATGTCCAGCAATGGGAATGTCATGGATTTCCCGGAGTATTTTCATGATTTCAGATGGTGTAGGATAGATTATTGTGTTGTGGTAAATGTGAACTGGGAACTTTTGTTCGTCAAAGATGTAGCAGAATATGTTATACAATTTAGTCCAGGAATGGTTGTCGAAAGGATTTTTGAAGTCAGTGATGGCGAAGCCATTGTTAAAATCTGTAAGATTTTCAAGTATTAGGGTTTTGAGGTTAACTAGACATTTGAATATATCTGTGTACGAGCTATCATTGTAATGGTAGACTTTGGTAAATAGGAAATATATTATAATTTCTTTCCTTTGTGATTGAAAGAGATAGTAGAGTAAAGAGTTCTTTCTAAGTTTAGTATTGTTTGAGAATCTTCCATTTCGTCTAATATTTCCTCGACATATGGATTTGAGTTATCTAAATCAATGGAAGTTGGTATTATAATGTTCTTTGTATCGCTCTTTAGGATGCTATCATTGTGGTTACTGCTATATTGTTTATTTGACATAGCTTTCAGGAATTGGCTGTACTTTGCGTCTGAAGGTGGATCAGTGTTGGAACCAGAGGAAGAGTGAATGATGTCTGAAGTTAGAGAGTTAGGAGAGTCTTCAGGTAGTCGTTCTGTGTTAGTATCTTCTCGCGGATTTGAAAGGGGCCTTGTTTCAGGACTTAGGATATCGGATAAGGCGTCGTTTCTACTGATGTTATGTCATTAGAGTTTAGAGGTTCGTAAGGTAATTGAATATCGAGGTCGTCAAGGGTTATAGGACTAAAGTCCGGGGATGGAGTTTGTGTTCTTGGTTTGGAAGTAGATGGAATAGGATTATCGTAAGGGTTTTGAAGGGTTTTTGGGTGCAAAGGGGCTCTACCAACATCTTTAGGGCCTCAGCGACCTCACCTGCTAGTGGCGCACCTGCTGATAAACGGACGAGTCTCGTTAATTTACGGTACCTATGGAGTGGCTTCGGGCCCTACGTGGGTACCAGGTGGTACAACAGTGTTGGTCCGGGGGGGTACCACCGTGCAGCTGTGCTAAAGCCCCCCAAGTAACCCAGCCCAGGCTGGGTTGCGTTAGGGGTTCAGCAGCTGCACCGCCGGGCCCGGGGCGATGTATGGTGCAGCAGGCATGGGACCAGTGGGGGCGAAACGGAGTCTAGTGTGGGTGGTGTGGGTCGATTCGCCGGCCAGGGAGACCCTTAGCAACTGCGTTGCCACGGCCGCCCGCAACACAGTCATGGGGCCCGCCTGGGGCCAACCACCCCAGGAGGCTGCCCCACATGTTGCGCATAATCCTGATGTGGGATCGCCGCTCCGGGTGGTAACCGGTGTGGGGTAGCGGCGGCCTTGCATCAGGGGGGTTTGGGAGCCCTTCCGTCCGGCGAGTCGGCTCCGACCTAACCACACGGTTCTAGACAAAGCTAACCCCTGCGCTTTGTCACTTACTGCTGCACCAAATGTCGCCCTGTCTTCACGCTTCTTCTTCAAAATCTACAATGGCAGTGCAACAAAAAAGAAATAAACGTTACACAGCGGCCCTAGGAAACCCCACAACTTCACATTTCGAGGTGGAGTTCACTAACGTCCGTGGACTCCATGCGAACCTCGATACCGTCCACCACCACCTTGAGACGGCACGGCCCGCTGTGATGTTCCTCACGGAGACACAAATACGCCGCCCTGACGACACGTCTTACCTGTGTTACCCCGGCTATGTCATCGAGGAACAATTTCGAGACAAAGCCGGGGTGTGCGTGTTCGTTAGGGCGGATGTTTGCTGCCGCCGGTTGCGCTGCCTAGAGAACCCCTCCAATTCCGTCCTTTGGCTGCACGTAGACCATGGCTCTATGAGCCAGATCTACGTGTGCGTCTACCGATCTCACACAGGGGATTCTGAGACAACAAAGCTCTTCCAGTACCTCAGCGAGACGGCTGATGAAGCGCAGGTGCGGTTCCCGAACGCTGACCTAGTATTTCTGGGGGACTTCAATGGCCATCACATTGAATGGCTGGGGTCCCTCAAGACTGATCATGCGGGTAGAGCCGCCCATGCGTTCGCTCTCTTCCACGGTCTGACCCAGATGGTATGCGGGATCACCCGGATACCAGACAGGTCAGATCACGCGCCCGCTCTGCTGGATCTACTGCTGACGAGTCGCCCAGCCCAGTACAGTGTTTCGGTAGGAGCCCCACTGGGTAGTTCCGACCACTGTGTTGTTCACGCTGTCATGAAGGTGTCACCTCCTGCACGTCCTGTACAAACGTCACGACGACTATGGCACTACTCGTCAGCGGATTGGGACGGTCTACGCGATTATTATGCGTCCGTCCCCTGGAGCCAGCGCTGCTTTGTAGGAAAGGCTCCTTCGGATAGTGCTTCTGCTATTGCTGGCGAGATCAGTTTAGGGATGGATTATTACATCCCTTTCACTGATGTCGCCAGTATCCGCAGAGCCCGTCCCTGGTTCGGGCGAGATTGTGCCAAAGCTGTTCGACAAAAACAGTCGGCATATCGCGCCTGGATCAGGGCCCGGGCTGTGCGCGACCCAAACGTGGGCCACCTCAAAGCAGCGTACAACCGGGCCACAAAGTCGAGTAAGAGGGCCTTTAAGAGAGCGGATGCCCAGCGTGTCGCGCGGCTTGGTCAGGAGCTCACTTCCCATCCCACGGGCAGCCGTGGATTCTGGCAACTGGCCAAAGCCGTGCAATCTAACTTTTGTCAGCCCTCGCTGCCACCGCTGCGTTACCCAGATGGAACACTGGCTCACAAAGCCCAAGAGAAAGCGGATATGCTCGCAGACCTCTTTGCGGGTAATTCCCGGGTCGACGACCGTGGCCTGCAGCCCCCCGCCATCGCCAACTGTGGCCACACAATGCCTGATATTGTTATCAGGCAATGTGATGTACGGGCAGTGCTGCGGTCACTCGACACGCGGAAAGCCAGTGGCCCTGACGGCATTCCGGCGGAGGTGCTACGAAAATGTGCAGCTGAGTTGTCTCCAGTATTAACGCATCTGTACCGCCTGTCATACTCTTCAGGGCTCGTGCCGGAGGTCTGGAAGGAGGCGAACGTACAACCGATCCCCAAGAAAGGGGATCGGTCCGATCCAGGCAACTATCGACCCATAGCTGTCACCTCAGTCATTTGCAAGGTGCTTGAGCTCCTTATAAATAAGCAGCTCATGCAATTCCTAGAGGATCACTCACTAATCAATGATCGACAATACGGCTTCAGGCCAAAGCGATCAACGGGTGATCTTCTGGCATTCGTAACGCATGTCTGGGGTGGGGCTATGGAAAGGCACGGCGAGTCCTTGGCTATTAGCCTGGACATCGCCAAAGCCTTCGATAGGGTCTGGCATGCTTCGCTCCTTTCCAAGCTTCCGGCATATGGTCTACCTCCTCAACTGTGCAGCTGGATTGCCAGCTTTTTAAACGAGCGCCAAGTGCGGGTCCTCTGCGATGGCCAGGCTTCTCGCTTCTTGCAAGTAAATGCCGGGGTACCGCAGGGGTCCGTACTATCACCAACTCTCTTTCTTCTGCATATCAATGATATGCTATCCCTCGGGAACATTCATTGCTATGCAGATGACAGCACACTGCACGGGAGTTACTCGGTTCGTCCGACGGCGGGGCGATCTGAGATTGAGGAGGAGAGACGACGACTCGTGGCTGATCTCGACCGTAACCTCGACAGTATCTCTCAATGGGGTACCGAGAACCTGGTCGAGTTCAATGCCCGCAAAACACAGGCGTGTGCATTTACTGCGAAGAAATCCCCTTTCCTTCCCCTACCCTCTCTTCAGAATGCATTATTACCAATGAAGGACAACCTTGATATCCTTGGCATAGACGTTCGTCGAGAGCTCAATAATAAAAACTACATCGAAAGATGTATAGGGCTAGCTTCGCGGAAACTAGGAATACTGAATAAGGTAAAGAGATTCTTTACACCGGACCAGAGGTGTCTGCTGTACAAGACGCAGATTAGACCCTGCGTCGAATACTGCTCTCACCTCTGGGACGGCTCCGCGAAGTATCTGCTGGACGCTCTCGACGCTATGCAGCGACGGGCTATCCGTATTATAGATTGTCCGGAGGTAACGGGAAGCCTTGAGCCACTAGTTCAGCGCCGAACAATAGCTTCCTTGGCCGCATTCTACCGTATTTACCACGGCGAGTGTTCTGAAGAGCTCTTCAATCTGATCCCACCCTCTTCCTTCCGATCCCGAACGACTCGTGCCGGGCAGAGATGCCACCCCCACACAGTGGATAGCATGTTCGCGAGAACCGAACGTTTTAAACGTTCGTTTCTCTGCCGAACGATAGTGGCCTGGAACGCCCTGCCTGTGCACGTGTTTCCTCCCACATATAATCCTGGGTTCTTTAAGCGGAGCGTGAAGAGGCACATCAGTAGGTCGTCAAGTTGAGGGCCACTCTCAATAGTAATGTGTGCTGTGAGAGTGGCCCACAATCGCTAGACGTCGTCACGACTTACCACCAGGCGGGCGGCGTCAATTTGGAGAACCAATTATAAAAAAAAAAAAAAAAAAAAAAAAAAAGATGCGAGTTTGAGTTTCAAGTCTTCGAAAGCAAGTTGCTGTTCGTGTGCCCAGATAAAGAGAATGTCTTTCTTTAGTAATGAAGTCAGAGGTTTTGTGATTTTTGAAAAGTCCGGGATGAAACGGCGGTAGTAGGATACGAGGCCTAGGAACTTTACGTCTTTGGGACATTTTGGACCTGGAAATTGGGATACGGCTTTAGTTTGGTCTGGATTTGGGCTTACCCCTTTTTCACTTATTGTGTGTCCGAGGTACCCGACTTCTTTACGAAGGAACTCACATTTGTCGGGTTGAAGTTTCAGATTATGTCTACGTAGTCTGTCAAAGATATTCGTCAATTTGTCACAGTGGGAATTGAGGTCATGGCTCAACAATGTCATCTAGATATACGTAACAGTGGACTCCTTGCAGTCCAGCGACTGCGGTGTTGTAACCTCTGTAACGTAGCAGGGGCATTCTTAAGGCCAAAAGGCATGCGTTTGAACTCAAAATGACCTTGGAGAACGGTAAAGGCTGTCTTAGAGGCATCTTCTTCAGAAATAGTGATTTGGTGAAACCCGGAGCAGAGGTCAAGGGTTGAAAAATATTTGCTTTGTCCAAGTTGATCTAGTATTTCATTTATTTGTGGAATAGGGTAGCTTTCACCGATAGTGATATAATTCAACGTCCTGTAGTCTAGGACTATTCGCCATTTTTGTTGTCCGGAAGAATCTTTTTCTTGGGGACGACCCATATTGGGAAGGACCAAGGTGAGACTGAAGGTTGGATTATATCTTGGGATAGCATTTTTGATACTTGGGATTCGACTTCTTGTTTGTGGATCTCTGGGAATCTGTAGGATTTTACGTTAATTGGTTGAGAGGCGTTAGTTTTGATTTCGTGTTTTAGTAAGTCTGTAGTTGATAGTTTGTCAGATGGTAAGCCACCATCACTATCCCGTTCTACAATATTCGAAATTCGTTCTGCAAAAAAAAAAATACAGGTACATCTACCTACCTACCGGAGTATAGCATTCTTATATCTGTGCTGCCGGTCAGATTTCGATTTCCAATTGCACTCTGCTGACAATCAGCTTCTTTTGTGCCCTAGTCACACATCTAGTCTTGTCCACTCTTCGTTCTATGTTCAATCTGTCCTTCTTTGGAACGCCCTTCCTCTCAATATCAGAATGTCCACTAACCGTTATATTTTTAAAAGAAAATTTCGTCAGCACTATCTTAGTCTACTGATAGAGCCGTCTCAGTAACTTCCAAGTAAGTGGTCGTTATTATCTGTGTGTGTGTATGTTTACTGTTCAGTAGGTATATAATTTTATGTAATATGTAAATGTATGTATGTGGGTATTCTTATAGTTATGTGTATCTGTTTTATATTATTATTAATGTTATAAGTATGTGTAGTTTATTTGGGTATATATTTATGTAAGTCTTTTAGTTTCTGTAGTCAAGTGTACTGAATATGCACCTACTCAGTCGATTCTCTGCATCACTCTAAGGTTGGGTGGTAGAGAATGCCTTTGGCATTAAGTCCGCCTTTGTACATATTCTTGTGCATAAAGATTAAATAAATAAATAAAAATAAATAAATGATCTATACTTACATATAATAAATCTGTAGAAGTGAAAATATCAAAAAAATAAATGGCGGGGGCGTTACTAGACCGACACTGAACCCAAAAATGTGATTAAAAAAAATTTGTCTGTCTGTCTGTTTGTTCAGGCATCACGCAATAACTACCGGTTCGATTACGATGAAACTTGGTATAATTATTCTTTAATATCCTGGGCACCTACTGGCTTACTTTTTATCTCGGAAAAGTATATACAATAAAAAACAAACTTAATTTTGGTTCGATCCCTAGACCCGATTACTGTACCAACCGCAAATAATAAGTTTGTCGTAGGTTACGTCACCCGCAGTGGAGTTCACGAAGGGGCGCTGCACACGGCTAAGATACTATAATATTTTATCTTACTAGACAATATCGCTCGCTGTACAATTCAATGAACTATCACACACGACGAAGATAATAAATAATATTTCATATTTTCGTATCTTAAGATGAGTTTGTATAATATATAATTTGTATAATAGAGAATATAATAGGAAATATAATAGAGAAACTGTTGTAGTGCTTTATGAACGCAATAAAACCCAAAACAATGGTTTTTACAACCTTTGTCTGTTTGTCTGAATGTTTGAACACGCTAATCTCAGAAACGGCTAAACCGATTTGAATTTGCGGTTTTTAGTAATGCGGTGTGGTTTATTAAACTTAACATTTAAGGTTTGGTTTTCAATCGGTTAATAATAAAAAGTTATGTAGATCTAAAGAACACGTAGGCGGAGCTGCGGGCAACAGCTAGTATATAATAAATTGAAAAAATTGTTTTGTTTGTATCTCTTACATTTTTTTATGAAGATCATCAAGTGTTTACATGGCAGAAACACGGGTAGAAAAACATAGTCAATTAACGAGGTCATCCGGTCAACCAGATGGTCTATCAATCAAATAGTATGTACCAGCAGTAGCAGTTTGGTACCAATTAGGTGACGTGTGCGTCGTTTCCTCAGACCTATTCAAGTCGCCCTGTTCGAGTCTAACAATAAAATAATACAAGTTTTCTACGGATTCTATAGATTATTGCTTTAGAACTTTTCTGTGAATGAACGTTGATTAAATATTTTGAAACTACGGTCTTTTCTTTTGTATTCAAACTAGGGAAAGAAAGGCTTCTATCTACTATTCAATAGGAATGTAAAGTAAACAAAACGTAAAAAGTAACTAGGTAGCCGAGTTTAGTTCAGGAAATTTGATCAATAATTTGAAGCTCAACTTATAAATTTTTCATGGACAGAGACACAGTGATTTGTGGTAGAACGATCCAAGAATAGCCGAGACCTAGTTTTGTTTGCATTGGAAATAAACTTCACTGCAGTCAGATAAATTATGTAGTTCACGACACGTGTTGGTGAAGATACCCCATTATCGCATGTTATTTTATAGTTGACAAACAGGGTGTTATAAGAAGTAAAACTGATATGTTCTTTTTCAAAAAATATCGCTCTACCCTCCATTGCTGGACATCCCAGGTACGCCCGCGGAAGGATAACCTTAACATCATAGGCCGCAGGCTGACTTTCGCCCTTTCGCCTTTCGACCTCTATGGGTTCGGGTTTAATCCCGCATCGTTGGGGGAAACTGACGTTTTAAATTTCATGATAGGTATTATCTGTGATTATACCTATGTACCAGTAATACAGTCCACTTATTTATACGTATCTACCTACTATACCTATAGGTACTACCTACCTAATGTACTTATTTTTGCATGAACCTCGTTCGCCTGTTAGCAGATGCACCTCGGGCAGGTGAGGCCCACTTGGCCATGGAGATCTTGATAGGTCCCATATCATCCAAAAAGTATATTTGTGTACCTAAGCATTCTAGAATGTAGCAACTTAGTTAAGTTCAAATTATTTCGTACGGAGGTACATTGTAAATGGTTACAAACATTCACACACAACACAAGCTTTTGCAAACACTCGTATTAGTAGAATATTTAGGAACACTTTGTTTCCTGTTTAGTTGGCGTTTTGATGTATATACCGCTCCCCATGTATTGTATTACAAACACTACTATGTAGTTACTATTAATTAATTTGACTAATGACTGTAGGGTCAAGCTCAAACACCTTCGAATATTCCTCTTGTATTTAAATACAAGACGAATATTCGACCTGTTTCTACATAAGTAAAGTACTGTTATCAGTACTTTACTTAGGTAGAAACATAGGCCCTCTCGCTGGAAACCATGCTTCAAGCCATGGTCTCCAGCGGGAGCGGGTGGAACGCGGCCGTGTCCTTCTGCGAGCATGTCATGCTTGCGAAGGAGGCGGCCGAGAGGGAGAGGGAGCGTACCCTCCTCGCCGAGTTCCGAAGTCAGCGGCAAGGGCGCCGCAGACTCATCTACGCCCAAGATCATCGACCTCCATGATCTGGGTCTGAGGACGGCGGGATTGCCACCCGCCGTCCTTACAGAAGCAGGCTAGAAGGGTTCAACAACCAGATTCACTCACCAACGCGGAATAAAACCCTACCCCAACGACGAGGGATTCTCATCCCGACCAAACCACCGTAGAGACGACACAAGTGGTCTAAGTCCGCCGGGCGCCACTGAAAATACCTTCTGCGTGTGCACCAGAGACGCCCGGCAACGGACGTAAGAGCGGCCGCAGCCTTAGGCCGGGGAATTTAAAAAAAGAAAAAAAAAGATAGATACATCGGGACTTAATTATGTCGACAGTAAATCGTAAACTGGCAATTCACGAAATGGCGGCGTATTGCCATCTGCCCAGGCAAGTCATCAGCAGCCCAATTCAACGAACTGCCTACGCCATAATATTATTAATCACGCCTGTTTCTCCGAAAGCGTAGACAGATATATTTTTATACGACCCCTTTGGTTCCAATTACCTACCTATTACAGGTCGAGACGATTGCCTGCAAATTGTGACTTTTATATTCACCCGAATCCTCGTCCGTTTTCGCCAGACTTTACCTTTAGACCTTTCAAAATCTCACGAACTGGTTACAAGTAATCATTAAGATAACATCTATGCGGAGGGTAGAACGTTTACTTTTTAAAATGCCAAGGTTAAGTATAACCTACGAACGGAAGTGATGCTCAAGCTCATCCGGAAAAAGGGTGCAAGCCGGTGTGTCCTTCACTCAACTTTTTACAATGTGGAGAAAATGATATGCCTGAAATAAACGTAGGTAGGTAGGTCTACATACGTACTGTAGCTAGGTAGACCTACCTACAGTGCGTTGGGTTTTGGGAATGAGATGAAATTGAATCTAGTTTCCAATGCTTACGGGAACACATCACCGAAAAAATACCTTAGGATGTCAAACTGATTCAACGGTTGACGCCCGTTGGAGTACGTAATAAAATAATGATAGTTCTAATTGAAATTAAAGTACTGAAAAGCATAGAATGTTACGGGAACTATTTATTTTAACTTAAGACCCTCAGAATTTTTAAGATATCTTAAATAGAAGGATTTTGTCAGAAACTCAATCGAAACGGGTCAATAAAAACGAGTATGTTATGTACTTTTTGGGCCTAAAGTTTTTTTTAAAGCATACCTACCTTCATTTTGTGTCGTTGTGAAAGTCCTAAAAATTGCCTCGGTCTTTCAGGCCTTCAGTTTGTATAATATTTAATACCCTCGATCCTATTATGTTCCTATCTATTTAAGTTTGTTTCTTGTTTTAATGGAGCAGATACACTTATTTTGTGAACCATTAAGGTACCTATACATCTTTACACGAGACTTTTGTCTCTTAAAATTTTGCCAGGATTCAAACACCTTTTAGTTTTACATGTCTCGCTCTTCTATAGAAGAGCAGGTATAATCAAGGCATAAAAGCGAAATGTGCGTGTGTTATTTTTTGGGTGCAAAGGGGCCCTTCTTACATCTATCGGGCTCCAGCGACCTCACCTGCTAGTGGCGTACCTGCTGATTAACGGACGAGGTTCGTAAATTACGGTACCCATGTGATGGCTTCGGCCCCTACGTGGATACCAGCTGGTACAACAGTGTTGGTCCGGGGGGGTACCACCGTGCAGCTGTGCTAAAGCCCCCCAAGTAACCCAGCCCAGGCTGGGTTGCGTTAGGGGTTCAGAAGCTGCACTGCCGGGCCCGGGGCGGTGTATGGTGCGGCAGGCAGAGGTCCAGTGGGGGCGAAGCGGAGTCTAGTGTGGGTGCTGTGGGTCGATTCGCCGGCCAGGGAGACCCTTAGCAACGGTGTTGCCGCGGCCGCCCGCAACATAGTCATGAGGCCCGCCTGGGACCAACCACCCCAGTAGGCTGCCCCACATGTTGCGCATAATCCTGTTGTGGAGTCGCCGCTCCGGGTGGTAACCGGTGTGGGGTAGCGGTGGCCTTGCATCAGGGGGGTTTGGGAGCCCTTCCGTCCGGCGGGTCGAATGCTGACCTGGTTTTCCTGGGGGACTTTAACGGTCATCACGTTGAGTGGCTGGGGTCCCTTAGGACAGATCATGCTGGACGAACCGCCCATGCATTCGCTCTCTCCCACGGGCTGACCCAGATGGTACAGGGGATCACCCGGATACTTGACAGATCAGACCACACGCCCGCCTTGCTGGATCTACTGCTGACGAGTCGCCCAGCCCAGTACAGTGTGTTGGTACGCGCCCCACTGGGTACTTCCGACCACTGTGTGGTGCATGCCAGCTTGAAAGTGCCTGCTCGTGCTGGGCAAATGACTCGACGATTATGGCACTACTCGTTGGCAGACTGGGACGGTCTCCGCGATTACTTTGCGTCCGTCCCGTGGAGCCAGCCCTGCTTTGTAGGAAAGGCGCCTTCGGATAGCGCTGCTGCCGTTGCTGGCGAGATCAGTCTAGGGATAGAATATTATATCCCATACACTGATGTCGCCAGCATCCGCAAAGCCCGCCCTTGGTTCGGGCGTGAATGTGCCGAAGCTGTCCAGAAAAAAACAGTCGGCATATCGCGCCTGGGTCAGGGCTCGGGCGGACGTAACCCGAACGTGGGCCGCCTCAAAGCAGCGTACAATAGGGCCACTAGGTTCAGCAAGAGTGCCTTCAAGAGAGCGGATGCCCAGCGCGTCGCGCGGCTTGTTCAGGAGCTCACATCCCATCCCACGGGCAGCCGTGGATACTGGCAAATAGCCAAAGCCGTGCAGTCCAATTTTTGCCAACCCTCGCTGCCACCACTGCGTCATCCTGATGGATCATTGGCTCACAAAGCCCAAGAGAAGGCAGACATGCTCACAGACCTCTTTGCGGCTAATTCCCGGGTCGACGACCGTGGCCTGCAGCCCCCCGCCATCGCCAACTGTGGCCACATTATGCCTGATATTGTTATCAGGTAATGTGATGTACGGGCAGTGCTGCGGTCACTCGACACGCGGAAAGCCAATGGCCCTGACGGCATTCCGGCGGTGGTGCTTCGAAAATGTGCTGCTGAGTTGTCTCCAGTATTAACGCGTCTGTACCGCCTGTCATACTCTACAGGGCTCGTGCCGGAGGTCTGGAAAGAGGCGAACGTACAACCGATCCCCAAGAAGGGGGATCGATCCGATCCAGGCAACTATCGACCCATAGCTGTCACCTCTGTCATTTGCAAGGTGCTTGACCTTTTTATCAATAAGCAGCTCATGCGATACCTAGAGGATCACTCGCTAATCAATGATCGGCAATATGGCTTCAGGTCAAAACAATCAACGGGTGACCTCCTGGCATTCGTCACGCATGTATGGGGTGAGGCTATGGAAAGGTACGGCGAGTCCTTGGCTATTAGCCAGGACATCGCCAAAGCTTTCGATAGGGTCTGGCATGCTTCGCTCCTTTCCAGGCTTCCGGCATATGGTCTACCTCCTCAACTGTGCAGCTGGATTGCCAGCTTTTTAAACGAGCGCCGAGTGCGGGTCCTCTGCGATGGCCAGGCTTCTCGCTTCTTGCAAGTGAATTCCGGGGTACCGCAGGGGTCCGTACTATCACCTACTCTCTTTCTTCTGCATATCAATGATATGCTATCCCTCGGGAACATTCATTGCTATGCAGATGACAGCACACTGCACGGGAGTTACTCGGTTCGTCAGACGGCGGGGCGATCTGAGATTGAGGAGGAGAAACGACGACTCGTGGTTGATCTCGACCGTAACCTCGACTGTATCTCCCAATGGGGTGCCGAGAACTTGGGTGTGCGTTTACTGCGAAAAAATCCCCTTTCCTTCCCCTACCCACTCTTCAGAATGCAATATTACCAATGAAGGACAATCTAGACATCCTTGGCATAGACGTTCGTCGAGAGCTCAATAACACAAACTACATTGAGAGATGTATTGGGCTAGCTTCGCGGAAACTAGGAATACTGAACAAGGTAAAGCGATTCTTTACACCGCACCAGAGGTGTCTGCTGTACAAAACGCAGATTAGACCCTGCGTCGAATACTGCTCTCACCTCTGGGATGGCTCTGCGAAGTATTTGCTGGACGCTCTCGACGGTATGCAGCGACGCGCTTGTCGCATTATAGACTGTCCGTAGGTTACGGGAAGCCTTGAGCCGCTAGCTCAGCGCCGAACAATAGCTTCCTTGGCCGCGTTCTACCGTATTTACCACGGTGAGTGTTCTAAAGAGCTCTTCAACCTCATCCCACCCTCTCCCTTCCGATCTTGAACAACGCGTGCCGGGCAGAGATGTCACTCTCATACCGTGGAAACCATCTTCGCGAGAACCGAACGTTTTAACCATTCGTTTCTCCGCCGAACGATCGTGGCTTGGAACGCCCTGCCTGCGCACGTGTTTCCTCCAACATATAACCCTGGGTTCTTTAAGCGAAGCGTGAAGAGGCACATCACTGGGTCGTCAAGTTGAGGGCCACTCTCCATAGTATTCCTGTGTACTGTGAGAGTCGCCCACAATCGCCAGACGTCGCCACAGCTTACCATCAAGCGGGTGGCGTCAATTTGTCGACCTAAATATTTAAAAAAAATACTAATTCACATAAAGATGAGCTGTGGAGGGAAAGTAGGTAGGTACCTATAATTGCTGGCCCATACGTCATAAACAGTCGTCTAAATAATAAAGATTGATTGCCCCATAACAGGCTCTACGATACCATAACGATGCATGTGCTAATCAGAATATAGATTAGTTTATAGCGTAAACGTAACGTTGATCATAAAATAGCTCATCAGAAAAGAGGTTGCTATTGGCTTTATCTGAGACAACTGCAGTCCGGTTTTATTATTCCCCGAATTTTATTTAATTTTTTCGAGGAATTTCTGTTTCATTTTATATTAATTATCATTGTTATTTTCGTAAAACGTGATATTGGGATGATCATGGGTACCAAAATAAATGTTAAATCCAAAATAGGTACGAAGGGTTTCTTGTCCACTTGATAGTCTTATCTAGAAAAACGTAAAATTGTTACATTGGTACCTAAGTTGTTACTTCTGTGCTTAAATGCCTCGGAAACATGTTGATTTTACGAATTAAACATAGGTAGTGCGCCACTGGAACTAAACTACCTTCTGGTGCGTACCAGAGACGCCCGCGGCAATGGACATAGGAGTGGCCGCGTTCTCGCGGAAAAAGAGGTCTCTGTGACCGCAAATTTAATTATCTGTTTCAGTAAATAGTTTCTAAATAGTTTGTAGGCATTCTTAACACATGATCATCACCGTGATCATGTGTAAAGTGAGGTAATACTCGTACCTACCAAATATGTAGGTATCTACACGTTTATCACGTAATTTATTTATAAATAGCCAATAATAGGTTCTACTTATTCTATTTTTATTCTCTCCTTTTATGTTTTCGCAAATGTTACCGACCTACATAATTTTTACGATTTCCACAGTAAATGAGATTGAGATGTCAAAAGTAATAAATACAGTTATGGTTTAGTCGATTTCAGAACCTCCAACGCCAAGTGAAGAATAGAGTATCACAAGTTATGACTTTTATCAGAGTGAAAGAACGAAAGAAAGAAAGAAATATGTTTATAGTGACATTAAATAAAGATAAGATATACCTAATACTATAATAATATATGCCTCACTGAATAGGTTTCGGGTGGCTATAACAATAAATCGTGCCCGGACTTCATACAATTGCTGAAAAAGATTTTTAGAAAATAAAGTACGAGAGTATGAGAGCGTGTTTATGTGGATTTTTTGCATTAATCTCATTTGTGAACACATTATACTCGACAATACGTTACGCACACTATTGTTTGTATTAGTTTTCTGTTGTAGATTGGTATCTTACATATTTTAAGAAGCAAGTTTCATTGTTTTGGTCTTAACTGTGACAAAATTGATTTATTATAATAACTCCATGCGTGGCAATACATAAAAGAACTAACATTGAAGCCAGAAGCACACAGAAGCATAGGTTTTCAAACCATGAATCATTAACTTTACATTAGCAGACTTTGTTCAGTTTTACTCAATAAATCATAATCTTTATAAGGTTGTGTGTTGAGAGAGAAATGAAACATCAGACTGCTGGATAATAACTGTCGTATAATTGCATGAACCTTATTATATATAAAATAACGTTTATTATCTTTGAAATTTTTAGAAAATTATTTAGATTCGTCAAAAGTTGGTGTGACTCTACCGAGGGTTCCAAAATGCAACGAGACTGAGAAGAGCCCTCAAGAAACTCAGTTCGGCTTTTTTCAAAATATTTCATCTTAAATCTAATACAGAGTTATTTAGAAAGGAGCAATTCGTGTTACAACCAGGCAGCCTTGTCATCTAAGAAATCATTAATACTATAATAAGCTTTATGGCACAATTTACTTTTTATTAGTTTTTTAAATTTATTGACAGATAAATTTGCTATTTCGGTTGGCAATGTATTGTACATTCGAATAAAGTTCCCCGCAAAAGAATTACTCACTTTATGAAGCCTAAATTTAGGAACAGCCAGTTTATCCTTATTTCTTAAGTTTAGATTATGATTATCACTATTTTTCACAAACTTACTTTTGTTCTTGTGGGTATACAATAAAATTTCATAAATATACTGTGACTACACTGTAAGGATGTTAATATGCTTAAACTTATCTCTTAATGACTCCCGAGATCCCATTCCATAGATAGTCCGGACAGCCCTCTTCTGCAACACAAAGATGCATTCAATATCGGCAGCGTTACCCCACAGTAGTATGCCATATGTCATGATACTGTGGAAGTAGCTGAAGTAGACAAGACGCGCCGTTTTAAGGTCTGTATGTTGTCGGATCTTTTTGACAGCATAGGCTGCCGAACTAAGCCTGGCCGAAATTTTCCCGATATGAGGCCCCCATTGCAATTTAGAGTCTAACGTTATGCCCAGAAAGACAGTGTCATCGACCAATTCTATTATATCATCCCTAACCTTAACACTGGTTTTAACAAGTCTTACATTAGGTAAGGTGAATCTTACACATTTAGTTTTATTTTCATTTAATAATAAATTATTAGCACAAAACCAGTGGACTATCCTAGAGAGGGCAATGTTTACATCGTCAAGTTCGCGCTGTCCACGTTTAACTTTAAATATTAAAGAAGTGTCATCAGCAAACAAAACTACCTCGTGGTCGTCTCTTATGAGGTGAGGGAGATCATTAATATATACTAGAAAAAGAAAAGGCCCAAAATTGAACCCTGCGGTACCCCCATTGCTACAGGAGAACCAGGTGACTGTTCACTATTGATCACTACTTTCTGGACCCTATCACTTAAGTAAGAATTGACGAAATTCAAGGCCGTCCCCCGGATTCCGTAATGATCAAGTTTCTTAATTAAAGTCTGGTGCTGAACGCAATCGAAGGCCTTAGATAAGTCACAGAATACACCATAAGCATCATATGACTCATCCCAGGCCCTGTATATACACTCTAATAATTTAATTCCGGCATCAGTGGTGGACCGACCACGAGTGAAACCGAATTGTTTTGTTTGTAATAGTTTATTAACGTTAAAGTGATTTTGCATTTGATTAAGCATAATTTTTTCAAAAATTTTACTAAATGTAGGTAGTACAGAAATGGGACGGCAATTGGACGGATCTGAAGTACTACCCGATTTAAACAGGGGAATTAATTTACTAGATTTCATTAAATCAGAGAACACACCACTATCAACACAATTATTAAATATTATTACTAGTTCAGGAGCAACCATTTCAATAAAAGAATTTACTAAATACACAGAGATGCCCCAGATGTCAGCTGTTTTCTTGATATTTAAAGATTTAAAAGTTTTTAAGATAGTGTTTATGTTAACTTTACTGAATTTAAATATAACGTTACAACAAGGAACGTTTGCTTTTAACAAAGATTCTGCAATGGGGGTTGAAGAGCCTAGGGTTTTTGTCAAATCTACAGGAATTCGGGAGAAAAAATTTTCAAATTCGTTAGCGACCTCGAAGTCTGATGTAGTTATTTTACCATTTATATTAAGTTTAAAATTATTATCATATAATTTTTGTTGACCTCTTTCCGCGTTTATATTTTTCCAAGTAGATTTAACTTTGTCTGCACTATTGAGAATTTTATCACTTATATATTTTGATTTAGCTGCTAAACAATCTGCTTTAAACTTTTTTGAATAAGTTTTAACATAATCTAGAAATTCAACTGATCTATTAAGCTGTCTCTTTGAGTATAGTTCATAAAGTTTTTGTCTACTTTTGTGTATACCCTCAGTGGCCCATTCACTGAAAGTAGGACTATCACTAATCATGACCTCCTTAGACTTGAATATGGAGTTGAACTCGTTGTAAAAAGAATCAAAAAATAATTTATACATTACATTTGGATCTAAGCCAGTGTCTAAGAATGGAATTTTATTGCAAAGTCCAACCCTCATACGTTCCAAGCGGTCACCAGTTATTGGTCTACATAATATTTTACGTTTTATAACTTTTTCTTTAGTGATTTTAAAAGATGCTATTTGCCCACAATGGTCTGAATCTTTTTTATAATACTTTTATTTTCTGGCAACATATCGCTGTATATATTATCCAGGCAAGTGGCTATTGTATCACAATATCTAGTAGGCTCCAAAAATAAATTTGTAAGATTGTGCGATTTAAATAAATTTAAAATATTATAACTCATAGGCGTATTAACAAGTAAATCGACATTAAAATCACCACATACTATTAGGTACTTATTAGTTTTTCCTAGTTTACATAGAACTTTGTCAATAAGTTCCTCAAATTCGCAAAAGGGTGAGGTTCCAGGTTTATACACGAATACTACTATGAATTGCTCCATTTCCACGCACGACAGTTCGACTTTACACTCTAGAGAAAGAGACACAATATTTTTGCGTTCTTTAAATTTAAGTTTTTTATTTAATAAAATCAAAGATCCCCCCCGTACTGTGGTCACCCTGCAGAATGCACTACCAACCCGGTGATTACTGAAATTGAACATGAGCTCATTCGACTTACGCATATGTTCTGTAATGCAAAAAATATCAATATTATCTAAATTCGTTAACAGTTCCAACTCTAACTCTTTGCCATGTGTTAAACAACCAATATTTTGATGCCCTATGTTGATATAATTTACATTTTTTGATTTGGTTTGATTTGGAGGGCATTTTTTAACATAATTAATATTTGTAACTAAATTTAATTCAATTAATTGACTATGTCTGCTAAAGGGTAATATTGCCTCTGTTGTCGTAGAACTTAATTTAAATTACTTGGAACAGATTCCAAAGTATTAACACTAAATCTACATTGCTCAATAAAAGCAGTTTTGTCAACCAAGTTCTTGGCTGAAGTGTAAAAATAATTGAATAGCAAACTTGCTATTTGTCTCTTATAATGCTTTGGTAGAAAATACCTACCTTTGTTTACATAAACAATATGTTTGTTATCATTAAACTTACTGTCAGAAGTTGACAAATTGTATTTATATACAGTTCTCTTAAAAACAGAATTAAAGTCAATTACATGGAATTTATTATTATATTGGCAAGTTAAATTGAGTTGTAAATTTATCTTATATCTAAGAGAATTTTCCACGTCTGGCACACCTTTTATGTATGGTAATGTAAACATTACTACATGTTCAACATTTAAGTTTTGTATTTTGTCAAAGTATAGGGATAGTTCATTTTTGTTAATTTTACCCCTGTTTGAGGAGAAAATAATTATTTTACTGTTTGAGTCAAAATTATATTTTAATATCTTTTGCATAATTTCATTTAAAGATGCACCTGGATAACAGTTATTAATAATTGAATAACAATTTGAATTAAATTGTTGTATCAGAAAAGAACCAAAATCAGTTCCAATATCATCCCTAAATAAAATTAGTTTAGTATAAGTATGACTATTACTTTTTACACTGTCACACAATTCATACACTAATGAAGTAGAAGGGGAGCAAGTTGTAAGGGAAGCCTGGTGCTCCAAAGATTGAGAAGGACTTGTGCAGTTGATGTTGCACGAGTGGTTATTTATGAAGGTATTAAGGCGCTCAGTATTATAATTAGATGTTTTGAGTACCTTATCTATACTTGATGAACACTTATTAAAGTATTTTACGAGACCATTCATATTTCTTAGTTACATACTCTAATTCAAATTGCAAATTTTTTATTTGTGACTCTAAGCGTTGTGTGTCAGTGTAATATTTTAAATGACTTTGTTTAAGTTCTAACATAGATAATTTAGCTTGTTCTCTTAATTTTAAACTAGAGTTAACATTTTTACACTTTTTGATTAAGATTCTATGATATTTTAATTGTTTCTTTGATTTTAAAATGAATTTCATAATTTTTAGGTATTTTTTTAGTTTATTCCTGATGCAAAAATAAACTGGCTTGTCCAGTTGGTGTGAACTGTCATTGGTAAGATCTATAGTAGACATGTAAAATAAAAATAAAATAAAATAACGTTTATTATCTTTGAAATTTTCAGAAAATTATTTAGATTCGTCAGAAGTTGGTGTGACTCTACCGAGGGTTCCAAAATGCAACGAGACTGAGAAGAGCCCTCAAGAAACTCAGCTCGGCTTTTTTCAAAATATTTCATCTTAAATCTAATACAGAGTTATTTAGAAAGGAGCAATTCGTTACGTTGTTACAACCAGGCCGCCTTGTCATCTAAGAAATCATTAATACTATAATAAGCTTTATGGCACAATTTACTTTTTATTAGTTTTTTAAATTTATTGACAGATAAATTTGCTATTTCGGTTGGCAATGTACATTCGAATAAAGTTCCCCGCAAAAGAATTACTCACTTTATGAAGCCTAAATTTAGGAACAGCCAGTTTATCCTTATTTCTTAAGTTTAGATTATGATTATCACTATTTTTCACAAATTTACTTTTGTTCTTGTGGGTATACAATAAAATTTCATAAATATGTCCAGGTTTGGAACTGTTGCAGAAGGAACAAACTGCGGAGTACCACTCATTAGCTCGTTATAAAGGTTATCCGTTTGTTGGACTACGGCTTGCTTGGCAGCTGACTCCAGGTGTAAGATGTGCCCCTGGGCATCCCGTAGCTCCTGTTCCAGCAAGTTAGTCCTCCTCAATGTCCCTTCATACTCGTCACTGCACTCTTGAAACCTATCTACTATTGATTGAAGGTGGTTCCGCTGCATTACAATTTCATCATAACTAATATGAAGCCTAGCTAGTTCAGATTTTAGTTTTTTACTATCGTCTAAAGCACCTATCAACAAGTTTTCATTTTCTTCTCTTTCTTTTTCTAATTGTAAACAGAGCTCTGTTTTAGATTTAAGTTCCTGCAACACCAGCTGAAGTATGGGCTCCTCCTGCTGGCGGGATAAGGCTCTACGGCTACGGGTATTCATATTCTCGACAAATAAGTGCAATTAAATGCAATTTAGAAAATACAATTCTTTCAATTATTATTCTGGAATTGAAGATATCTAGTTAAAATTTTCTGCTTGTATTCACAGATTTTCAATATCATGGTCTCGTCTGTTACCATCTGGTTTTCCGAATAAAATAAGTAAAGATGGCCGACAATATTATGACAACTTGATTAATGGTCTATTAGAGAAGGGTATTCAACCCTTAGTTACGTTGTACCACTTTGATTTACCTCAGCCGATTCAAGATCTGAAGGTATATGGAGGTGCATACAGTATAACAGCCTTACAAATAAACGTGGTATAACAGTTATACTCGAGAATTAACTAAGAATATGCAAAATGTCTACAAATAAACAAAGAATAGCTTATACCCCGTATAGCTTTGACATTTCTATTCGTACAAACGTTATTCCGGAGTTATTCCCGCCCGTACCCTTGTTTAGAGTTAGAATAACTTTAAAAATATCACAGTTTGTATTTGTTTACGCACATTTAAGTATTTAACGTTCATTACCAGACTGATTTTGATTATGGACTTGAATGCACTAGAAGAAGTAGAACAAGTAAATAACTTGATCCACCTAATGGAGGCTCAAAGAAAAGTTAAAATATTTAAAAAGAGATCCTTTTGATTTATACAGCGATGAGCAGTTCCGATTAAAATACCGATTTTCTAAAGCTGGTGTAACGTTTTTAGACCAATTATTTGGTAGATCTCTCAGTATGGACACGCGTGGAGGTGGATTATCTTCTGTTCTGCAAATAATGATTGCTTTTAGGTAATGGGGACGTAATCAGGTAAGAAGTTTCACCTACTCATAAAAGTTTTGTATATGTAGGTACAGGCTTATGCTTTATCAGTTCTGCTATGTTAAACTCGTTTCTTATTCATTCCTTCCAGGTACAAGATAATGCTGCGGACATTCACGGTTTGACTCAGCAGTCTATTACGACGGTATGTCGTCGTGTAGCCAGGGCAATTTTGGAGTTAAAATCCGAGTGCCTACATTAATATGCCAATGACTTTAAATGAACAGCTTGTTGTTATGGAAGATTTTGAATCTATAGCAAGATTTAAAAATGTCGTGGGTGCGATAGACTCCACCCACATTAGAGTGCCCTAAGTAAATGGACCTAGTGGTCAGTTTTACATAAATAGGAAAGGGTACAGTTCCTTAAATGTTCAGGTGCCTACTTTGTATATCTAATAATAATAAAATGGTCGAGACGGTCGAGAAACGTTAAGTTGACAAATGGATACAGTTTTCATAGACAAAATGCGTTTTTTTTTTTCAAGTTTCTCTTTGGTTGCGCTGTTGCCAAATCGTGCATCTTGACATAACGGAAGAATTGTTATACAAAAGATATACCTGGTTTATTTGTAAAAAAATATTCTCGACATATTCTTAATTTATTACTGGTATAACTATACTTCGTATAAGAATGGAATAGATCCGGTATAACATATTTTTATTTGTAAGACTGTAAATCTATAACTAAGTACAAGTATATGTCTTATACACCAAATCTTAAATAAAATAAATAACACTTAACACATGGCCTAAATGACCTTTCCAAGCATTCCAGTCTTGGTTAATTTTTACTCACGACGAATAAAACTTAAAATAGTGATGGCAGCTGACTGATGATGCTCCCGACGGATATTCTTTTATATTATTTTATCCTTTTTCAATAAGTTTTTAACAAGTCGTCGGTTTTTCAAAATTTTAATTTAGTTTTTTTTATGTAAACAACTGAAATTCGACATTGTTCAAACAACTGTAATTCAACTTGTTCAATCAACGATGTTTTGTTGTAATTTATCTCAGAATGTTGGTGACTTTCTGGCTCAGAGAATTATGATTGATACGAGTATTTTAGTTCCTTAGTAATTTTATCTATGCTAATATTATAAAGAGAAAAAATTTGATTGTTTGTTTGAAGCGAATAGGCTCCTTAACTAATGATCCGATTTTGAAAATTCTTTCACTCACGGTGATGGTCACTATGACCGTGCCAAATTTCAAAAAGATCGGTCCAGTCGTTTAGGAGGAGTTCGATCACGAACGAAATACACGAGTCGTCTAAGAAAGAGCTTCGTAAACTCCGCTCAATAATTTTGTACAAAACAATTTTTTTTATATATTTCACTGTTTACGAGAAAAATCCAAAACTTTAACCTTCTTAGCACAGGTTGGATCGATGGGAACTTTTGATATTATTGTGATTTATAATGGCGTACGTAAACTTGCACCAATTAACAGCTCTATGCAAATTCATGCAACCTTACAATTTTCTTTCGAATATTTTGACTAGATTACTCTGTTGGCTATGATTTAAGATTTTTTTATCGAAATAGGTGGGCAACTCGGTAAAATAAAGCTACTTAGGAAAAATTTGCTTGATATCAATCAAATAATTTCCCATTAGGTACTAGGGCTCCCAAACTATTTAACGTTGTAATGCTACCAGCCAACATTGGAAATTCTACGATGCCTGTTTGTAAATATTGTGAGTAGGTAAGTACATTACATTTATCTCAGGTTTTGACATAAGTGTATTCCTTTTATCTGTATTGATGATGCCACAGATATTCCCGGAGGAGTCACTGTAGAGTAGTGCACACCCACATTCGTCAGCCATATTTATTTACTCGAGGTCCTCTGGGTATAAACGGTCCCGACTCCATTCGTCAATTCTAACTGATACATTTCTTTAAAACCTACATCTTTGGGGCGCTATGTGGATAGGGACATATATTCCATCCTGTCATTCAGTAGTGTTTCTCGTTAAAGTACAAAGTAAAATAAAGTAAAAAAAGTAAAATACTTACCATACGGAGACGTTTAACGCTTACATTTTTCGTTAAGTATTTCATTTTCTGTAATTGTAATATGTAAAGTAATAGTGTAATTGTAAATGTTTTACAATTATTTAATTAATGCTTATACACTTACTCAAAGTTCCATCCACATTGCTTGCATCGTTGTTAATTCCCAGTGGTACGCATATGGTGATTGTGCGTGTACCCCGGCACTGGAGTTCTTAGTTGGGCCCATCATAACGTTATTGTAGCATAATACAAAGATAATACCTACCTATATTTTTCAAGTTTACATAATCTTAGGTAAAAGTGTGGTCACTGTGTACCCTTGTTTAATGACCAGAGATCCCTCCGTCATAGATAACATTGTAATTGATGTAGCTAAATTCGAACGGAATTAGAATAGCGACTTGCGTAATTCATTCTCACGGTAATGGATGGTCATAATTTCAGCAAAAAGTATTATCAACAAAGAAAGGCGCGTTCGGTCAATCTCATAAAATGGCCGAAGCTTGAAAGCCGGAAATATGGAGCGATTAGGAATGTGTCAGATATAAACTGCCCAATTCAGGTTACGTTGTTATTGACATAACTCTATCTTCGGAAAATAGTAAATCTACATAAATAGGTAAGGTGCCGTAGTTCAAGTTTCGGAACCCTTTTAGTTTTTTTCTTATGTCCGTCAGTCGATCCGTCCTCGGTTTTCTGCCTAAAAGGTTAGTGCTAGAAACGTTTTTTTAAACGTTTTTCAAGTGGGGATGTTTTTCCTCGCGTCTACCCCCATGGTGTGTGGTATCATTAGATAGGTTCTTATAAAGTATTGGGATATTGGTAAGATATCATAATGCTAGTCCCTGTAATGAACCTTAAATGATAATTTAAATGATGATAAGGTACCGAAATTTTCTAGGTACCTACTTCATTATTACATACATAAAGGTACCTATACCTCTCAATGTTACATAGGTATATGTTATGAAGATTTTATTTGCTTGGATGTGCCAATTTCAGGCAGAATCCGATCACTTTATTTTTATACACTATCTAGTGTACACTCGTATCAAAATACATACCTACCTATAGCAATTGGGTAATAATTCTTTTATGTTTTAACCTGAGACTTGGGATGGTGCTCGCTTCGCTCCCTTAATAGACCAACAAAGCGTGGGAAAGAGAAGTCCGGAGAAGTCATCATCATTCGAACATTGCCTATGAGTAATAAAGATAGACGATGACGTACTTTTATCTATGTGTGTCAGTGTCAGTGCCAAAAAATTTCCGTAGTTTTCCAAATAACAAAAGCATTTAATTTTCATTTAAATTTTCCAGCAATTCTTAAATAACAGATAAGTATTTGTTTATGTCTTGTGTTTATGAAATAAGTAAAAAGTTCTAATCATAGTAAATTGACTACCCTTGCATTGTGCAGTAATATTTCCTATTCACAATGAAGAATTAATCTTAAATAACGTTAAATAGAAGAAAGTCTTTTTACGATAGAGCTTGACCATCTGATGACGTCACGATTATCGATGTACCGATAAACCATGGCAAAATGAAGTATAATCTTATAAGTTCCCGCCTGTTTTTCGGAATGATTATTTTAGACTAGCTGTTGCCCGCAGCTCCGCCTGCGTGTTATAGCTTTCTTGATCACTAGTTACTGATTTATTATGTATACTTAGCTGTTGAGCGATATTGTATCTTAAGATAAAATATTATAGTATCTTAGCCGTGTGCAGCGCCCCTTAGTGAACTCCACTGCGGGTGACGTAACCTACGACAAACTTATTATTTGCGGTTGCTACAGTAATCGGGTCTAGGGATCAAACCGCAAAATTAAGTTTGTTTTTTATTGTATATACTTGTCCGGGATAAAAAGTACCCAGCGTGTTGCCCAGGATATTAAAGAATAATTATACTAAGTTTCATCGTAATCGAACCGGTAGTTTTTGGGTGATGCCTGAACAAACAGACAGACAGACAAAAATGTTTTTAATCACATTTTTGGGTTCGGTGTCGGTCTAGTAACACCCCCTGCCATTTATTTTTTTGATACTTTCAATGTACAGAATTTTCACTTCTACAGATATATTATAAGTATATAGATATAGATAATACTCGTACAAATAATTCAGTCGCGTTCTCATAGATTAGATTAGACAAATTTTTATTTGGATTTCATAAAATCATAACATAGTATAAAACAAAGTCGGTCCGTCCCTCCCTATGTAAGCATAGATCTTTAAAACTACGCAACGGATTTTGATGCGGTTTTCACCAATGCATAGAGTAGCTCTGAGGAAGGTATATAATTTGTGTATAATTTAATTTCAGATCATTCATCACTACATATTATAAAACAAAGTTCTCCGCAGCGTTTGTCTATTCGCGCTAAACTCAAAAATTGCTGCACCAATTTCCATGATGCTTTGGATATAATTTGTCGCGGGCGAAGCCGTGGGCTTCCGCTAGTTTAATATATAAGAACTAAATCAGGCTAATTCATTCCTTAATTTTTTGTTACTGTTTTTAATGTAAATAGTAAAACAACAATTTTTTTTTCTGTTGCATTATGTAGAGAATGTAATATTATTTTATTAAAAAAAAAATAGTCTTAATGTTTAACGACTTATTATTTTAGCATTAAATTATGTTGTGATTCTTTCTCTTACGTCTAAAAAAAAGTCATGATTCAATCAACAATGGAACTGGAACACTTTCAGTGGGAATTAGGAAGAAGAAACGGTTGTACACAAAGTGAAAATGATTTTTTTTCTACCGTCAACCCTATCGTGTATAAATAGATGGACTTTTAAAAATATTTAGAAGTTGCAAAGACAAATTTTCGGTTTAAGAATCCGTTTTCGAGACATTCAACTTTAAAGCCCATATTTTCGTTAAAACAAAGCTTCCTTAAGCAAAGTTTAATCTAAAAGCTAAACGGCTGGCTCAAAAAATCTTAAAAAATCATGAATCTATGTAATTAAACTTTCAAGAAAAACGATAACAGATCAGATAACTTTGTTAGTTCAGGAGTTATAGGCTAATAACATGACTACGGAACCCTATTCTTTGCGTGACCCATGCACTTGGTCGGTTTTTTTTAACTAATGCCAGTGCGAGGTAAGTGAAAAGTATAACGGATTAGTGAGATTCTATTGTATTACTTAGAAATAACACTCAATTTTTTATCGATATTTTGCGTATTCCATAGTGTACGGCTTGTAGAGGCGATCCCAAAAACAAAATGCAATTGTGTGGGTGTAATAGTGTTGTACTATTACACCCACACATTTGCATTTTGTTTTTGGGATCGCCTCTGAAATGTCTTTGTGTGTCTGTATTAATCGTTATTTTTGCTGGGATTTGAGTCTACGTTTTTAAATGTTCTATGAGTCAGAATATTACTATCACAATTTTTCTATATTTTTGATCCTTTTAGAAATAAAATATGATTTGTTCATTTTATTGAACGGATTAGGGTTGACTTTTGTTGTGACCTTTTTATTATTGGTTTAACCCTTCATTCGACCCTTAGATTTTAGATATAGTCTGCCACCGTTTATGTATTATCTATCACATTTACTGTTGGATTATTGTACCTATTGCATTATGTATCTAAAATTATTCGTAGATACCTACTTAGGTACATTAATATACTGTAGATAGTCTTTTCTTTAGAGATTTTATACTAGTGGTCGCCCTATGGTCGAACAGTAGACCTCGCGAACATTAAAACATTTTTTTTGGGATTTCCCCACCCTCCCCAATAAAAAAAACTCCACTAAAAATATTCTTTCTAGTAAAGGAATACTTGTGCCAAGTTTCGTGAAGATCGTATAATAAGGGTACATAATTATTTGACCATATTTACTCCATTTTACCCTCAATCCATAAAAGCTCACGACGAAAAGATTGTATTAAATCAAGGAACACTTGTGCCAAGTTTCGTGAAGATCGGGTACAAATTGTGGCTAGGGATAGCAGGCCCGGAACACACAGACAGACAGACGGACGAAATCAAAATTATCCAATCTCGAACTAGACGCTTCGCTCGCTCGGTCAATTAACTAAGTGTTACTGTTCTGATGACTATAGTCCGTTTAACTAAGCTGTACAACCTTAACACAAAGTTGAATAGAGCTGCCTGTGTGTTAAAATTAAGTTAAAATCATATACATTAGGTAGTTCAAAATATTTTGTTTTAAAATGTTGGAGAATGCCTAGCGTGTACCTGCCTACCTACCAAGAACGGGCGTATTCATATTGCACGACATCGAGGCGATCGTGACGATATCGTCACTATAATTATATAAATATATATTATGTTGCTGTTTATTTACCCAAATAAAAAAAAAAATAAATAAATAATTTACATTCTTAACTTAAAGTTATTGCTGCTACTTACGATATCGTCACGATATCGTGTGTCGTTGTCGTGCAATGTAAAAAAGGACCAATTGCGGAGACCCGGTCATCATCACCCTACGCAGCGCAATTCATATGCTGAAAGATGTCCTACTTACACGGCTGAACAAAGTTCCCAGAAACTTAAAGGTTTACTGCCATCTACTTATAATGATTGAAAAAATGTAAAAGCATCTACGTTTACCTCTCTAAGGAAAAATACATGACGTTTGCGCTGAATCAATCTAACATTATACACACACTCCTATACATTCGATGTTGTAGGCATCATTAATATCCCTTTATCTTTCCTACTTATTTATGTAGGTGTACCATGCTAATAATAAACCATAAACACGTAGAATATAGAGTTCCGAGTTATGACCGTTCCATTTACTGAACTTTTTATGGCTTGAACATTACTGGTGCGCTATCGTATTGCAGTATGATACCAGACATGATGGCGTCGAGGCTAAGCATTAAGACCGAACAAATTAAAGCTTTCTGTTTACGTATATTACTTACCTATCGAATAATTTAGAACACGGTGACGTCATCTCATTAATAGTGATTATCGTTATCTAATACAATAAACTGCTCAGTATACCTACGCAAGTATAGTACCTAATGGAAAATTTATATCTGAACTTATAGCAGGTGCTTAAATAACTAGGTATTTCTTATTTTTCCCTAAACCTCATTGCCGCTTTTACCTTCAATGCCGAGCCCGGCGAGCCCTCAATATAAATTCAAAAAGAGAATGGTAACAATTTTATTATGACAGAGTTCCTAATTTAAACGCGAAATGTCTTTATCAATAATGGCGGCAAACATCTAAATTGAAGTACAATTGTACAATTTGAGAATAATTTTTTATAATTTATATTTTTATAAGTACCTACCTGTTCGTGAGAAAAGCCTTGTTTGCAATTGTTAAACTCTGAAGCATTAGAAAGCTGTTTTATCCAGAAGTAACATAAGCCTTCTTTTAATTCTCGTAAGGTGGAAGTGGAACGCTAACGCATTAACAGGATAGACAGTACTTATCCCTAGTAGGAATTGGGAAGGAGAAAACTAAACCACGGATATTAGCCTAGTCTTTGGTAATCCTATACTTAAGAAGAATTCTTATAAACAAAAGAATGCGAATAGGGTTAGATTGTGTTGAAACTAAATAAAATAGTGGTAGGTATACCCAAGTTCCAACAACTGACTGACTTTGGTTTTCCATAATGTAGGTTAATAAGGTACCTACTCACATACCTATTATAGAGAAAATTTGTATAAATTGCTATATAATTTCCTTAATTACGTCATGTTCATTGAAACTGGTACAACTGGATCAATAAACTAGAAGGAATTCATACTATTCATTTAAAGTGACCGTCGTTTTTTGACCCCAAACTTTCTGTATGAATGGGTAATTGTCACGCAATTGCCCTTTGAGTACCTATCAACATAATATTAAAACACATCAACTTGAGAAGTACAAATTATATGTTAGGCCCTGTAAAAAATAATGAATTCGGCTTAATTTATATTACTTCAAGAATATACTTAGTAACAGTATTATCTACAAGTATATAATAGGTATAAGGTGTGGTGTAATTTTGGCTAATTAAAGAACTCGCGAGATTTAATACGAGTACTATAAGCACTCGTGTGACAAATTGGGGAATAAATCGCAGGCGACTGAGACTTGCGACTCAGTTGTAGGTTTAGGGTGGCCCCCTTTTCGACATATCAACGCTCATCATTCACCCAACGATGTATTTTCCCCTTCACATTGTTAAATTTGGTAAGATCACACGTATTGTAAAACAAGGTATAAATATATGTAAAGTTATCTTTATTTGACGACAATCCTCATGGTTTAATCAGTTATCTATCTACTCGTATATATAGAAATGGGGAATGTCCCCCTTAGCTCTCGAGAACTGGTTATACTCCAATGATGGTTGACCCCTCTATGAATAGCCCTCGGTCTGGAGGCAAGCCAAAAAATCGAAAACTTGACCTAGTCCTAAGGGGTCAAAAGTTATAGGCCAAAACCTATGGCGTGGTGCAGCGCGAAGCACCGCGCAAGACACCGTACTAGTTTATAAGAATCATGAACACAATTTATCCTAGTAAATACAATTTGACATTTTCGTAAACATATTTTCCTAGACACTTGTCAGTTTATCAAAACCAACCATAAAAGTTTCATGTACCTAATAATAAGTAGGTCCTTATGTAGTCACTTCACACACCCATAGTCACTTCTTTGTTCCTAAAAAACAGAGGCATTTGTTACAATTAATTAACCTAAGTACAATTACTTTGTTGTGACGTCACTTTGTTGATTTCATGTAATGATGTCCCATTTTGTGTAGGTTTATATTGTTCTAAATCACCCAGCGAACTTCGTACCACCACTGTACCACCACCTGCTGAGTCCATTGCTTTTTTAAACCATCCATTGATACCTATACACACACAACTTCATTCAAATCAGTCAGCTTCTAAGGAGCCAGCAAAATAACTCTTTTTCTACTATGTGAACGCTTTAGCTAGTTAGGTACATCAGTGTAGCGTAAACACATAGGTTACCTACTATGATTAATGGGAGCGAAAACGAGCCCAAACTAGATGGAGTTCTGATGTTCGATTACAAACTTTCTGTGGCCAGCTACCCTTGTCACTATCAGATGATTTTATATGTTAACATAATGTATTACACTTCTACACCTACCTATATAGATTGATTATGACTACTTACAAAATTTTAGCACAGCACTGGAAAGTAGGGGCGAACTCTTAAAATTTCGTCTATGATTAAAAGTTGAATTATCGAATGACCACTGAAATAAATCATGCACGGTCATGGATCTGGACTCTGGCTTTGTGCCAGTGTTTTAAAAGGAAATGTATTAGAAACTTTTTGAACTTATTTAACACTTAAACCTACGCGACGCTCGCGACTTTGCCCGCGTGGTAACACGGATTTGCGATATTTTCAACCGACTTCCAAAAAAAGAGGAGGTTCTCAATTCGACTGTATGTTTTTTTCTGTATTTTGGACTGGGTGAACCGATATTTTTTTTTTAAGTTGTTTTTTAAGTTGTTGTGTCACGTGACTTTGGACGTGTATTTTTCGTTTCTGCTCTGCTCCTATCTACATCTACACTACTATTATAAAGAGGAAAGATTTGTATGTTTGTAATGAATAAAGTCAAAAACTACTGCGCCGATTTCAAAAATTCTTTCATCATTGGAAAGCTACATTCACCCTGAGTAACATAGGCTACTTTTTATCCCGGTAATGTGTTTCCACGGGAACTGGGAACGAGTAAACTGAATCACGCGGGCGGAGCTGCGACGATCAGCTAGTTAATTTTAAAGTGATGTTATATAGCCTATGTTACTCGCTAGCAATGTAGCTTTATAAAGGCGAAATTATTTCTGAAATCAGTCCAGCAGTTTTTAACCGACTTAGATTTTTTTCATTAGGTATTATAAAGAACTACCATTTAATGAAGGTTTGGAGTTAATCTGATGAAGGAGCCGAAAGCCAATCGAGGGAACTCGTCAACGATTTACAGCAGATACGTTGTGTTTAGGTTTAATCAATTTACAATAACTGAAACTTAACTTTACATATCTTAAATTGATTTTTAGGTTACTGTTGTATATAGTCGGTTTTATTGTTAAATATTATTAGTTAATTCGTTACATATATAGAAAAATACAAACCTTTCCTTTTTTAATCTTAGTAGGGATATGTGCGAAATATATTTATAAAGAGTCTAAGCGCGTATTCCTGACAATGTCACTCAAAATAGGATAAAAGAGTGCAAATTTTATTCTTTTGTACAATTTGTGTTTCCTCATGCTTCACTGACAAGTGAATAAACACAATGTGGTCCAGAATACTATATTATGAGAGACGGAAAATATTTTTCTTTGTATTTTGTGGATGAAAATCAAGCTTAATAAGGTATATTACTGTAATATACTGCTTTATATTGCTTCGGTGGCGTGGTCGGTAGTGCATCGTCTTTCGACTCCGGAGTTCTGGGGTTCGATTCCCGGGTCTAATCAAATATTTGTGTGGTCCACAAATGTTTGTTTCGAAGTTTGAGAGTTTTCTATATAATTATGTATGTATTTAGAAATATATAAGTATGTTTATCGGTTGTCTAGATCCCATAGCACAAGCTTAGATATAGCTTAGTTTGGGCTAGTTGACGGTGTCAAACCAAACCACACTTGTGTTGTGACAGTTTGTGACACGACCGTGTCACTTACGTCAATTTTACGTCTGTGGCCATCATGACCACAGATAAGTTATATTTTTCTTTGTGTAACGTCGAGTGTTAAGTTGTAATGCAACAATAAAATATTCTTTCATTTCATTTCATCGTACAAAAATACGAAGAGATTTGTTGAAATTGCAGACCTTTGTTGTTTTGTCGCATGTAAAGGAAGCGATGAGACTTGTTCTTTCTATGCCCAGTCTCATCCAAATATCTTATCTTCGTCCCCAGCTCCGTTCTACTTTATCTGTAGTTTCCTCGATACGTATGAATGCAGCTAGTTAAAAGGCAACCGTACTGTCCTATAAAACGGTTTTTACTGTCATTTTACGAGAGCGAGATGGCTAGGTATCCAATAAAATGTTCACAATAGTAAACTGTTATCTTATGAGTCTTATGACGTTCACGGTGAAACATTAGTACAGAGTCGAGGCGATTTTGACAATGTCACAGAGTTTGTAACTAAACGACTACATATAGCTCATGCGATAAAATATAAATATGTAGTTAAAAAACCATGAGCCTCGACGCTGGACCATTTTGCACAGGTTCTGTAAATGACTTACATTTTAAAATTCGTTCCAAGTTTTATTTTTTCCTGCCTTTGTTGGTGGGAAAATGAGTTTTCCACATGCTTTACAGATCAAACAAACATTACTTTCGGAATAAGAGAGATAATAAAAAAATTCTACTCATTCAGTATCCTTCTTTATGAAGTTGTCAAAATTGTATTATAATGTGCAGCGAGATTTTTGAGGCACTTAGGCACAGATCAGTTAACAGCACCTCAAATAAACTAATTTCACGGTTGATAGCACGTATAAACCATCTTTTCATCATATTAATTTCCTGGCGTATTTTATTATCTTGACATTGAGCAATATTTGAGAGATCTTAAACAATGATTTATTAAAATAGCTACCATTTTGAGGATTTACATGAATTGTAATTCTAATCCAGAAAAGGTAAGCCGCTTTAGGCCAGCATCGTAAATAACTTAAATAGGTACTCGTACTTATAATTCGAAAGGGTAGTGTGTTTAGGTTAGAAATAATAATTAAGTCTGATGGATGCAACGTTGATTCAGCCCTAGTGTCTTATATAGTGTCTAAAATAAATTAAGTAGGTATCTTACTTTCCTATTGAGATGAAACACAGGTTAAGAAATTACATTTTTCATCGTGCAGACACCTTACACTTACACTTTACAATACATTTTCGTCAACTTCGTCATTTCGACAACTTCGTCGTTTATGAACCGATTTCAATACTTTTTTTGTTGGAAAAGAGATATTTCCAAGGGGGTCGCATTATAAGGAAACCATGATCTGATGATCGGATCACGGAGAAATCTAGGGGAACCTTCAAAAATTGTAACGGCGACTAGTGCGTTTGTCTATTTTTTAGTTAGGTGTTACATAGGATTACCATTTAAAGAAGGTTTGGAGACGATCTGATGAGGGAGCCGAAAGCCAGTCGAGGGAACTCATCAACGATTTGCAGCAGTTACGTTGTGTTTGGGTTTGATTAATTTGTATTGAAGAGATCTTTACATATCCACACTTTTTACCGACTTCAAGTTTACAATTGAAGTCGGTATTTTTTGTTTAAAATGATTAGGTAATTACAACTTAAATCCGAGAATCTCGAGTTATCGGCGAGGTTGTTGGGCTCATACCGACGTGTATCTTTGTCTGCCTAACTGCTCGAAGAGTTGAGAAGTATTTCGTTGAAGTTTGTGCCCAGGCCTTTAGTCAAACCTAAACTACGAATGTATATTTTAGTTACCTACCTTAAACTTTTCAAAGGATACCTACCTCATTAATGGAATAACAATAGGCATTGCACTTTTTGGAGACCTTTTTAATATAGGTAGGTAGGTATGAAATTGAAAGCAAATAAATAATGTAACTGCTCGGAAGGGTTATTCCCTATCTGGACACGAGTGACTGGACACAGGTGGGGTCAGTTGGTTAAAATCAACTATAGAACTTCGTATTATTTCGTCATCTGGACACACCAATAGTCGATACGTGTCGTGTAGTCTAGAATGTTAAAACTTAAGTAAATCAATGCAGAGATTCTATTATTAGTGGTACCTGTGTAACACCTCACCTGGAGGGAAATTTGGTTTGAATTACAATGGTCATGAATCTTCTAGGTATAGTGACCGGTAACGGCGTTAGGCCTGCCCGCTATTACGTGGGACAAATAAATTACTGGCAAAGAGAGGGTTTGTAATGCACCTCTACCTACCCCTTCGAGAATACAGTCTGTCAGAATGTCTGTCATAATGTAACATTAATTTATATTTATCAATTTGTATTTTCATTAAGATCCTACATCCTTGAATCAATTTATAATTTACCAATTAAAATACGAAACTTTAGTGAATCAGAATTGGACAACACATTTCAATGCTATGGAGGAAATTGCGGGCTTTCGTCAGCAACTTCCAATTTACATATTGAACACTCAGTTAGACTTTGTAATGAAACAAAACCACTATCGGAGTTGGCTTTCACAAACAAACACTTTCATAATTGGAAAGGAAAATTAAATAAGAGAAACGGAAACGACAATTTTAAACTACACTAACTAAAATTCTATGTTTATACCTCGCGTCACGTAAAAAAAACGCTGACCTTAAAGCTGCGCAGTATATGATTTATCAATCTATATGGCGATAACAGCAAGTAACAGCGAGAGTACCGATGCGCAAACACCCTTCTCCACTCCCGCTCAGCGTTCTTTTTACGTGAACACCAGTATAATTATCAACTATCAATAGTCAGTTGCTATCCACTTACTCTGTTTTTGAGCCTGAAAGATGAAGACGAAAATTAAAATGTAGGTACAGCTGAAGACGACAAGCAATTACAAAACCCGTTAAAAATCCTTTAAATTAGGTGATAAAAGTTATCCCCGCTTTTGGCGTTGTAATTTGTAATTTATACTGCTAAAGTAATAAGTCCCTAAAGGCTGTTTTACATTGGTCAAGCTTTTATAAATTACATGCTGTAAACAAGCTATGAATTAAACAACACGTCTTGAAGCCGCTCACTTATGCACTGTACTAAATTTTACTGTTTACACTACGAAAGTACGGTTTACTTTCGTAGTGTAAACAGTAAAATTTGGTAAAGGGTAAAAGAAACCGGCCAAGTGCGTGTCGGCAGGCCCCGTCACTCGCTCAAGGCCGCGCGCTATATACCTACCGCTCGGCGTATCGTCGACGATACAAACTGGCAGAGGGCTGCCGAACGCCCGCCTGAGCGCTCGTATCACACCGCACTGCACTTTTCCCGCGCTTACGCTTCGAAATGCAGAAACCACGTAATTATTGTGCGGATTATAGTAGGTATGCAAATGGTATGCACTATTTTAATAATAACAAAATGCATTTTTAACTTGGGTTTTATTTACTTACATTTCTTTTTGTTTTTCGTGCACCGGGATTACTTTATTTTTGGCTAACAATAAAAACGGCCAAGTGCGAGTCGGACTCGCCCATGAAGCCCCTCGGGTTCCGTAGCAGCAAGTAACTTAATATTTTATTTTTTACGATTTATGGCGTATTAAAAAAACTACTTACTAGATCTCGTTCAAACCAATTTTCGGTAGAAGTTTGCATGGTAATGTACAACATATTATGTATATTTTTTTTTATCATTTTCTTATTTTAGAAGTTAGAGGTGGGGGGACATTTTACCACTTTGGAAGGGTCTCTCGCGCAAACTATTCAGTTTAGAAAAAAAATGATATTAGAAACCTTCTTTTTAGGGCTCGGTACCCAAAGGGGAAATACAGAACCCTATTACTAAGACTTCACTGTCCATCTGTCTGTCTGTCTGTCAGTCTGTCCGTCCGTCCGTCTGTCACCAGGATGTATTTCATGAACCGTGATAATTAGATAATTATATAGATAGATAGAAAACTCTTTATTGTACACCAAAATTACAAAAATAAGAATAAATAATAGATCCCAGAAATTGTTATGTACAATGGGCGGCCTATCGCATACAGCGATCGCTTCCAGGCAACCTTTGGATGGACTGGAATGATGTTCACTTGTGGGTGATGGTGCAACACAGCAGTTAAAATAGGTTCATAACAAAAACAAAATATTTATACATAATACAGCAAACAAAATAAACTTATGGAGCTAAAGATGACAAATAGTGGTCCTTTACCTTAGTCCTAAACGAATTTATGGTTTGAGCTCGTCTAATTTCCACTGGGAGTGCATTCCACAGTCGTATAGCTTTAATAGTGAATGATTTCTCAGTAAAGATGGTACTGTGGCTTGGCATCTCCAAAGTCAAATTCTCGGATGTCCGCAAGGACTTCCTTTGTGACACACATACGAAGTGTGTGTCACAAAGGAAGTTAAAGCGTTCCTTAAGATAGGTGGGAGTAGAAGGATGGAACAAAATGTTATAAAGTAAGGCTAATATATGTGTATTCCTGCGAAAACGAATGGGGAGCCACTTGAGTTTGTTGCGAAATTCAGATACGTGATCATATTTGAGCAAGCCAAATATGAATCTTATACAAAAATTTTGAAGGAGCTCAAGTTTATCCAGTTGCTGTTCGGTGAGATCAGGATAGCTGACATCTGCGTAATCCAAAATAGGAAGAAGGAAAAGTGCAGTTTTAGTGGACATTGGTAGGAAGTTTCACAACCTTCTCATTGACCCTGCTGCGGCGTAGATAATTAGTATACCTTGTAACCTTAAAAATATAAATAATAATATAAAACTAAAAGATATTTGATTGACTATTAAAAAATGGTTGATTCGTAACATTCGTTTTATTACAATAATCATCGGTATATATAGTATGTATATATATAGGTACAACCCTAGCGCATTCTTACGACGGCGTCACTCGCACGGCGGGCAACACAGTCTCGACTCTATTGACGCGTTCTTAAGGTACAATTCTTCTCGTTGTGTGCATCAGGTATAGTTATTAAAATTTTGTAGGTTAATATAGAGTAGGTATTTAACTTTCATTTATTATATATATATTTATTAAACTTCCATGCTGGCCTGGGAGCGAAAGAAAACCATAGAATGTGCCAGCCCTAACTCAACCCAGGGGTGTCGTAGAAGGCGACCGTGGGAGACTGCCTGGTGCATAACAACCGGCACTGGTAGGCAGTAGGCACCCAACAGGCGGAGGGCAAACCGCCTACAATCACATTCCCAAGGAGGGTTGACGTCAGGCAGGCGGCCGGTCATAAAAACTCATAGCCAAAACCTTTTAGCAACATGACAGGTTATAATAGAAAGAGATTTAGAGTTAGGGCGTACCCCACAGGCGACGCGCAGGGACAGCACCCGGTACCTGTGGGAAGTGGACAAGGGTTGTCGCACCGGGGGTGGATGCGACGTAAGACGCAAGCCCATCGCGAAAGAGAAGTAAGACTGAGATATGCAAGTTGGAATGTTGGGTCTTTGACTGGGAAAGGAAGAGAATTAGCCGATGTGTTTAAAAGAAGAAGAATAAATGTAGCTTGTTTGCAAGAGACTAAGTGGAAGGGCGCAAGTGCAAGAGAGATTGGTGAAGGATATAAGTTATATTACAGTGGTAGTGATGGAAATAGGAATGGAGTTGGTGTAGTACTGAACGTTAATCTGAAAGAAGGAGTGACCGACGTGAAAAGAGTGAATGACAGGATAATTGTTGTGAAAGTAGTATGTGAGAGTCTGGTGCTAAATGTGATCAGCGTGTATGTACCACAGAGCGGATGTGATGACAGGGAGAAAGAAAAGTTTTGGGAGGAATTTGATACAGTTTTGATGAGTATACCAGAAAGTGAGGAAATATGTATAGGAGGTGATTTTAATGGCCATGTAGGAAGAGTAAATGATGACTATGAAAGAGTGCATGGAGGATGGGGCTACGGAACCCGTAACAGCGACGGGGAAACACTGCTACAAGTTGCTTCTTCCCTTAACCTGGCAATTGTGAATACTTGGTTTAAGAAACGGGATCCGCACCTAATTACATACAAGAGTGGTATTCACTTGACACAGATCGACTACTTTCTTATCCGGAGGAGTAGGTTGTTCTGTGTCAAAAACTGTAAGGTGCTGCCAGGGGAAGGAGTAGTGAAGCAACATAAACTACTCACTCTCGGATTAATTGTCAAAGTAGTTCCTCAAACACGCAAACAGCCTCTACCTCCTCGAATCAAGTGGTGGTTGATAGAGAAGAATGAATATGCAAGCAAGTTTAAAGAACGAGTGGTAAATAAAATGATAAAAATGAAAGATATGGTGGATAAATCAGTGAATGAGTGTTGGAATGAAATGGCAAGTTGTATCAGGAAAGAAGCAAAAGAAGTGTTTGGCGAAACGAAAGGTAAAAGTGCTATTGATAGGGATACATGGTGGTGGAATAAGGAGGTACAAGAGGTGATTAAAGAAAAGAAGAATGCTTTTAAGAAATGGCAGAAAGAAAAAGGGAATGAAAGTGAAAAAGAAGCAAGAAAGGTAAGGTATAAGGAATTTAGTAAAAAGGCAAAAAAAGCGGTGGCGATAGCTAGATACCAGGCTCAAGAAAAACTATTTAAAGCCCTTGATGGACCTAAAGGCCAAAAAGAAATTTACCGCTTAGCGAAAGAAAGAGAAGATAGAACAAAAGATGTAAAACATGTGAGATGTATAAAAGATGAAAAGGGTACAGTTTTAGTAAAAGAAGATGAAGTAAGAAATCGATGGAAAGTGTATTTTGAAAAACTTATGAATAAAGAGAATGCGTGGAGTGGAATTCTAAAGGAGGGACGAGTAAATGTAGGTTTAGTGAAGGAGATTGCCAAAGATGAAGTAAGAACGGCGGTGCGAAATATGAAGAATGGGAAAGCCGTAGGGCCCGACGGCCTTCCAGTGGAAGTGTGGAAGAAATTGGGAGAAGATGGATGTCTGTGGCTGACTTTATTCTTCAATAAGTTGTTGTATGAGGTGACGATCCCCGATGAATGGTGCAATAGTTCACTAGTGCCCATTTTTAAAAATAAGGGTGATGTACAAGACTGCGGTAACTATCGAGGAATAAAGCTCATGTCACACAGTATGAAAGTTTGGGAGAAAGTGATAGAGAAACGAGTACGAGAGGAAAGCGAGGTTACCCAAAACCAGTTCGGATTTATGCCTGGTCGCGGGACTACAAACGCCATATTTGCACTCCGCCAGCTCTCTGAGAAACATAGGCGTGCACACAAAAACTTGCATATGGTGTTTGTAGATCTAGGAAAGGCATACGACCGGATACCCAGAACGGTTTTGTGGTGGGCTTTGAAAGAGAAAGGTGTGCCTGGGAAGTATGTAGAGTTGATCTGTGCAATGTATTGTCGATCGAGAACCTACGTACGATGTGCTGCTGGCAACACCGATGAGTTCAGTGTGGAGGTAGGCCTGCATCAGGGCTCAGCGCTAAGCCCGTACCTCTTCCTGTTAATAATGGATGCCTTGACATCGGAGATACAGGAAGAGACTCCCTGGTGTATGCTATTTGCCGATGACATTGTTCTTGTCGGTGAAGACGGGCCTGAGGTACAGAGCAGACTGTAGAGGTGGCAGTGTAAACTGGAGAGTGTAGGCTTGAAAATCAGCAGAACCAAAACGGAGTACATGTTCTCCGATTTCGGCGGTCTCTCCAGCTTTACACCCATAACGCTAGACGGCGTACCATTGCCAGTCTGCTCCAGCTTCCGATACCTCGGCTCTCTTATCCAGGACGATGGGGAAATCGATCGTACAGTGAAGCACAGAATTGACGCAGGTTGGATGAAATGGCGGCAGGTCAAAGCCACTATATGCGACCCCCAATTTCCTCCGAAACTTAAGGGGAAAATTTACAAAACTGTCGTCAGACCTGCCGTCCTGTATGGACTTTCATGTGTGGCCGTAAAAGCGACGGATGAAAGAAAACTGCGTTTAGCGGAAATGCGAATGTTAAGATGGATGTGTGGTGTAACAAGGATGGATAGAGTAAGGAACGAGTATATTAGAGAAAGTTTGAAAGTTGCCCCAGTAAATGAAAAAGTGAGAAGCGAACGGCTATCATGGTATGGACATGTTATGAGAAGAGAGGAAAGTAATGTGGTTAGAAAGGTGCAAAGTAAGAATGTAGATGGCCTGAGAACTCGAGGTAGGCGAGGTAGGCAAGAAAAGATGGATAGAATGCGTGAAAGAGGATATGACCAGGAAAGGAGTGACTGAGGAAATGACGTGTGACAGGGATGTATGGAAGATGAAAACATGTTGCGCCGACCCCAAATAATTGGGATAAGGGCAGGCAGATGATGAATATAGAGTAGGTATTTTCGCTTTTGTATGGAGTGATGTATCTGTTACGTAGTAACTATTTATTAATCTGTGGTGTCGGGCCACACATAATACATGGTTCCGTAGTTACCCATTATATTATTATGCTCTATAAATTCTAAACTTATAAAGTTATAGTTTTCCTTCAAAGTTCATCATATGGACTACCATCATGATTTTTTTCAGATTCTTCGAGATAGCTTTTTAAATTTTAGGGGGGGGGGGACGCTCTGTTTTAACAAAAAAATGCGCTTTGCGCTAAAGTTGAATACTCGTATCTCGCAAACGGACACTTAAATCAAAAAATTGTCTTAGCAACCTCCCAACGTTTTAAAAAGACCTAAGTATATATCTAATACACATATCAGTGCAAAATTTCCAAAATTTAATCTTTCTAGCACCAACCAACCGTTTGAGAGGAAAGCCGAGGACGGGCGGACCAACGGACATGACGAAACTATAAGGGAACCCGCAACTAGTAAGAAATTCCTTTTTTAGGATTCCGTAGTTCACGGAACCCTAAAAAAGGAATTATCAAAGTTTAACTTAGTTTAGCTTGTTATAAAAACGTAGGTCACTAGCACAGGCAACACTAGGGAGTTCGAAAACACAATTTTTGTTAATAAAAGAAATGCTTTAACAGTAAAATTTATTATGCCTGTGTAGTAAAAATATTATTATTATATAATATTAATAATTAATATTAAATATTAATATTAATATTGGTAATTATTATATTAAAAGTATTCGTTAAGCATTAAGACGATTTCACCGTTAATGTGAGTGAGTTACATTTTCTACTTGCAACTTTTTTTTTTATGAAATAGCGGTAATTAATGATTACTCATAACAATTACAATCTAGACCTTTTAAGCTAATATGTAATTTAAATTTGACTTAATTTGCTAAAAACTTAGAATGATAAGAATGTGTCCATTGGCACTTTTCTTATTGTATAATTCAAAGACACTTTTTTCTTGTGTTCTTGAGGAATAGCACTCACTGCACTATGGTACACTAATTACACTAAACCAACTCAAAGGGCTTAGTTCTCTTTAGTCTTCTAATTAGGTCCGTGGTGTAAAGAAGTTGGATGGCCTCGGCGTTCACATGTTTAAGAAGCCTTCTTTCATGTGCTTCAGCGTGTTTTTTTATAATATAACCGCTCGTTTTTTTATTTGTCTCGGTGGATGTCATCATATCTAACGTACCAGTGAGCATTTACTATGTTCCGAAGTACCTTATTTTGGAATCTTTGAATTACTTGCAACTATTAAGTGATTAGTAAAATCAGTTGCACTCGCGAGGTATTCCTCGATGGTCACCACTTTGAACGTCACCCAAACTTTGGTCACCGAAAGTACTCCACTTACGTCACCTGCGTTGAGGTTCATTTAAAATTTAAATATTCTTCTAATATAACGATCAATCAATCAATAATTTTATTGCTGAACATGTTATATAAGTACCTACATATTAGGTGCTATTTGATATTAAAGAAACACATGTACTACCTATTTAGGCATGCAATGTACAATTAATAATAATATTATTCATTAATTTTAATTATTTTTAATATTATTAATAATAGGTTACCGTGAAGAGCGGGAACAAGGAAACTATTCCATGCGGGTGGAGCCACGGGCGTCTGCTATTGATAAAAACAAAACCACCTTTCCTTACTGATAAATAATGCACGAAATTATCGGTCTCACCTGGCCGACAATTTCGATTAGTATTCACCAATCAATCTCAACAAGGCGTGTAGGCACATAATAGGGAACAGTACTAAGTATAGGTAGAAACATAAACCTAGTTTCCCTCTAATACAGTTTAAGATCGTGGCGGATATAAAGCTCTCATTGAAAATTCAACCAAGAATACATACTATAAGAATTTGGGGATTACAGAGGTTCTTGCGGCTTACTGAATAAACTCGGGATAAATAATGCGACCTTGAACTTGGGAATTCAGCGAGTAAAATCAAGTACAGGTAAGTTTTATGTTGATAGAACGATGTTAACCTAAAGAGATTACATCTATATATAGTCCTCCTCGCCGTGTTCGACGACGGTGACTCCTTCACGTAGATGGATTATGTCTTGCTCAAATGTGACTTGCAAAGCCAAATTTGGTTTTAAAAATGCGGTTGCATGGCGCGCAGTACAGCTGTCCCGATATAGGTGTACGTGTAAGAGGGCTTGGGGCGAGTTTTGCGGATATAGCGTTTGGCATCGGAATCCTCCAGACGCATCCGCTCGTAGCCACCGACCTTGAAGCAAACAGTGGAACACTATTCCGAGCGCTCCAATGCGAGTTTCTCCCATCGGTCACTGGGCACGTGTAGCTGTGAGGTGACGTTATTGGACTCTATACCGTGGATCACATAAACCTCTATTAAAGTGATATTAACACAAAATTGGTCTTAATCTTCTTAGGGGTAGACTTATCCCCCACATTTCGCCAGTCACTTTTCGTTAACGTAGTTGAGGGCGAGCCTATTGCCGTACCGGGGAACTCTAGTGTATTTTTGCAAAAACCTCGTCATTCTGTCAGCAGGTGTACTGCGTGCGTGTGAGGATGACTTGAGCCCTGGAAATGTTGATACGGTCCGTAGCAGTTTCAGAGATGTATATTTGTAGGCATAAAACGTTAAGAGAATAAAAGTTTAAATGAAATAAACTAGTGGTTCTGTGAACCGTAGACTTCGGGAGCTTTGTTTACAAAATTTAATTTTCAATTTTCTTTATTACTCTTTCATTTTTCATCCAATCCAAAAAATATCATTCACATGTTATTCATTGTAAGCAAGGAGTGTGTGTGTAAAGTTTCATAAAAATCGGTTGATAAATACGGCCGCAAACATGATCTGACAGAACCCGTAGATGTAGAGATGTGTACAGACGAAAGAAATTCTCCCCAGTCTGCAAGTTGAAACGGAGACTTCGGTCGCTTCGCTCCCTCAGTCAATAAGTCATTGTTTTTCTATTATTGTACTCGTATTATGGTGCCCGATAACGACAATAGGCTTACCCTTTCTGAGACCAACAAAATCACCATCATCCACCGAGCCTTTTCAGCTCAGTTGGTGTCGGCTTTCCAGTCTTACTGCGATTAGGCTGAACTTCAATATTTTCCGAGAAGCGACTGCCATCTGACCTTCCCAACCTATGGGCGATATCGAAGTTATGTAGTTAGACCGGTCGGATTTTTGATTTAGGGCTTCAGCTACCCGTAACGACTGCCATAGATATTCGTATGACAACCGGGACCGAAGGCCTAACGTGCTCTCCGAGGCACGGAGGGGTCTCGGTGTCTTAAAAAATGTTCACCCATCCTAAGACCGGCCTGACTAGATGTTGCTTAACCTTTACAATGTGTTAACATTGTCGGTTACCACTAGACCACGAGCCCCTGTGGGACCAATAAAATAACGAGCAAAGAATGTGGTTGTGTAATGTATCTGCCTACCCCTCGAAGATATAGAAGTGACTACGATGTACGTTATAGAAACGGGTCTCCTACATTATTGAAGTCTACGTTTTCTAATTCACTATTGTGGTGTCTTGCGCGATGCTTCGCAATGCTACACGCCATAGGTTTAACCTTTTGACCCCTTAGGGCTAGGTCAAATTTTTTGGCTTGTCTCCAGATCGAGGGCTATCCATAGAGGGGCCAACCATCATTGGAGCATAAGCAGTTCTCGAGAGCTAAGGGGGGACAAAAATTACATTCCCCATTACTATATATAGATTTCTATTTTTATTAGATTTATTATAGTCTTTTTCTTATACCACGGGTTACACGGAGTATAACGTGAGGCTACTTGCAAATTATAACTCCCTAAAACTAAAAACGTGGAATGGTTGTTTTATTTTAATATTAGATAAAATAAAACTTTTTTATAACGCCCCAAATTTTATAAACAAATTGTAAAGTTATGTATCATAACTAAATTACTCGTCGTGTTCACCAAAGAAAGTCCAATTAGCATAATTGCGGTAAGCCTTCAGATAAATGCCTTCGTTACAAAATTGCTATGTAGCTGAAATTATCAAACTTATCTTATTAAGGTTTAAGGAAGGGATGGATAGGCTGAATGATGCGGTATGTAGCTGGCACCACCAACATATCACTTCTGACGAGGGTTTTTAATCATACCTGCTGCCTGAGTCATGTGAGCTGAAAAATTTGTTTCCAAGGATTATTGCAAGATTATACTCGTACATTGTCATCTTAATGATTTTGCATTCGCAATTTCTAGATAGCTTAACGATTTCGACATGAGTTCGATGTACCTTCCTACATTACTGTACAACAACTATATTGTTATTATTTTTCAAAAATTGTAGGTTATTTTTCAATTCCGCGGCCCATGGCGCGGCCGCAATGTCGGTAAACTAAACAAAATTTACCTGTTAACGTTCCTTCTTTGTTTTCTGTGGTTAAAACTTAAATGGGATTTTATATTTTTCCTTGGAATATCCAAGATACTTTCCTCCAAGCGTCACGAGCGGGATCCCAGGTCTGTGTTTACCTCATAATCTTGGATATTTGGTCATCGTATGTAGTATGACTGGTAAAATGATTACAAAACAACTGATTAACAATTTTCTTGGATATACAAAACGCTGAAAGCAGTGAAAGCTGAAAGTAATTTAGTCTGTTTCGACTCAAACAAGGGCAGTTGAAGTGAAGCCAGCCAGTCGGTGACGAGACCTCGCTAGGGCAGGTCGTTTTCAGCGTTCGACTGAACCGCTTTTTGTTGCTCGCGTCTGAATTACTGACGTACGTAACTTTATTTGAAGATGTGATTTTATTTTGTGGACATTTCTGTTGTTGTATTAGTGGTTCGGTTTATTTTATTTGAAGCTTAGACTTATTGAGGAGGTGAGTTGCTTTGATTTTCTCTTTAGATTATTACATCTGACATTCTTTTGATAATTATTGTTACTTTAAAATATTTATAAAATTTATATGATATAATCCATCAAAGTCAAATTAAATTCAATAAACTTTTTTTAATAATTTCTATTTACGTTTTAATTGTAGGATATAAATATGAGTATAAAAAAAAATCATATAAGACACTCGTCTACTTAAACATTCCAAATGAGTTTATTCTTACTTATAGATAGTATTCTTATATTTGTGCCTATAGTTTTTGGGTGTTTACTGTCCTTTTCGCCTGTTTGACTATCGGTATAGACTGTTAAAATATTGTCTTCACACCTTAGGTGGTTTAAGTATACGTACTAAGTATGTATCTCATGAATGAATTAAAATGTAATGTACTTTATTGATAAATAAACAAATCTATTCCAATACGTAAACTTTAGCTAAAACACTGGTTAGTAGAGGATAATAATAGGTACATTATAGCTATGTCATGTTATATAAATAGTTAGATACGTTCGTTGTGAAGCCATATAGTAGTTACTTGGAAGATTGAAACATAACAATTGCGTTTACCTACATAACTGTTAATAGTAGGTATACCTAATATGTAGAAAAACATTTCCTTTTGAACGTTTGTATATTTTTCTTCTACTTTTGTATATTTTTTCTTTCTCCAATAGCTATCCACTTTTCATTTCACTTCGATCTGTTATATAGATCCAAAGGTTACCTGTAAGAGATCACTCTTGGTGATAAGGCCGCCATTTGTACTACTGAATGTAAATTTAGTTTGTATTTATTTAATTTGTATATTGGTGTACAATAAATTATATTCTATTCTTTACTGTGATTATATAGCAGTATTTTCGAATACCTCGGAATACAATTGGGATGGAGCGATGGCTTTAAATACATAGGTCCTACTAAAAAGTAGTATTCAGACGGTGATGAAGACTATCATTAATTTGTTGTTAAATAGGTACAACATTTTTTCAAATATTTTACAATATAAAATAGATATTACTATTAGTATATTCGGGATATTTACCATGTAACGTTTAAGTCTCCGATATATCGGCGCTGTTAAATTTTATATTACATTTACATTTTATAGTTTTCAAAGTATTCGGTTTTGGCAGAGTACAAGTAGAGACTACTTACTCTACTTGTGTTATGGTCTTGGTAGCGCAGTGGTTCAGCGTCAGAGCATTATTCTTGACAGGGAACTGAAGTCTGTTAGAAACCAGTATAGTACCTACTTAAGGTAGTTTTATTCTTAAGGTAGTCTAGTTCTTCTTCTCATATCCTTTGAGTAGGTTAGGATTCTACAGCTAATATCATTTTCCTACTGAATATTCGCTGAAGAATGTTGCGATCTTTCGTTTTCGCAATTCTTATGCTGTAAAATACGGCCAAATGATATCTGTACTTAGGACAGTTCATAATGTGGTTGAATCTATTGATTTTATGATGCAAGTATTAACTAAACTCTTCTTTTTTGTTTAACTTGCATTACTTAACACCAAACTGGTCCGATCGTCTATATTCTTGTCCTTGACTATCAATATCTATCTATTTGCGGCACAAGAGTACTTAAGCCTAGTTCGCATTAGGCTAGTAATTTAGAAGAGTAGCGAGTAATTTAGTAGCTAAATATGTGCGAACTACAAAAATTTAGTCGAGTAATTTAGTAAATGATTTACTCGAGTCAATCTATTTTACTCTATTTTTTTCGGCCGAGTAGCGCCTCCCACCACGCATCCGTGCTCACGGTTCACTGGCTATACAAGTCCGAACCTGTTGATTAGTCGAGTTCAATAGTGGCCGCCACTACTCACTTGTGTACTGTACTAAACCGTAATGCGAACGATTTCTGTGTAGTAGCGAGTAGTTTAGCCACTAAATTACACGCTACTCTACTAAATTACTAAAGCAGTGCGAACTAGGCTTTAGTAACGATAACGAGTGATTAAGAATACTGTACGCAACTTCTCATAGGCACAGAATAGGGAATACCTTTATCTAGTTATTTACTTACGTTGTTTTCGGGTAAGCCCCTAGATGAGATGACTTGGACCCTTAAAGGTTAATACTATGCATGTAGATATGTACTTACTTATATGGAATGGAAAACATGTCATTGTAATTTTTGGTTGAAACCCATCCGGTATTAGGTATATTATTTTATTTTTGTGGCATTATTATCCGATCGATTTAATCTCAAACTTCTTACATTCATTCATAGGCTTGCATTCAGGCTTGTCCCATATTACTTTGGACCAACACAGATACTGGCAAAATGTGGAACAATATAAGTTTTAATATGTTTACTTTGATTTACCTACTTAAAATCATTTTATTGCATAATTTTATCCGAATCTTTATTTTCTTTCGAATCATTGAAGTTTATTTGTAATGGTGTGGCTATAAAATTGCTTAACTTCGAGATTCTTTCAATGTTTTCTTTAAAAGCGTCGTAATAATGTTGTCTGCCAGATGGGCTAGATATACGATTGCCTGATTTAATATCCACATAACCCAGCAGTTTATTAGTTCACCAAACAATAGCAACAGTCACAGCTGTGATAGAACGAAGATAAATTGGAACGAAGACAGACCTATTTAAATAAATACATAAGCACCGATTTTCGTGGTGCCTTCACTAAAGGATAATATGGGTCTCGAGAAAGGTTTTGTCAAATCTGTCACGGGCGAAGCCGTGGGTGTCCGCTAGTGAGATTATATAAAGACTGGCTGATCGCCGCAGCTCCGCCGTTTCCGTTTATTCGTTCCCGGTTCCCCGTCAGGATTCTCTTCAGGATTCTAGCCCTATGCCTTTCGTCCACGGAAGCGGTTACCTTATGAAGTTTAGTTGGTTTTAGCTAGGATATGAATCTGTTTAATTAATTAATTAGTTAATTGCAATAATTTCAGAGCTCAGTAAGAATTATGCCTTTGTTAAAAATCTAATTAGTTATACCTATGAAATCTCGTGTCTAAGCTACTATTTTTTTGGACATTCTCACACATCTAGCCATAATTAAGCTTATTATAAGTTTGTGCTGGATCTAGACGCCTGATAAACATACTTATATATTTCTAAATACACACATAATTATTATATTATTACAAATATACACACATTGAAAACACCCAAATTCCGAAACAAACATTTGTGGTAACGAGGTAAATAGTCCGAAACGTTTCTGATTTTTGTCCTAGATAGGTAATCTACATTCTACAATGTTGTAGAACGTAGTGTACAACTGACGGAGTGTTACAACGGAAAGCATTTTCTCTCTTTGTGTTTTATGTCCGTCAAAACTTAAATCGTTCCTATCTCAGAAGGTAATTTTCAATAACTAATGTTATACTTAAAAGTAAGTCTTAGTTTCTATAAAATAAATATCTTAGTTTAAAGTTCGGGAAAGAACTTTGTTGTAGTGAACGATATCAGGAAACAACTGGAAGAGCTTGAAAGAGCTATAGAGTGTTGCAGCAGTAAAATAGATGAATTCGAAGAAGAAATGAGTACATTTAGAACAAAAACTAAACTACTCGAGAAAAAAAATGAACGGTTGGAAAATACCAACAAACACCTAGAGCTTAAAATAATGGCGATGGAACAAAAACTCAACGAAGATGAACAGAAATACTTAACGGATTGTCTGGAAATTGTAGGTATTCCGGTTGACGATAAAGAAGATCCACTTCTGTTAACAAAAGCCTTAGCAAAAAAGTTAAATCTAAACGGAGACGAGATTAAAATTGCTAAAAGAACAAAGGCCAAGAAAGATGGACCCATCATGGTGGAGTTAAAGGAAAACTGTAATACTACTACGTGGGTAAAAGCATCAAGATCCGCTAGAATTACATTATCAGTTATAAAGCCCAGCTGTAGTCCTGACACGGTGGACTCCAACATCATTATCCGCCATGCCCTTACCACCTACAATAAAACGCTACTTTATCAGGCCAAACAGCAACTTAAGGATGTCTACAAATTCATATGGACCACCCCTGAAGGTAAAATACTTGTACGTAAGAATGACACTAGCAAGATAAAAACAGTTCGTTTCGCAGAAGACCTGAGGGAACTTCTGTCTTAAGCTCGATATATGCCAGTTTACCATTAAATGCAGCCACATACGCCCCCTACTGTTTAAAGTGCTTGATATTCAGGATATATCCGAGGTTTTCAACTGTCCCAATTTGAAAACCTATTTTTCAACTGTCCCTAATCGAAATAACTTCACTATTTTGCATACAAACATAAGATCATTAATTAAAAACTATTCACAGCTTACCTACCACGTCAGTAAATATCATGATAAAATTGATGTTATTGTTCTAACTGAAGTTAACATATCAGAATCCCTGAGCTGTATGTTTAACATAAAAGACTATGCAATGCACTTACAATTGAGAAAAAAACGCAAAGGTGGAGGTATAATAGTTTACGTGCACCGAAAGCATACATTTACTGAAGTAATACATCACACATTTCATAGTGAATGTATTATAGGTAAAATCACAACATCACATTTTTCGACCTTTGTATGTGCAATGTATAGACCACCAGATAAGAGTAAACACTTATTTCTTAAAACCGAACTCCCACGGTTACTTAATAAGCACTGCCCTAACGAGAATTGCATCCTGTTAGGTGATTTAAATCTGGACCTAAAAGATAAAAACATAATAACAGACCGCTACATTAACCTACTGTCCAGTGAAGGCCTCCAGTGCGCTATTTCAGATTACACAAGAATCGAAACATTAAAAGGCTCTGTGACTAAGTCTTGTATCGACCATATTTTTATTCGCTATTGCACAGGAGACATTCACTCGGCAGCGCTTGGTACTGTACTAGCCGATCATCGTATGACCATTGCTACGCTCTCGGGTGTACGACAGATACAGCATGCTCCAAAAAAAATATTTTCTATAGATAATACTTTATTAGACAATGAGTTAAATAAAGTAGACTGGAATCAAACGAACAGTATGCATTGTCCGATTCAAATATATAATTTTATACAGAGCAAATTTGATGAAGCCTATAAATGTTCAATACGCGTCAAACTAGTTAGCACTACATCCAAGCGAAATCAAACTAAGTGGATTAATAATAAACTAATAGCTAGATGCACAGAAACAGATAAACACTACATTAAATGCCTTAAAGACCCTACAAATAGAGTACTTCGACTTGAATATAATAAAAAACGAAATAAAAGCCACAAACTAATAGAAAAATCACGTAATAAATATATTGTTGACAAAATTTCACACAGCAAAAATGATCCACGCAAGTCATGGGCAATAATTAATAACCTCATGGGTAAAATAAGTAGAACCGTTGAAGATGTTATACATCAAGCTTTCAGTAAGGCTTCAAACAGTGATAAGATAATAGCTAATAACTTTGCAGCGGAGTTTCAAAATAACGTTAACGATATTGTGCCTAAATGCAACAAGCCACTTTTAAAACAAGAAAAATATCTAGTAGCTGTTGATAAAAGTATAGTCTTTAAAAAGGCAAGAAAGGAAGACATATATAAAATAATAAAGACGTTACAACCCAAAAAAGCACCAGGAATAGATAAGATACGTGCATTGGACATAAAAAAAATCATCGGTACTGAAATCATAACGGCGATAGCAAACCTAATAAATACTAGTATCCAACAAGGGATCTACCCAGATAGACTTAAAGGCGGCCTAGTCAGGCCAATATATAAAAAAGGTCTAAAGGACAAGTACACCAATTACCGACCCATTACCCTGCTTCCAATTATAGATAAGATAGTCGAAAAATACGTGGCTGGCGAAGTATATAATTACTATGAACAAAATAACATCCTAACTAACACACAATTCGGTTTTAGGCCTAACAAAAGTACAAGTCTACTACTTACAGAATTTACCGATGTAATAAATACTCACCTAGATGAAAGAAAACACGTCCTGCTTCTTTTCATCGACTACAGTAAGGCTTTTGATACACTAAGACATGACCAATTACTTGTAAGACTTGATGCTACTGGAATCCGCGGTCCACTGCTCGGCTGGTGTGAAAACTATCTACAGGGTAGAAGCTACAAGGTCAGGGTGGGTGATGCCACCAGTAATAGGGTAAATGTGTCGTTGGGCACGGCGCAAGGCTCAGTGCTTGGTCCACTACATTACCTGACTTACGTAAATGATGCAAAGAATGTCATAAACGAATGCCAAATATATCAATTTGCGGATGACACGTGCCTAATTGCAGCGGATAAAAGCCTAGATGCTGCACTGCAAAAGCTCCAAGGTGACTTTACTGCGCTAAATATGTGGTCGCACGATGCTGGCCTGGTGCTAAATGCCGAAAAGACTCAAGTTCTTCACGTCAGATCAGCTCACAACACTCGATGCCCTACTAATTTTGAACTGGTAGCTCACAACCATACTTGTCTACATCGTTATTATGGAGCAGGGTGCGCGGGGGATTGCTCGCGCATCAAGCAAGTCAAGCAAGCCACTTACCTGGGGATGATAGTGGACGACAGATTCAACTGGACACCACATGTAGAAAAGGTATGCGATAGGTTACGAGCTTTGTTAGCAAAGTTATACCTACTCAAGTACAGGTTACCATTTAAAGTACTGCGGACCTTGTATATTGCGTTGGCTGAGTCCGTAATTAATTATGGTATCACAAGCTACGGTCGCACCTTTAAAACACATCTGGACAAAATCTATGATCTTCAAATTAGACTATTAAAAACAATTGTACCTAGAAAAGTAAAGGAAACATATGAAGACCGAGGACTATTTGGATATTGCGACGTTATACCAGTACACGAATATGTAGAATGTGCTTTGCTTAGTGAACAATTTCTAAGCCCTCAACAATTTCTTTTTCCAATGGAAGGCAACATTCGGACCAGACAAATTACCAAGAAAAATGTGGTCACAAAGTCCAGAAGTACAAATTTTTATGGTAGACGAACTAATGAGTATATAATCCCAAGGCTGTACAACGAATTACCCGTACTCTTAAGGGAATCACTGAACCAAAAGAACTCCAAACGAAAACTAAAAAATTATTATATACAAAATATCAGAAGTCAATATCCATATTAGACATTACGTTTGAGTGCCGAAGGTGTGTATATATGTATATTATGTATATTATATTACAGGTAGGTTTATGATTATTTTATACAAGTATCTATGTATTTGTGTGTATGTGTTTGTATGTATTTATGGTAGGTACGTGTGTGTACTATATGGTGTGCAAATATATGTATGTGTATTTTTAGTTCGGATATTATATCTAAAATGTAATTACATCATTAGTATACTAATCTGCTTGATAAAAACTAAGCTTTTGTTTGGAGCATGCTGTATGCGTATCCTATGGTATAACTATAATTGCTATACTACACTGGCCATACTCGTTTATATTGTACTGCAGCACAATCGTTCCATAGTAACGCAAGTTTATGTTCTTTAACCAGCAATATTTTTTTTCCATCTACCCGTCTATTTGAAATAATATTGATGTTCTTCTAACTGTGTCGTCTGTAGGCCGAGGGTTATTGTTTTATATAAGTACTTACCTATTTTATGATATGAGTTTCTAATAATTGTGCCCGGTGGTGAATTTCTGCCTGTTGTCAGGACAAACCTGGAAAGGTTTTTTGGCAACTTTTACACTGGAACTGATAGTATAAATTTGTAAAATAAATATATTAAAAAAAAAAAAAAAAAAATATAAAAATATCTAGAAGGTATCCCCGACATAATAAACATCTTGTAGGTATATAAAGTCGTTAGTACACAGATGTTCGTAATTACTTTACTTGGTAGCTCATTCAGTTTTAATGAACTCCTAACGTTGAGTTTCATCATCATATTCGCACTTAGATACCTCCTCAAAATAAATAAAATTGAAGTCAGCGTTTCGTTAAATGTGTGTGTAAATATCAATTTTCAAACTTGTCTGTCTGTTTGTCCAGTCTCTAAAATGACTGGACCGATTTTAACGGAAATTTCACTGGCCTTTAGCTTTTCCATAGCAGATGTTATAAGAAATAGCTTGGGCTACTTTTCATCCCATGTAAATGAAAAAAAAACTGATCCGCAGAATTTTATTCTAGAACAGAAATTTCCAAAAGAGAGCACTGTATTGATATACTTTGCTTATTTAACTAATGAAATATGTAGGTAACTAATATCTAAATAATCTGAATGGCATTTATTTAAAGTAAAATAGGTAGATACATTGAAAAATACAAAAGTCGTCCTAAGAAATTTCAATCGTAGCGAATATAACTTGCTGGAATATTTTCCTATCTCAATCCTTTCAGATCACCGGCGAGCAAATAAATTATTCATAACCCTTCACCGACACCCTTCACTATCTCTGATTTTCCAAATTGCATTGTGCAGGCAGATAAATCTTGTCTTTTTATCATAAAGCCACGTTGAATAAAGTGGTTATTTACTAGTATCATCTGTTCATTTTAATATTTTTCAACCGACTTTCAAAAAGGGTTCTCAATTCGACTGTATTTTTTTTTAAATTTCATTTTTGAGCTGAGTTTACGAAGCTCTTTCTTAGGCGACTCGTGTATTTCGTTCGTGATCGAACTCCGGGTCGAACTCCTAAACGACTGGACCGATCTTTTTGAAATTTGACACGGTCATAGTGACCATCACCGTGAGTGCATTTATCTGAATTCATAAAGATCGGTCCAGTCGTTTAGGAGTTCGACCCGGATCGACAAACTCAGCTCAATTATTGCAACAGCAGAATGAGTTGCATACCTAGTTATATTTGTTACCTCATATCTTTGGACTGGGTGATATTGAAATTTTTTTTTTAATTGAAAGCTACTAGGTACTTTCCAATTGGTCCCATTTCAATTTGGTCCCATCCCGACAATTATTTGGTCCCATTTCGGTCATTTGAAGTCGGTTGTTGTGTCAATTTTTGACGTGTATTTTTGCTTTATTTAGGTTTCATAAATATTTTATCTGATTATTTTCTCAGTTGTAGATATTTGATATTTTTACCTTAGAAATCCAGGTTCGGCGTTTAGGAGTTACTCCCTCGTTTTTTATTATGGCTGCATGACAATGTGTTTTGAAGTCAACCCCTTTGGCTTAACGGAAATAAATATCTGATACCAAAATATTTATTTATTTATTTAAATATACCTAAGTAATAACAAAACTAACATAAAAAATATCATCTTTATTCAAGATAAGAATGTATTAGAAGAAATATAATTTTAACAATACATATTAACAAAATAATCACTAAATCAAATATAATAAAAAATATCATTTAATCATCTCCATTTCCCCGAAAATTTCATCCGCCTTTCGTCAGTAACTTTAACAGTTCCATGTAACGGGTAGTGAGCCAAAGGCTAGAAAATAATAGTTAGCCAAAAACTCAACTTAAATTTTAAAATACAAAATAACATAAAATCACATTTTTATCATTTAAAAATATAAAATGATTATATTTATTCATGATAAATTCCTTCAAACATACTTAGTTTGTTTCTTTTTTGTCTTCTCGTTGTTTCTGAGCTTTTGTGTGCAAAATATATCCTAAAGTTGATGAATTTTTCAGTAATACGGATAAGATTAAATCTGTGGTCAAATGTGGGATGTTGTTTAGTACAATAATTAATAAAGAACACATGTACAATTTGCCGATGTTTATATTAAATTAATACCATCACTAGAAAAAACATAGGTAGGTACCATAATGCCTAACCTCCTCTTACATCATGTGACAAACATCGTTTGCCAGCCACATAAAAATCAAATAAAATACATTTCTGTTAAAACTTACGCATAAAATGACACATTTTTATTTTTAACGGATGCGGTGTAATTTACACAACGTCTGAAAACGCATGAAGGTATTTTCCACAGCATTTATCGTGAGTAAATAATTAAATTGTAAATGATTGTAAAGCGAAATTTTGAAGCGACCTGTCACCACTTTGGTTACCGAGGTAACTATTTTTTTTTTTTTTGTGACTAAATTTGAGTGCGTTTGACCACAATCATACCTGAATATTAAGTAACGATGCGGTCTAAGATGAAGCACGCAAACTCAAATAATGCCTATTTACTCTTGCCTTGAAAATCCCAAGACACAGGTACAGGGACATCCCGGAAAGTAGGAGCCTTGGTGAACGGGTTCTTTTTAGCGGAGAAAAGACACGCCTGGGTTTTCGTAGTGTTGAATGTGACAAGGTTAGCATCGCCCCAGTCAGACACTGCCTGAAGGGTTAAGTTAGTGCGTTCAACCATTGCCACTCTACGATCGTCGATTTCCGGTTTTTTGGCCTTTGCGCTGGAGAAATATCTCTCTGCAACCGTGCTATCGTCCGCATACCCAAACATACCGGGTCTGAGCAGGTCGTTTATATGTAGCAGGAATAACGTTGCCGAGAGAACAGATCCCTGAGGTACCCTTAATTGCTAATAGATCAGACGAGCAGCCGTCAACAACCACTCGAATAGATCGTTCCCTCAGGAAATCTGAAATCCAAGCACAAAGATTAGCCGGAACTCCGTAAGCAGGAAGCTTGGTTATAAGGGCTTCGTGCCAGACCCTGTCGAAAGCCTATGAAATGTCAAGTGACACAGCAAATGCCTCACCATATCTTTCAAGAGCCTCACCCCAGATGTGCGTGGCATACACTAGAAGATCTCAAGTAGAGCGGCGTTGGCGAAACCCGTATTGCCGATCACTTAGGAGGTCATATTCGAGGTATGCCAGTAAACGTTTATTTATTACACGCTCCATCACCTTGCAGAGAATGGAGGTGATTGCAATTGGGCGGTAGTTGACAGGGTCTGCACGACTACCCTTTTTTGGTACTGGCTGTACGTTAGCTACCTTCCAAGCTTTCGGAACTTTACCAGCCCGAAAAGACATACGGAACAGTCGTGTCAAGACAGGAGACAACGCGGCTGCGCAGTTCCTCAGAACAATGGCAGGAATACCGTCGGGACCACTGGCTTTATTCACATTTAGAGTGCGTAGTATTTTGAGAACCTCCTTTTGATGAATGCGGATTTCTGGCATTTTGCAATCACTAGGACCTCCTAGTGATTGCAAAATGCCAGAAATCAGATGCTGGTACTAAAACACCACCTCAGCTACCTAACTGAGGTGGTGTTTTAGTACCAGCATCTATCCGTGAAATTTCAGCAAACAGAGAGGCAAACAGATTAGCCTTTTCCACAGCTGTGTGTGCCAGTGTTCCATCAGGTTTCTGCAAAGGAGGGAGTGAGGATCGACAAAAGTTCGCCTCAACACATTTGGCTAGAGACCAGAACTCCTTACTTCCAGATGGGTAAGACGAGAGCTGCGCCTTCATCAGGACCCTTTTGCAGGACTTGGCTACCTTGTTAAAGGCTTTCTTCTTTTTATGCGTGTCCGGAGATTTGCGATTTCTGGCATCAACCCAAGCTTCATAAGCTGACTGTTTGTCTGCCTCAGCTTTCAAACAGTCAGAGCCAAACCAGGGCTGAGCTCTGATGTCAGATGGCCGGTCAGAAAACGGAATAAAGTATTCCATCGCCCGACCGATAATCCCGGCAACAGCAGACGCGCAGCTCGACGGATCGCCAGAAGAAAAGCAGACTGACAGCCATGGGTAAGATGCAAGGAAATGACGCATCTCATCCCAATCTGCTGACTTGTATCGCCACACCCGCCTAGTGCCTCTAGGGCTGGGGTCAGGTGGGGGACACAAAAGTATGGACTTAACCAGACAGTGGTCAGAACTGCCAAGGGGGGCTGAAACTGACACTTGATATCGGTCTGGTTCAGTCGTCAGCAGAAGGTCCAGACAATTGGCCGTGTGGTTCTCAATGTCAGGTATTCGAGTTGCTTGGTCAACCAGCTGGGAAAGGTTCATAGACAAGGCAAACTTGTAGGCCTCTCTACCAGCATGGTCTGTTTTCTGGTAAGGGAACAGCCACTGCTCGTGGTGGGCATTAAAGTCCCCCAGAAAAACAATTTGTGCGGTCGGATACCTCTGTTGAGCCACATCGGCGGCCTCACTCAGATGGTCAAATAGCCTAGTTGTCTCCTGATCTCCGCAGTGCGATCTGTAGACACCCACATAAACAATTTTTTCGATGCCGGTGTCTACAAGCACCCAGATTGAAGAAGATGAGGGTGAACTTAGAAGTTACGGAGACGCCTAGCGCAGATGTCATCACGCACATAGAAACAAACCCCTGCTTTTGAACGGAAGTTGTGCTCCAGGGTGTATCCTGGGTAGTTTAGGTAGGAAGTATCAGCAGGGGTTGAGATTTGCGTCTCCGTAAGCAAGAGCAGATGCGGTCTTGCAGCCTGAAGGTGGTGGTGGACTGGGACGAGATTGGAGTGCAATCCTCGAATGTTAGTGAGGTGCACTTTCAGTGAGAGGCCGTGCATCCGCTGTTGAAACCTCATTTTCTTATATCGTTTCTGCATTATTTTTTCAAGGTCAAGAAAGGAAATAGGCAAAGAGTGGCAGTTATGTGGGGCACCAACCGGACCCCAACGAAAGTTACAGCATTGCCGCACGGTGAGGAAACCTAGCACGGAGACCGCGGGGACGCCCGGACCCCCCGAGAATTGCCTGTTGAGGCCTCTCATCCGGTTGCCAACCGGCCCAACAGGAGCAACTCCAGGATTATGCGCGCGATGGCGGAGCAGCCTGTCGCGGATGGCTAGACTGCAATTGGGCTCCCAACTATCGGCGGGCGGCCAGCGGAAAACCGTTTCTCGTGCGGCAATACTGTAAGGCACGTCTACGGTACACCAGAGGGTGCAACCACATAGACCCACTCTTAGAGGGCTACTTAGGGTTCACAGGGTGGAACGCGCGAACGCTTGGCACTCTGACTTCAACCCAGAGGGTGGTGACCAGCCACGGCCGAAGTCTACCACCGGAAAGAGTGTCGCTCTTTAGCACCACCCGGGGACCACGTGTAGGGACTCGAGGGTAAAGCCTAGGGACGCGAGCGACAATTGGCCCCAACTAAACATTAATGAAGGTAATTACCTTCATTTTCATGTGCCATGCCTAGGCACGAACAACGCATCTATACATTAAATATCATTGGTCGTACGTTGTTATATTTTTGGTGTTAATCATAATCATATCACATTAATTTATGATAAGTTATCATAAATTATTGTGGTTAAATATTGGATAGAAACAGGCATTACTTGGCAATCCATGACAAATCAATGGTAAGTAAAATGTTTAAAAAACTTTTTAAATTTGTAATAGCATTGTTTTGCAAAAACAGTGTGGCTGAACTTTGAAATAAGGAGTTTGTTTAGAGTGAGAGACAGTTTGAAGTGGCATTTAAAGGTTCTACACTCTGAGTTGTCATTCAGTTTGCACAGAATAGAATTTGATTTGTTGGATCGGAAGGCACGAGATTTAGCTTCAAAATTTATACACAAAAAATTTTTAATCCAATCAAAAAAATTATTTAATTTATGGGTGGGTAAATTATTTAATTTAGAGGCGAGCTTCTTGACCGAAGGGAGCAGGTGTTTTGTAATCATACATTTTACCCCAGAATCAAGAACCTTTCTGATATTCATCTCAACAACAGCGAGGTGTCCCTTTTAAATAAAGGCTTAAAACACTCCATACCTAAATCAATTAACAATAAAAAATCTTTAGAACCTTTGACACTGGATGCGGAGGTGGCAATCATTAGAAATAAGGGTGACATAATGTTACAGGCATTGGTGGCACAAAAAATCGATTCTGTTAGTTTGTCTTGTACTTTTAACTCCGAATTGGCTGTACAAAAGTCGATTCGCAACAAACTTAGTGATAATGATGTGATCTTGAGCAAAGCTGATAAGGGCAACACCGTGGTTTTGATCCCTAGGGTGGACTACATAGCAAGGGTCAATGACATCATTTTATCTGATGATTTTCAACACATAACCTTCAATCCTACAGCTAAATTCCAGGCAGAACTAAAGCTTCCTATAAAATCCACGACTTACTTATTCCCTGAGAATTCTTCGTTGCATAAAACTTTGATAAACATGAATCCTCGTTGTCCGTTGTTTTACGGCCTTCCAAAAATACACAAGGAAGGGTGCCCGATTAGACCTGTTGTCGCATACAGGGGTGCTCCAGCATACAATTTGTCGAAGTTTTTGAACACAATCATTAAAGAAGCAATAGATTTTAACCCAAAATTTTCTTTAAAAAATAGTACTGACCTCATAAATAAAATTAAAAGTATAAAGTTATCGTCCAATGCTTAACTCGTGTCTTTGGATGTGAAAAGTTTGTTCACGAACGTACCGTACAATGAAGTCTTAGATATTTTAAAACACAAATTAACAATCAAAAGGATCAATTTTAATAAAATAGAAGAAATTTTTAACCTAACAAGATTGTGTATGACACAGAATTATTTTCAGTTTAACAACAATTTTTTCCTGCAAAAAAGTGGTTTATCGATGGGGTGGCCACTGAGCCCGTTAATAGCTGAAATATTTATGGATGCGTTCGAGACTAACCACATAGTTGGGAACGTCCATGTCTTGTACTACTTTAGATACGTGGATGACATTATCATCTGCTGGACAGGAACAAAGTGTCAACTCAGCGTCCTCGTCTCTAAGTTGAATTCAGTACACCCTAGAATTGATTTTTCGTTAGAAGTGGAGTCAGATCCCACTCTCAATTTATTAGACCTTTCAATTACTAGGAGGAATGGTATTCATGAGTTTCGTATCTATAGGAAACCAACATGTACAGACACAGTTATCCCTTACTCATCCAATCACCCATGGCAACATAAAATGGCAGCTTTCCACAGCTTACTGAGCAGGTTACTGGCGGTACCGTTGAGCCCACAGGTATTTAATGAGGAATTATCTATCATTTGTTATATAGCACACAGTAATGGCTATAACGTGGGAATGGTCCACTCATTATTAAATAAAAAACGCAGAAATGCTAGTTTTCATTTATTACATCCAACTCAAGATCCACCTAGGAAGTACACTGCCTGTTTGCCATTCGTGGGTCCCGTCTCGTTGAGTATAGCTAAGATCATGAGGGAAAATAAGATATTCGCGGCTTTTAGAACACAGAACACCTAGAGGGAGTTGTGCAATGGCAAGGACTCAGTGTCGGTTTCACGCAGATCAGGTGTTTATTTGTTGAATTGCGATGGTTGTGATATGCAGTATGTGGGGCAGACTGGCAGGTCCTTCGAGATCAGATACAAGGAGCATATGGCGGCGTTCCGCAACGGTTGTCCTGAGAAGTCTCTCTTCGCGAAGCACCTCCTTGACACCGGTCATTCCTTGAACAATAATAACACCTTTAGAGTTTTACGCTTATGTGAGAAAGGGTTCAAGCTGAGTGTTTGGGAAAGGCTAGAAATAGTTAGAAGAGATGCGGACACCTTACTCAATGAACAAATAGATTTTCACACATCTCCCTTACTTAATCTGTTTGTGAACAGACAGACACATTAGTTGGTTGTTGGTTTGTATGTGTCATTTGGCATTTCTACACAACTTATTAAAAATAAAGAAGATAAAGTCTTGTAGTGGTGAATACCTATTTTTGAACTTAGTTAGCTTGATCTGCGGTTTCTACCCACGTTAGTTATTGTGAAAAATCCTACATCGCGCTAATGATATTTGCACACGCGTACTTATAAGCAAAAATGTTCTAACTACATATTTTGCTGTTCTCTCTGAGACAGTCTTGATAATGCCTCGTTTAGAGGCGAAACAATTGTCGACGTTTTGTTGTCTTTTTTAATTCTGCGGAAAACAATGCTATTACAAATTTAAAAAGTTTTTTAAAACATTTTACTTACCATTGATTTATTGTGGTTATACAAAAGCTTCAAAAAAACCTCCTACCAATTAGTAATTTATATGACAACGTTTCGCGGGTATAACAATTTTAGCAAACACAATTTTAGATAACGCCTTGATCTATGGAACCCGTCCATTGTTTCAAATGTCACATGTTAATCTCAAAAGCTTCCATCTATTCGGCGAGGCGTACATAATATGACTGCTCATGACATATTGATGACGAAGGGTCTCAAATGATTGTTCGATAAGGGGTGACATTCACATTACGTTTTTAGAATGAATTATTACTGGACCTATATCACTGTGAGTTCGAAATTTCAGGTCAGTTACATTTGAGTACGTGACCTACTTCTAAAGTCATTGCCTTGGAGCTTTTTATTAAGGATGACAATGTACGTATTTTATCCTTCGAGTGTTTGGTGATACAGAGAAGATATATAATCTATAGAAATCTCTATAAGAGTTTTCCCGTAAGCCTGCCTTTTATATCGCTCGAAAGGTAGAATCTTTGATGACTGCCACAGATGGAGCCCATTTTATGCATTTACATTTCATCTACTTACTTTTAGTGCCATTTATATTTTACTATGTGTAAAATCAGCATCAAAGAACTCACCAACGACTAGCTACTGAAGCGACCTCATCCCCTAGTTATAAGTGAAAATTATTCTTAACACGCACATTGCGGACTTGGACCTTTGTTTTAATGCTTTATTGAAACATTAGAAACAACTGTGTACGCTGTTTTCCAAAGGATATTGGAAAAGTAATATATGTGAACGATACGACCAGTGTGATAGGAGATAAACTTTCCAGGCAGTCGTGAAGATTTTATAGGGTTCGTCAAAATTGCGTTCATTACTTGAAGCTAAAGAAGAAAATTGTTCGTAAAGAAAATGTTCTTAGAAAACCTATTGTCAATCCTGATTGGGACATTTTCGTAACCGTTAGATTTACTATTTATTTAACGACTTTGGTTATGTCCAGATTGGTATATCCACTGGGAGTCCATCAGAAAATTAATTATGGAATAATAAATTATCGTGTCTGCCAAATAATTACACCTTATTAGGTATGCTGTGTCGAAAGACTGTTCTATTGGGAATTTTACGTAAGGAAATATCAATATCAAAAATTGTAATTGGTCGATGTCTGAACATCGAAGATATATCAGAGAAACTGTTGTAGGGGGGCTTTATGAACGCAATATAACCCAAAACAATGAGTTTTAGAATTTAATCTTAGAAACGGCTTAACCGATTTGAATGCGGTTTTCAGTAATGCGTTGTGGTTTATTCAACCTAACATTTAAGGCTTGTATTTCAATCCGTTCATAAATAAAAAAGTTATGTCGATCTAAAGTAACACGTAGGTGGAGCTGCGGGCAACAGCTATACATAATAAATCAGTAACTAAAGGCGGAACTGCAGGCAACAGCTAGTCCGTAACATAGGTGCGTAAGAACAGCCTCATTTTATTTATTATTCTCATCTGAGATTATACGGAAACTAAAATGATAATGCTTTTCGACTTTCTTGACTGGATGTCTTAGCCAAGACCTTTTCCTAAAATATCCAGTTGACTGCATTGCAGTAAATATTTAAACTTAACCCGGTAGGTTACCTTTATTACGAACGAACAGCGCGTTTGGTAACATTTGGATGTGTTATAAATACGGTTTACCTTCTCAGCTATAAAGAAGTGCAAATTGGTACTTCAGTATTGGCGATATTACTGGATCGCGTGGCCTATTTTTATTTGTTTGAATTCGATTGTCAAAGCAATGTTGATTGGTGACCGTGTCGCCAGCTATTTTTACAATGACAACTGACTTCTAGGTTATGCGTTATTTATATGTTTTAATTTCTGCAGTTAAAGCAAAACGGCGAGTTTGTAATTTTTTAACAAATGAAACCTTTGTGTCACACTGTATTGCAATTTGGTGACTCCTTACCTATGATACCCAATCGTGCATGAAACAATTTGGTTCCATCAGTTTTATATTGTAGTTCTCAATTGGTTCGATTCGTACGTATTGGGTAAGGAACCCTTATTAGATTATCTACATTCAAGGACCCTCAACGCTTTATTTTCGGTAAACACAAGTTCTTCTTCTTCTTATTTTAAAACCGTCGATGTTCATCGATGATTTCGCCAATGTCAAGGTAATGTTTGATTAGTTGATAGTCCCGCACAGAAGAACCAGTTATTCCTAACTAACTCCAGGTGCAGGACAAGAAACGTTGTTCGGTATGTGAGTATCTGGGAACCCGACTTTTGCGGAGCGCCAGAGATAACCTAAAAAGCCACCAGCCACGCGCTCAGCAATCGAACTCCGAACACAAGGTATTGATTTTTGTCAGAGCGGTAATGTGTGTTATTAATTACATCTGACATTATGAACTCAAACAATTTTTTAAATATTTCTATTTCAATAAACTTTGTTTGGAATTAAGTTCCTAAAATCATTTGAGCCTTATAATTATGCTGCAATATAGGTATTTAATAATCGTAGTATGCTGCAATAATAGTAATATGTACATACCTACTTTGTAAAAAAATAATAGACAGATTAAATCATCATCATCAACATTTCAGCCGGTTGACACCCACTGCTGGGCATAGGCCTCCCCCAACGAACGCCACAACATTCGGTCCTGCGCTTTCCGCATCCAGTGGCTTCCCGCATCCAGTGGCTTCCCGCGACCTTTACGATGTCGGTCCACCTTGTGGCAGACCTACCCAAGCTGCGTCTCCCAGTACGCGGTCGCCACACGAGAACTTTTTGGCTCCATCGGCCATCGGTTCTACGAGCGAGTCCTGCTCACTGCCACTTGAGCTTGGAGAGTCTTTGGGCTATGTCGGTGACCCTAGTCCTACTTCGAATCTCGTCGTTAAATGAAAACAGAAAACTTTTACCAAATCTTTTTTAGGCAGCATGTAAGGGAATGAATGACTTACGGTTCTGAAGCATGTGAATAGACTTGAACTATATTTATAAGTCTAATGGAAATCCATTACTGACTGTACTGTGTATTAGATGAGAACGCCAGCAGCGTATGGGAACATAACACGTGACACGTTTTGTGAATATAGGTAGGTACCTACTTAGATACTTACAACCACCCCTTCCATACAAAAAATGTGATATTTTGCCGTATTGGTACTGATTTGCACAGGACTCCATTCCCGTAATACAAAGTACCAAGGTAGGTACGATGTTTCTTTTCTTACTAAGAAATCAGCTACGTACACGGATGGTGTGTCAAAAATTGGTTCGAGCGTGACAGTGCATTTAATGGATTTGATTGAAATTAGATATAACTACAGATTACTGATATTCTGAAAGGACTCATAATACAATACTTTCGTTAAGTATGAGTTGGAGTCAAGGCAAATATATTTAAAAAATGTTTCTAAGAATATACCTACCCAGTAGCACAGTACAAAGAAAACCTAAACCTATACACTATAGAAATGCGAATAATAATTGTAAAATAATATTTATTTATATTACAATCACAATAAGTTCCACTGGAACAATATTACACCCATTGTATGTAATGTCTTTGTGCTATAATTGTTGCTCACCGGGGTGGGTAGTAATAATAGTTGACTATAATAGTAGCTACTAAAATAAATGGAAATAACTTCTTTGGAATACTAGCTGACGCACATAAACTTTCATATCTTTTAAACAACACTTCTATAATTAAATGTTCTTTTATAAGGCATTTATCAATAGTCCGAGACGCCCAGGACTTTATTTGGCTGTGCCATAACGGCTGGCACGTAAGATTTTGTTGCCTTTTATCAACATTTCATCGCAAGGCAACGGGATTTTTTTTTTTCAAATTTACAGTATAGCTTCTACTTTTTAATAAATTCATTTAGCCTTTTTGGACATAACCCATTATATGTGTGCCCGGTGACGGCAATAAATAGGCTTGCCCCTATTACGTTGACCTAATAAATAAATATACAATATATACAATAAATATACATATAAATACCCTATAAATACTGGCAAATGGTGGGTGAGTAATGCACCTCTGCCTACCCCTTCGGGGACATAGGCGTGATATGAATCTGTCTGTCTGTCATCAATGAGCCATCTTATGAATAATTAGGCTGAGACATATTAATTATACACCTTTTTACCAATTAAATTAGTACCACTTAAGACAGCGTACCTAACTACTTGTAAACCTCTCGTCCGTTGAACGGCATGTGCACCTCTTGCAAGTAAGGTAAAAAATTCATATCAAAGTAAGTCTAATAAACTTAACTATTATTCACTTCCGTTTTAAGAGACCACATAGTGCCACAAAGCGTATAACATGTATAATATGACGCGACATAACCCTCGGTGATGCAGTCGGGTTAAAATAAATTGAGCTTCGTATATTAGGCTGTAGGTAGGTATTACATAAATCTTCAAGGTGTACGAAAATACAGTAGGTACAGGTTTTGACAGACAGCAATTTCGATCCCGTGTGCTCAATGTGTGCAAAAGCTAAGGGAGCGTCCATAAATTGCGTGAGACATTTTTGGACCCCCGATTCCCTGAGTTAAATAACCCTTAATTATTTATTTTAACATACATACATTCAATCACGTCTCTTTCCCGTTGGGGTAGGCAGAGATTATGGAATTCCATTTGCTACGATCTTGGCTTTAGCTGCTTTCACTTCCATAACTATACGTACTTATTGCATATTTTCTTTATGACTGTGCATAAAGTTGCCATTCACTTGGTTCCCCTGCGTATAAAATTAGGTTTGTGATTTATAATTTCTTCTAAATATTTAAGAACAGTAGAAGCAAATTCATTGCTTCTATTCAGTAATTAAAGTAACTGCTATATTTTATTTCGACGGAAATTTTTTTTGTGAGATTTGCCGAGACTAATCTCAATCTCGATAGTTCCCGTATCGTAAGACTAGGTCAAATTTCGTTCGAGACCCCCTCCCCACTTAAACGTTTTATGGACGACCGCGCGACCCACGAAATGACAGTCTAGATTATCATGACTATTATCCGTCCTCTGTCCTTGTGGGAGATACGCGGATTACCTATGAGACAATTCGAGGACTATTGGGGATTGGTATGAGTCAAATCCAGAAAATGTTATACGTAGAATTGAAAGTTCGGAAACTTTGTTGTCGTTGGATCCCTTATGAACTGACAGCGGAGCAGAAGCGGGCTCGCGTGGAATGGTGCTCACAGATGCTACTGAAGTACGACCACGGACATTCTAATGCTGTTTATGATATTGTCACAGGAGACGAAATGTGGATTTATTGTTTTGACCCGAAAAAAAAACAGCAATCTTCTGAATGGGTGTTTGAAAATGAGAACAAGCCAACAAAAGTGAGGCAGGCGAGAAACATTGGTAAAAAAATGATCGCGTTTTTTTTTCTCAGCTACGGGTCCCATTTGTAAAATTCCACTTGAAGATCAAAAGAGTGTTAATGCCGAGTGGTATTCTACCATTTGTTTAACCAGGGTGTTAGAAAAAGTTCGCGAAAGACGACCCAAAAGCCGCGTTCTCCTACATCATGACAACGCTTCTTCACATACGGCCAAAGACATACGGCCAACAAAACAAAGTCATTTTTAGCTTCCGAAAAAGTACAACTTGTCACCCATCCTGCGTTTAGCCCCGACCTAGCACCCTGTGATTTCTGTATTTTCCCCAAAATCAAAGATTTGATGAGAGCTTTCACTTTTACCAAGTCCGAAGAGGCAGTGATAGCGTTCAATCAGCACTTAGAAAACACGCCTTCAGATCTGTGGTCCTCCTGTTTTAAAAAATGTTCGATCTCATGAAAAAATGTTTAAAATGTAAAGGAGAGTATTTTGAAAAGCGATAAACATAATTTTGGTTTTAACATGTTGTTTTTTTAAGTTACGCAAAACTTATAGTGTGACCTACGTATAATCATACAGTATTATACCAGCAACTATACTTAAACGAAATTAACACTTACATTTTATTTGTTTAATAAAGCCTTCTCCGCAGGGAAATAAAATTTATTACTTATAGCGCTATATAATTTTCTAAAGTATTTTCTCGTTTTGCGTTCCAAACGACATTCTATTCCCTAGATCCACTTTTATGTTAATTAATAACTAAGTAGTTTACGCTTAGGTAATAATATATGGCGAATGTTACATGTCAGGGTGTTATATTTTATAGTAATTAAATTATAATAAATATAATAATTAAATTATAAGTAATTAAGTAATTAAATTATAATAAGTATAATACATGCGACTATTAGAAAAACGATTATGAAGGTAACTAATTGACGGTTGTCAATATTCGGCACTTGCAGTATTTATTATTGGGTCATGGCAAAAAATTGCAGTCCACCTGATCACTTTTCTTGTCTGTATCTTTAAAACGGTTTTAATGGACCCTCCTAGCCCTTTTTAGGGTTCTGTACCCAAAGGGTAAAACGGGAACCCTATTACTAAGACTCCGCTGTCCGTCCTTGCGTGTGTCATCTACTCACCAGGCTGTATCTGGTAGTAAATTAATTTTTTTACAGATATGTAGGTATTTCTGTTGTCGCTATAGCAACAAATACTAAAAAAACATTATTTAAGGGGGCTCCCATACAAAATACGTGATTTTTTTGCCGTTTTGGTAAGGAACCCTTCGTGCACGAGTCCGAGTCGCACTTGGCCGGCTATTGGAGTAGGTATTGTGTTGATGATTGATGATCAAACTCCGTCATAAAGATTTATCTTATTCAAGTAAACAGTTAACGTAGTGATTGACTTCTAACTAGTACATAACAACTTTATTGAACGTTAGACAGTTTTGTTTACATTTATAAGTACTGCAATGGAGATTGACCCACGTTATTGTCTTTATAAGATTGATTATACTTGTATTGGCGCCAGTCCAAGTTCGAAGCATTGATGAAAATAGTTATTGAATAATGTTCTCATCCGCAGTAATTATACGAGTTATAAAATCAATCCGATAAAATTTTCATCGGAATCGTTAATTGGTTACAGAATGTATACATACAAATGGACTTGTTTACATTGAAATGTAGTATTTCCGAAGCGTTGGAAGAAAATATACGTAACTAGTTATAATATTGAGGGTGATTCTTGGCATGTTATGTTTCGTACATATTGTAAAGGGTGTTTAAGTCAAATAGAGGTCTTAATGATTAACAACAGAGGCAGCATCGACAGAAACACTTTGGTTTATTCTGCAACAAACTAGGTTGGTTATATTGTGCTTTAATTATTGAGTTAACTTTACTCTGGTTAAACAATAGATCTAACACCTTTGTTAACCAGTTCAGTGATTACGACGTTCCCCCTTTGACAGTTTGTTTAACGGAAGAAACAGGGAGATGTGTATATAGTAACTTCGTATAATATTTAGTTATGAAGAGAGTTTGTTTCAAAGTGTGTCCTTTGCTAACACAAAGGTTTATGTACTAAACAAGGTGGACTTTGCACGAAATTATTGAGTTACTTTGGTCGTTTGTTTCATAGTTATGTCACTTACCTACACAACAGTTCGTTTATAATACGGTCGTACTAAGTTTTAAAACGTTTTGTTTCAGTATGATGGCGTGGAACTTTTTTGAAGTAGAAGTTTTTGCTAATGATAATCACATCTTTAACGCTCAAGGGGTAGACAGAGTCGTTTATTACACTCACACACATGTCCACAGGCACTTAGGTACTTGTTTCTACGTAAGATAAATTGCGTTAGGGATGTTTTTGTAGGTGAACCGAATCTGACCTAGTCTTACAATTTAGAGGACAACCCCTCTCCCCTAAAATCTCTCGGAAAATCACACGTATTTTTTTTGTCAAAGAAAAACACTAAATTGCGACAAATTAGGATAAAACAAACGTAAATCAATCGTGTGCCAAATCTCACGATATCTCACGTTTCCAAAAAGACTTCACGCAATTTATGGACGGTCCCTAATAGTTTCCAGCTATTTTGGTTATATTTGCCAGACTGTTATGAGAACTGTGGTGAACTACATTGGTGTTTTAAGTTGGTGTTGTTGGTGGTTCTTAAGGTCACTATATTGTAACGCCATCTCGTAGCGAGTAATAAGACTACCAAACTCGGCGCCATCTAGTAGCAAATCGCAGTACTACTACGTAACGTCTTTCGGGAATGTTCTGTCAAGGTACTTCTATGTAACGTGTTATCTAGAAGCATCTCGAAGGTGTGGAATGTTCGCGATAATTCTTCCGTGAAGATTCTAGAGTAATCTAGAGTAATGACCGTACTATAAAGGCGGAGCACTTCGGTGGCGGGGGATCAGTATTTCCAGAGCGATAATACGAGTTATACCTGCGAGTTCAAGTGCGAATAAAAGTGTTCAGTGAAGCTTATAGTGAAGTGTAAATTAGTGGTGTAATAAATAAAGTGTTTTGTGGTAGTTTGATCGGCATTTTCAATTCCGTAGAACCCCGGCTCGTAACAATTGGTGTCAGAATTGGGGATTTGGACAATGCCGGTGTTACCGAAAGAAGACACAGAGGGCGTCCGTACCAGGGGTCAGCGCCAGCAGGAGTTGGACAGCAGGCGCTTCGGAGGTAATACGCCGGAGAGGTTGGGTGGTCAGGAGCAGCCAACGGTGGAAGCAGGCCCGCCCACGGTATCTCCAGCGCCAGCACCTCCAGACTTTGCTGCGCTGATGGCGATGCTACAGGAGCAAGCCCGTCGCCAGGAGGAGCAGGCCCGCCACCAGGAGGAGCAGGCACGCCGCCAGGAGGAGCAAGCACGCCGCCAGGAGGAGCAGGCACGCCGCCAGGAGGAGCAGGCCCGCCGGTTGGAAGAACAGCTACTGCGTGACAAGGAGGAGCAGGCACGCCGCCAGGAGGAGCAGGCACGCCGCCAGGAGGAGCAGGCCCGCCGGTTGGAAGAACAGCTGCTGCGTGACAAGGAGGAGCAGGCACGCCGCCAGGAGGAACAGACGCTCCTCATGAAAGATCTTCGAGCGACTTTTGGCAAGGAGATGAATGTGATGAAGGATCAAGTTCATCATGTTGAGAACCGCATCACGGAAGCCGAAACTCGGATTGAAGATGTAAAAAACCAGATTACAGATGTGAGGAAAGAGCTGGGAAATCTGAAAGCTGGAGATGGGATTGCGACTTCCTTACCTGCCGTACCTTCAGCGCGTGGATTTAAAGTACCGCCATTCGATGGGACATCTTCATGGTCAGCCTATAAAAAGCAGTTTGAAGCCGTTAAGAAGGCAAACGGGTGGAGCAAAGCCCAGGCCATGACTGCGCTTACATTGGGTTTGAGAGACAAGGCGTTAACCATCCTAGAAGCTCTCGGAGACGATGTTTCCTACGAGCAGCTACTAGAAGCCTTGGAAACCAGATACGGTGACGCTCACCTGGAACACGTGTATCGTGCGCAGCTGAAGGATCGTGTCCAGCGCTCTGGTGAAAACTTGCAACAGTGGGCCCTGGAAGTTGAGAAGCTGGTACGGAAGGCATACCAGTCGGTACCTGCGCTCATCGATGGGAATCTGGTGCAAGTATTCATCGACGGCATCCACGACCTAGAAGTCAGGGCCGCTGTCAGACTCGGGCACCATGAGACTCTCAAAGACGCCTTGGCTCATGCTTTGGAGGTCGAAGCCGTACGGAAGGATCATCGATCTCACCGTGTCAGGGAAGTTGTAGCATCACCGGCTCGCGACCGTTTCACGAGGTATAGCCCTAGGTGCTACACATGTGGTGAGAGGGGCCACCTTCGATCCAGTTGCCCAAAGCGGACTGCAGAAAGAGCAGGAAGTCGTTCCCAAGGAGATAGGGTGACTAACGTCACCGCCCAGCAACGGCAGGGAAAACGAACAATAGCCAGGACTGCGTGGCGGGTGCCGGCTGATGTTAGAAGAGCCCCAAAGGTTTCGATCTCACAAACCCAGGATGGCAGATTCCATGGCAACGCAGACGCATTGTCAAGAAGACCTTGCCCTGAAGACTGTAAGCACTGTGCCAAACAGGAGATAAAGGAAGCCATACCTGTGAAGATGCTTAAAACGGATCTGAGCGACGAATGGAAAGAAAGCCTACAACATGCTCAACAGGACGACGCAGACATCAAGCCAATATTTGAGTGGATTAAAGCAAGTGCTCCTAAACCCATGTGGAGTGACGTCGCTTCAATGAGTTCAATCACAAAAAGTTATTGGGCGCAATGGGACAGTTTAGTTATTCAGGATGGAGTCTTGTGCCGCAAATGGGAAAATGCTCGAGGAGACAGCTGTCATTTGCAAATGGTCGTCCCTAAAGTTAAGGTTCCAGATGTGCTACAGCTCTACCATAATGGATGTTCAGGAGGCCATATGGGAGTAAAAAGGACTCTGTTGAAGATACGTGAGCGGTTTTACTGGATCCACTGCCGCGATGACGTTGAGGACTGGTGTCGCAAATGTACGAGTTGTGCTGCAGTGAAAGGACCTCATACACGGAGCAGAGGTGCACTGAAACTGTATAACGTTGGGGCACCATGGGAAAGGATAGCCCTAGATGTTGCGGGACCGTTTCCTGAAAGTGAAAGCGGAAACAAGTACTTCATGGTTGTGATGGATTATTTCACGAAGTGGCCAGAAGTCTTCGCTATACCTAATCAAGAAGCTACTACGGTCGCAGATAAATTAGTTCACGAAGTCTTCTGTCGTTTCGGGGTGCCTCTAGAAATCCATAGCGATCAAGGAAGAAATTTTGAATCTCAGGTGTTCCAGGAAATGTGTCGGGTCATGGGTACTCACAAAACCAGAACGACCTCTTACCACCCGCAGTCAGATGGAATGGTGGAGCGATTTAATCAGACATTGGAGAGATATCTGGCAAAAGTTGTGCAAAGCAGGCAAAAAGATTGGGACAAGCACATCCAACCGTTTCTTTTGTCTTACCGAAGTGCGGTTCACGAAAGCACGTCAGTGACACCAGCTTATGCGAACTTTGGAAGAGAATTACGGTTGCCTGCCGACTTACTAACCGGTATACCACCTGACGCTCCACGCAATATCACTGATTATGCGAATGACTTGCGCAGCAGGATGAATGACATTTATGAGCATGTCAGACAATCAGGTCAACAAATGTCTGAAAAGATGAAGACCCGTTACGACCGAAAGACAAACAATAAGAGCTTCGATGAAGGTTCGTTAGTGTGGTTACATAACCCAGTCCGCAGTAAAGGGAAGTCTCCTAAGCTGCAAGCTAAATGGGATGGACCATACCGAGTTGTGACCAAGATTAACGATGTCACTTACCGAATACGGAAGAGTCCAAGAAGTGCGCCAAAGATAGTTCATGTGGATCGATTGGCGCGATATTATGGGCCTGACAATGCTCGGGACGAGCATGTCTTAGGAGGGGGCAGTGTAACGCCATCTCGTAGCGAGTAATAAGACTACCAAACTCGGCGCCATCTAGTAGCAAATCGCAGTACTACTACGTAACGTCTTTCGGGAATGTTCTGTCAAGGTACTTCTATGTAACGTGTTATCTAGAAGCATCTCGAAGGTGTGGAATGTTCGCGATAATTCTTCCGTGAAGATTCTAGAGTAATCTAGAGTAATGACCGTACTATAAAGGCGGAGCACTTCGGTGGCGGGGGATCAGTATTTCCAGAGCGATAATACGAGTTATACCTGCGAGTTCAAGTGCGAATAAAAGTGTTCAGTGAAGCTTATAGTGAAGTGTAAATTAGTGGTGTAATAAATAAAGTGTTTTGTGGTAGTTTGATCGGCATTTTCAATTCCGTAGAACCCCGGCTCGTAACAATATCTACGAGTACCACTGTACCCACCGAAAAGGGCATATGTGACATATTTGTCTCGGTTTTTGTGTACAATAAAGAGTATTTTAGTTTAAATCTCTGAGAACTGTGAATAAGACCGATTTACGGTATTTTAAACTTTTAAAAACTCATCTATTCTATCTATACTTATAATAAATCTGTAGAAGTGAAAATTCTGTACATTGAAAATATCAAAAAATAAATGGCAGGGGTGTTACTAGACCGACACCAAACCCGTTTGTCGTAGGTTACGTCACCCGCAGTGGAGTTCACTAAGGGGCGCTGCACACGGCTAAAATAGTATAATATTTTATCTTAAGATACAATATCGCTCAATACATAATAAATCAGTAACTGATGATCAAGAAAGCTATAAGACGCAGGCGGAGCTGCAGGCAACAGCTAGTGATGAACAAGACCGTAGTATCTACACCTAAATACTAAAATTTCAGTGGACAAAGCTTATGTTTAAAAACTAACGTTTCCTTTCAATAGAAGATGTTTATTTTGGTGAAGCATAATTTCCGGAATTTACACCTATGAATCTTTAGCATCGTTAGGTAAGTACTGTATTACCTACAAACTCGTGTTCACTGAAATGTTTGTTTTACGAGTTGTATTGTGCAGTGACTACTGGATGTATTTAAATATCAATTTATACCAATATTATTAAGCTGAAGAGTTTGTTTGGTAAATTGAACGCGTTTTAGCGTTCGTTCAGTTGCGTGCGATGCATAAACTGTAATTTTCGCAAGAATTACTCGTATCTACAAAGTACCTACCGAGAGGTTTTTTGGTGACTTAAGGCCAAAAAAACCTTTCGGATAAAAGTCCCTCGGCTGTGCAGGCCTTAATAGTTTCACGATTAACTCACGGGCACACGGGTGTTCGCTTAATAATGATCGGAGATTAAAATAAGTAAATTCTTCATTACGTATATTCCTTGACGATATCATGGGAGTTATTTTACACATAGCGTTATTTAACCCCACTACAATAATTGATTTCTAATCTATTTTGTTGTGTATAAATTTTTAGAATTACACACACAAACACACACACATGTCACGCCTATATCCCCGAAGGAGTAAGCAGAGGTGCATTACACGCCCACAATTTGCCAGCATTTTTAGTCCCACGTAATAGGGGGGCAAGCCTATTGCCGTCACCGGGCACATTTATAATGGGTTATGTCCAAAATGGCCGATTGAATTTAATAAAAAGTAGCAGCTACATTGTAATTTTGAAAAAAAAAATTAAACCGCAAAGCGATGAATTGTTGATGAAAGCTAACAAAATCTTACGTGCCAGCCGCTATGGCTCAGTCAATTAAAGTCCTGGGCGTCTCGGACTAGAATTGCATATACATATTTTAAAGCGGTAGGAACAATTATTCAGTAAAATTAAAAAGGTACTTAGAATAATTACACATATGCGTAGACAAATTTCTCTGGACCATTGTCATCTGGAAAGGTGCCTACAATATACCTAATAGGGTGAATTTAATTCAAAATGTAAACACTGGAGCAAGTTTTGAAGTTGTAAGTCAATAACTAAGACTTCAGAGCGCATTAAGCTATTGTTATAATTAGAACGCATAGACCATACTTACGAAGGTCTTCATATAAAATTGTTATAATAAACGTCCTTCCAAATATTTGTACAAAGCAATCGTATACAATAACGTGTTGATCGAGTTACGAATGTACCTTTGCAATGACAGGCTGAGTCAGTCGTGTTCATTGTTCTATCATTTTATTTTCTAATAACCAACTAAAAAGTAATATGAGCTCCTCATGGCCGCAGTAATAAATGTTTTACAGTAAACACTGTGGTGGGTATATTGCCAGGTATATAAATATTTACTACTTTGTTTGTTTCGACAAAACTCCTCCAGATTCCCACAGGGACTCCTTCTAAGGATTTTTTTTTTTTTTTTTTTTAATATTTGGTTCGCCAAATTGACGCCGCCCGCCTGGTGGTAAGTCGTGACGACGTCTAGCGATTGTGGGCCACTCTCACAGCACACATTACTATTGAGAGTGGCCCTCAACTTGACGACCTACAGAATGATGAACAACAATGTATAAATGTGAAATGTTTTGATCACGTAAGTTTAGACGGTTGATTAGATTTGGTTGAAAATTGGCATAAGTATAGATGAGTAAACATTTTCCAGATTAATATCTACATTTTGAACAGAATGTGCTCCAGTGGAAATAAGAAACGAGAAAAATATTTTTAGGTACCAGAAGGCATAGATTTGAGAAATGTCTCCAGAAATTACTACAACTCAGCATCCGTAGTCTTAAAGCATTTATAGATAGTAACTCTCGCATCTAGATCATGTGGACTTATTTAAACTATTGTTCCGGATTTCTTTTTACATTAGGTCGCCAAAATGACGTCGCCCGCCTGGTGGTAAGTCGTGACGAAGTCTAGCGATTGTTGGCGACTCCCATAGTACACAATACTATAGAGAGTGGCCCTCAGCTTGACGACCCAGTGATGTGCCTCTTCACGCCCCGCTTGAAGAACCCAGGGTTATATGTGGGAGGAAATGCGTGCACAGGCAGGGCGTTCCAGGCCACTATCTTTCAGCAGAGAGACGAACGTTTAAAACGTTCGGTTCTCGTGAACATGCTATCCACTGTGTGGGAGTGGCATCTCTGCCCGGCACACGTTGTTGGGATCAGGTTGAAGAACTCTTCAGAATATTCGCCGTGGTAAATACGGTAGAATGCGGCCAAGGAAGCGATTGTTCGGCTTTTCTTAATGCACCACTTTTCCTGCACAAGTCCGAGGGTCTGTTTCCACGAACCTCGACTGCGCCACCTGGAAGATCCAGCATAACTGCAGGAAGCTTTAGCATCGGCATCGGGTCCTCGAAGTATTTGGGGCCCACACTCGATAATCGGTGGAACTTCGGACCGCATTTTTGAAGTTTGGTTCCCAAAGTGACGGGATTGATATCCAACTCGAGGAGACCCAACGCTACCTCCACTGTACTTGGGGAGCGTGCAGAGCATGGACATATACGGGCTATCGTATAGGCAGCGAGACTGGCGGCCAACAACGTGTCTGACAGACCGTTGAACACTCTGGCCGTCAGGATAATCAAAGGGTATCATACGATCTCCATAGAGGCTGCGTGTCTCTTAGCCGGGAGGGCCAAGGGACCATAAAGCCCTTCCGTAATATTTCAATGGCACAAACGTCTCGAGAATTGAGGCTCAGCGGTCCCAACTCCGCCGACACATGGAGGGTGCGATATTTCGCGAAGCACCGCGTCTCAGAACCACATACCAGTGATGGATGACAGACGGGTTACATTCGCACTCTATTATGTAGGTACCTACTACGTATAATTAACTAAGTAACTGGCGAAATATAGGTATTAGTCAATGCCACAAAGTTCTAATAAAAGTTAGCAAATTTTAATAATAAACCTGCGAGTTAAATAGTATGGGTTGCAAAACATGTTACCTACCGAGTTTATCGATCGTAACTAGATTATGTAATTTTTAGCTCAACGCTGAACATCGTTAATTAAATAATTACCTACCAGAATTGGATAAGGTGTATTAAATGTATCATTGTCTTTGAACTTCGATCTTTACAGTCTATGAAACCTTATATATTACACGCCAAAATGTAGGTTACGAAAGTCATTTAGACAGGATTATTTTTATGTAACAAAAAATGTCATCGTCTTTGACTGCTTCGGTGGCGTGGTCGGTAGTGTATCCGCTTTGGACGCCGGAGTCTCGGGTTCGATTCCCGGTTGGGACAAACTTTGTGTGATGACACATACGTTTGTACCGAAGTCTGGATGTTTCCTATGTATAATATGTATGTATTAAAAAAAATGTATATAAGTATTTATATCAGTTTATCTAGTACTCATATCACAAGCTCTGCTTAGTTTGAGACTAGATGGCGTTGTGTGGATTGTCCTAACATATTTGATATTATTGATTCCTTGAGACTGATTGCTATAGGTAGTTTAAATTTTATATTAGGTCAGTAAAAACTTCTATTTACCTAATATTAAATTTGAACTAAATTTAAACTACGCATCACGCGCGGACATTAGCCGCTTCTTGATGTCCACGCGTGATGCGTAGAATAGAGAAAAAGGTACTTATCTAAGCTTCACAAAATTAACTGAATTATAAATTGAACTGACCTTTGCAAGTAGGCCTTTGTGGCAATGAAATTTAGAACTTCGTATATTATATTCTAGACTTGACAACTTAATATCAAGTAGGTAAACGAAGGACGATTAGTTAGTCTACTTATTTCAACTAGACTGTTTCACCGTTTCTGACACTGTATATTCTGTCCATAAAACAAAGCCCTTCAGCGTCTGTCTGTCTGTTCGCAATATCTCAAAAACTACAGCACCAATTTTCATGCTGCTTCCACTTATGAATAGAGTGGTTCTTGAGGAAGGTTTTGGTATATAATTAGTCACGAACGAAGCCGTGGGCGTCCGCTACTTATTTATATAAAAAACAAAAACATTTCTCGTAAAAATAAAACGAATCAATATTTCCAACACGTGCATGCCCGTGTCTACATGTAAACAATACAACTTATAAGTACTGTTAACTCCACTGTCTGTTAGTGCTTGGCATTTCCTTCGCCCAGACTTCTTACGTATTTATTGGTCTAGTTCTTGGAATATACATATGTATAACCCACCCACGTAGTAATAACGTACGCAATGTCTAGTGTTAAATTAGAAAAGATTGCAATTTTGATTGTGTTTACATCGCAAAATGTAAAACATAGAAAAAATTCCATCCGTAAAATCCCCAAGAATATATTCTTGGGGATTTTACGGATGGAATTTTTTCTATGTTGCATGATGTGTCATTGATTTCATGGGTGTGGCAAGCATGTGAGAAGTACTGACCTCCAGATCCTAGCCAGAATTTGGGTTCAGTTTGCAGAATTATTATTTATTTGCTATTATTGCATAAGACTTTGTAACGGCTACTAGGCTTGCAACTATTGGCAAAATATATGTTTTTTTTAATATTTATGTCGACAAATTGACGCCACCCGCCTGATGGTAAGCTGTGGTGACGTCTGTCGATTGTGGGCGACTCTCATAGTACACAGGAATACTATAGAGAGTGGCCCTCAACTTGACGACCCAGTAATGTGCCTCTTCACGCTTCGCTTAAAGAACCCAGGGTTATATGTTGGAGGAAACACGTGCGCTGGCAGGGCGTTCCAAGCCACTATCGTTCGGCAGAGAAACGAACGTTTAAAACGTTCGGTTCTCGCGAAGACGGTTTCCACGGTATGAGAGTGATGTCTCGGCCCGGCACGCGTTGTTCGGGATCGGAAGGGAGAGGGGGGGATCAAGTTGAAGAGCTCTTCAGAACACTCACCGTGGTAAATACGGTATATCGCGGCCAAGGATCGATTGTTCGGCGCTGAGCTAGCGGCTCAAGGCTTCCCGTTACCTCCGGACAGTCTATAATGCGACAAGCGCAACGCTGCATAGCGGCGAGAGCGTCCAGCAAATACTTCGCGGAACCGTCCCAGAGGTGAGAGCATTATTCGACGCAGGGTCTAATCTGCGTTTTGTACAGCAGACACCTCTAGTGAAGTGTAAATAATCGCTTTACCTTGTTCAGTATTCCTAGTTTCCGCGAAGCTAGCCCAATACATCTCTCAATGTAGTTTGTGTTATTGAGCTCTCCACGAACGAAGGATGTCTAGATTGTCCTTTATTGGTAATATTGCATTCTAAAGAGTGGGTAGGGGAAGGAAAGGGGATTTTTTCGCTGTAAATGCACACGCCTGTGTTTTGTGGGCATTGAACTCGACCAAGTTCTCGGCACCCCATTGTAAGATACTGTCGAGGTTACCGTCGAGATCAGCCACGAGTCGTCGTCTCTCCTCCTCAATCTCAGATCGCCCCGCCGTCGGACGAACCGAGTAACTCCCGTGCAGCGTGCTGTCATCTGCATAGCAATGAATGTTCCCGTGGGATAGCATATCATTGATATGCAGAAGAAAGAGAGTTGATGTGTATTGCACTTCTCCCTACCCCTCGGAGATATAAGCGTAATTATATGCAATCTAAGGGAAAATACTTTATTAAAATTTGTCAGCCCGAAACAGGAACAGGGTAGGCTTTGGTGACTCGACCTGTGATAATGTCAAACTTTGATGAGTTAAGAAACAAAAATCTGAAAGGTGTGGGTTAATTTCGGATTTAAAGATCACTCTCGTTTTCAATGTCGTACACAGATGCAAACATGCAAATGCAAGTATGATCAATACCCTCCCACCATTATATTGTTGCTATTTAGAACTCGGTCGAATATTGTCGTATCCACTGGATCGTTTATTTCGGGTGTTAGAACGACGAGAGCGTTGACTCAGTGAGATTACAATTTAAATATAGGCGGGGGCGAGTTGCCAAATCATTGAAGAAATGTTCTGACCCAGCGTCGTCGTGCCTAAAGAATTTCATGTGATTGTTTCATTAATGTAACATAATAAATAAATGTTAGGGCATTCACACACAACGCAATCATCAACGCTCAAACTAAACCCCTAGGAAAGCTAAACTGAAGAACTGACTATCCAATGCCTAAACTCCTATCCGCGAATTACAAAACTATATTCTATTTCTATATTGAATTTGAGGTTTTGGCATCGCAGTCATCATAATGCACTATCAGAAATCAAATCTATAAAGTTAATTATTTTTCGCATTCTTAGTTCCTATGTAGGTAAATGGTAAGTAGGAAAGGGACCTATAAGCACATAAACATCTTGTATGATACTCATACAATTTACATACATTACATATATTTATTCTAGACTTGATAACTTAATTCTCGAACTTAAGGGTTATAGCTACTATAACCCTTAAGTTGCTTGGAATTCCCTCCTTACCCACACACGTAGTTTCCTTTCCCTACAATTCCGGGTTCGGTGACAAAACACCCCCTAGGGCCGCTAAGTCGTCAGCTTGTTTCTGTGGCGTTGGCATTGACTTTCAGTATTTTGATATCACCTAAGGTGGGTTAACTGGCTACAGGCAGAAATGTATGCAAATTTTGTTCTGTGCGTTATGTGTTTATTGAGTTGATTGAGATTCGGGATTGATGTTTGTTACTCATCACACGTAAACCGTTGATCACATTTGGATGAAGTTTAGCACTTGCACATGGACCATCTTTTTTTGTCCCGGTGAAGTGTTCCACCATATTTTTTGAGCTGGCAATGTGTACCTAGAGAATTGGGAAAGAGATAACAAATATACAGCCTTTGAGGTACTACAGTGTAAAATATTTATTCTCGTGTAATAGGTACATACCTAAAAATGGAGCTAATTAAAATTACTGTCGCAAACCTTAAACATGGGTAAATGGCTATACTCTCAAGGTATGTTTCTCTGTTGTTAATTACATACCATAATATACAATTTTAGACATTAACAAGGGTTAGAAGTAGTACCTACTATTCCCTATTCTGTGGTTTAAATAGAACATTAATATTATCGGAGTTCGGGCTTAGAATGCTTTTACTTAAGTACTTACCTGATTTCTAATGACTTAAGTACATGTGAAACTAACTAAATAAATAATGTACAATTCGCTGGTTTGGTAGTGACAGTAATAATCCTTTTGTTTTATTTTCACCAAAAGCAATATCAAAAACATAGACTAATATAAAAGAACAAATAATTTAGCAAATAGTTTACAACATTCTCCCCTTTTTTCCTTAGTGTGGGAGGGGTACTAATTTTCTCACTGGACGTTTGAATACTCCTGATGTTAAGCGTATGTCGGCGACCCGGAGTATTCCATCTGGCCCTAGGTAAATCTTTATTATTTCTCCCCGAGGCCATGTTCCTCGAGGTGCCTGATCATCCACTACTATAACCATGTCTCCAAGTTTCAAAACTGGTGCATCAGCATTAGTTTGACCCCGTCTGGGTAGTAAAGTGGGCAAATATTCCTTAATCCATCTGGCCCAAAAATAGTCAGCAAGGCGAACAGCCTTCTTCCAGCCTGCTCTGGAACACAGATCTCTGTCCTCTAAACGTGCGGGTATTTGCTTTCCAGAAGAGGTTCCCAGGAGAAAATGAAATGGTGTCAGGGCTTCTTCGTGATCTTCGAATGGCACGTGCGTAAGAGGTCGGGAATTTACCAGAGCTTCTGCCTCTGTCAACAAAGTCACCACCACCTCATCAGTGGGCGCACGCTCTTTCAGTGTAACCTTGAGTGCTGTCTTAACCGACCTGACTAATCTTTCCCAAGATCCTGCCATTTGTGGAGCTGATGGTGGAATAAACCGCCAAGATATTCTTTCGTTGGCAGCGTATGTCTCTACTGCCTCTCCGTATAGAGACTTCAAAATCCGATTGGCACCGACGAAAGCCGTCCCGTTGTCCGACCATATTTCACAAGGAATTCCACGTCTGGCTATAAATCTTCGCAGACTCATAATAGCGGAGTCAGCACTTAAATTATGAACCAACTCTAAATGAACTGCTCTTGTAACTAGACATGTAAAATGGGCAACGTATCGTATTTCACGTCTCCGACCAACGGAAACTTGAATAGGTCCAAAATAATCTAGACCGCTGTAACTAAAAGCTCTCTTATGATGAGCTACTCGAGCAGCTGGCAAATTGCCCATTGGGGGGTCGAAAGGCTTAGCTTTTGCTATACGACACACTCTGCAACTGTGGGCTATAGCTCTCACTGCACTACGTACATGAATAATCCAATAAAATTGTTGAAGTTCATTAACCACCATCTCAGTGTTCCCGTGAGCTGCTTGTTGATGATAATGAGCAATAAGAAGTTTTACAACTCTATTTCTGGCATCTAAAATTATAGGCCTCTTCATGCTGTAATCAACATCTTGAGCTTGATCGATCCTTCCTTTCAGACGAATAAGGTTAACGTCATCGATGCTTGGAGAAAGTGTAAAAAGTCTGCTTTTTCGCGATACCGTCTGACCGTTTTTTAGCATTGCTAACTCATCAGGAAACGTCTCTAATTGACTTTGTCGCAATAAATGAAATTCTGCGGTTTGTAAATCCTCAGCTGTTATCTTTAAGGTACCCCTCCGTCGAAGTAAGGTAATGAATTTATGGGCCCTAGCCGTGGCTCTTACAAGTCTTATCCACGAACTTAGACGCTCAGGATTAACTACTAGAGGCATGGGAAATGGCTGTGAAACAATAAGATTAGAATGATGGCGAACAGATGGTTTTAATTCGTTATTGTTTTTGGAACTACTGGCCATACTGTCTAATGGGAATGGTGGCCAATTACACTCATGATCTAATAAAAAAGATGGGCCTGTAAACCAGCGAGATGATTCTGTTAAAGGAATACCATTCATTCGTGTGGCATCATCGGCTACATTACTGAGGGTAGGTACCCATCGCCACTCACTGACTTGTGAGAGTTCAAGTATTTCGCCTAGACGATGAGCAACAAATGGCTTAAAGGACCGTGCGTCACTACGTAGCCACCCGAGAACATTTAATGAATCGCACCAAAAATAACGTTTTAATGGCTTATGATTATGAGATTTTGATACATAAGATGCTAGACGAGCGGCAATTAATGCCCCTTGCAGTTCGAGGCGCGGTATGGAGGTGGGTTTTAATGGAGCTACTCTACTCTTACTTGAAATGAGTACAACTTTAATGTCGCCATTGATGAAAGTGAGTCGCCAATATGCTACCGTGGCGTAAGCTAACTCACTGGCATCACAAAAAACATGAAGTTCGCGATCTAAAATGCCAGGTTCGCTTAAGCCGTAATAACGTGGTATTTTAAGACTGGCAATGGAATTTATATCGCTGATCCAATCGTGCAAAATTTGATGTTCAGGTCGCGGTAGCTCGTCATCCCACGAAAGACATTTTCGCCACACATTTTGAAACATAATACGCCCTCTGGTCACTATGGGTCCCAAAATACCTAAGGGATCATAAATTCGCATAACGAAAGAGAGGATATCACGCTTTGTGATCCGATCTGGCACTTTATCATTTTGAAAACCGGTTGAAAAAGAAATCATATCAATATCAGGGTGCCAGATCAGACCTAAAGTCCGAACTATGAAATTTGAATTTCCTAGTTCTACCGATTCATTTCGTTTTGTAAAGGAATCAGAAATTAGATTTTTATTTACAAGTGATAAGGCTTCAGGACAGTTAGATACCCAAGAACGCATTTCAAACCCAGCTCGTTTGTTCAATTCCACAATATCCGCAGCCAAACGAGCTGATTTTTCAATCGTGTCCTGGGACCCTATGTAATCATCCATATAAGTGTCATAGATAGTGGTATGCGCAGCTGCTGGCAATTCATCTTGGAATTCAGTTGCGTTTAAATTTTTAATATACAATGCGGTACACGGGCTAGAACAAGCACCAAATGTCATTAAAGTCATTCTGTATACTTTAATTTCATCTGTTGATTCACTGCGCCACAAAAATCTTTGCGCATCTCGATCCTGATCTCTAATTTTTATTTGAGGAAACATTTCCCTAATATCCGCGGTTAATGCAATAGGATTTTCCCTGAACCGCATTAGAATCCCTAATAATGGTTGTAAGAGATCAGGACCAGGCAACAACATGGAATTTAAACTAAGACCTTCCAATTTTGCAGCTGCATCAAAAACAAGACGCAGCTTGTTGGGTTTATGCGGATGAGTTACTCCAAAGTGAGGCAGATACCAAAGGGTTCCCTTTGGCACATCCTGGCACTCTTCTGCATAACCTTTAAGCAACATATCCGTGACGTTTTGTTTATATAACGCGGCGAATTGCGAATCGCCTTTCATTTTCTTCTCTAAACTTAGAAATCTACTTAGAGCCAACCTATAGCTTTCTGGGACATAAGTAATATCAGCGCGCCACAGAAGACCAGCTTCGAATTGATTATTCCGTAATCTACGAACCGTTTGCTCTAAAATATTGATTGCACGTGTGTTTGAGACGCTTAGATAATCTTTTCTCTGAATACCGATCGAGTCTAACTTATAATGTTGCCTAATCAAGTCATCAAGACCACATATCTCAGATTCGTTTTTAAATGTAATTGTAGCATGACTTAAACATTCGCGATTGCGTTCAACACTATTTTTGGCTATCGGCCCGCATACAACCCATCCTAACACAGTCTGGACCGCCATTGGCTCCGAAGCAGCACCAACTCTCATTGCTTTTGGAATCGTCAGATGACAATTGTCAATTCCAATCACAATCATGGGTTGCACGTTTTCGTAACAAAGTTCAGCTGCAATGTCGCCAAGATGAGTATACTTACATAAATCGCCTCTCGAGACCCCATGTTGCGCTGCAATACCTAAGTTAGCTACAGAACGTGCTCCTTTTACTTGAAAAGAATTCAAATTACGCAAGCCTTGAATCGAAAAATCTACTAAACAAAAGTCACTGACTTTGGAGAGTCCACCCATACAATCAATGTGTATATGGCCTTTAGGACCAGATGCTCCAATGCGTTTTGTTATTTCTGCATCAATTAAAGTGGCAGTACAGCCATCATCTAATAACGCATAAGTTGATACGGTTCCGGAAGGACCGGTAACTTTAACAGCTACTATTTTAAGCAAAGAACGAGATAATGGTGTCGTAATGTTGTTACATAAAAATGCAGTGGCAGAGTTTACTGACACTTCGACGGCAACGAGTTCTTCGCTGGAAGTATTAGCAATCTCCTCCTTAGAAGTCGATAAATCCGAATCCGACTCGTTTACATCCGCGTGGGCAACAACATTAAGCTCCGCACGATTATTGTGTAAAAGCGTATGGTGTTTGTAAATACAACCTTCTTGACCACATGGTGATTTTACTTTACAGAACTTAAACCTATGCAAACTTTTTTGTAAACATCTGTGGCAAACCTTATTTGCTTTGACCCATTGCCATCTGGCATTGACAGACAAAGATAAAAATTTGAATGTTTAGAATGTTTGGAATGTGGAAATGTATATAAAAATTATAATGTGGATGTTTACAAAATATACATGAGCTTTTCTTCGACCCATCATTATCGAACGTAAAATTTCTTTCCCCCTTATTGGAATATTCACTACCGGTATTGCAATGCACTCGAGCTTTGTTGTACGTTTGTGCCTTTGTAGTTGTGTTAGACGTTGACGGAACTTGCAATGTGTCTTGTACAATCCCAAATTTATTTTGAAGATGTACCTCGCGTGACAAAAATTCTGCAAACATTTCTAACTTACTACTACTACCTTTGGAATAGATATCTGCATAATCTAACCATCGGGCACGTAAAAGCGGCGTTAATTTAGTAATAATGACATTGAAAAGTTCCGGCGAACGTAAATAATCAGGTTGATTTAAAAGGCGTATTATTTCAACGCAATTTTTTACCCTACAAGCAAAAATAGCTAAATCTCTTCCTTCCTGACCTACCTTAGGTAAAGCGAGTACAGAACTTATCTCTTGCATGACTATCTTTTCCGCACACCCATACCTAGTCTCCAAGGCGTCGATAACTTGACGTGGATTGCGCGCAGAGACCAGCAACACGTGTACGACATCACGGGCATCACCACGGAGTGCGATATTTAGTCGTGCAAGATTCTCACCAGCTGTGTAAAAATGTTCAGTATCTAAAAATGTACGTTTAAATGATAACCATTCAGTAGCTGATTTCCCATCATAGGTAGGAAGTTTTAGATTGTAGGTTTTTGGTTTCTTGGTATTCAAAACGTCGGCTAGGTCTCCTATTGCCTTTGCTAATGTCTCATTTCCTGATTTGTGAGGTAATGAGCAAGGATCACAATTGTGAAAGGTATTGTGTTCAGGGAACAAACCTATAGATTCTGTCACAGGATACTGTGGACATTCTAGATCGCAAATAGCGTTAGTACTCGTATGTCCGTGTATCGGTTCAGTAGCTACTCCACGTGCTGTATGGCTATCAGCTAACCACGACTCTACGTTCAAACTACCTCTATCTACACAACTACTTGCCCGTGAAGCACGAGAGCTCAAATGTGCACTCTCTGCTTCTATGGCGGCAATCTGAGCACGGAACTCGGCATCTGCAACCTTACGCTGAAGTTGAAGTTCTACACGCTCCATTTCAGCAATCCGACGAGTATGATCTGCCTCGGCGGCGGCCTTTTTGGCATTTATTATGGATCTCTGCGACATTGTGCTACCTCCCCGAGATCTCGGTGCTTGCAACGTCTCCGAGGGCGCGGCCACTTCACTAGTGGACGCACATTGAGCCTCCGGAGCCCCTTGATCTGCATGTGGGGGGTTGGGAATTGCATCACGACTACGCGGATTCCCTACATCGCGAGTAGGCGATAGGCCTTTGTGACTACGTGTCACTACCATTTTATTAATTTTGCGCGGAGAAGGACCAAAATGAAACTAACTACATAAATAATGTACAATTCGCTGGTTTGGTAGTGACAGTAATAATCCTTTTGTTTTATTTTCACCAAAAGCAATATCAAAAACATAGACTAATATAAAAGAACAAATAATTTAGCAAATAGTTTACAACAACATGGACGGATTTATCTTTTCGTTTTTTTTCGTTTAGAGAGCAGTGTTTAGAGAATATAATTTGAATCTACAAAATGCAAACTCTTGAAAAATCTAACTGAAACAAACCGGAAGAGGAGGTCAATTAACAGTACAGGTATTGACACTAAAAAGTAAATAGATAGGTACTTATTAAGTTTTTTTAGTTGTTATCAATTGTTCATATTATATGCATAATGTATGTACTGAACATAATTTATCTTACCACAATGCTGAAGTACCTACAACAGCTATCATGGTAGGTATGTAATGTTGCTAACCACTTCCATGTGACGCAGACGCGTAGGTAATTAAATTGCAAGTGAAGATAGCCTATTAAAGACTAAACACAGCTGGGCTTTTGATGGTGAACGACATGTATTATGTTAACACTACGAACATTTTCTGCTAGTTGAAATATCAAACGCGACAGACAGATTCAACATTATTTTGATCACACATTTGAACTTCACACACAGGTAATAAAAGATGCGACGGAAAACCGTTCGTTTCATCTCTTCGAGTTGTTTAAATAAAATATTACCGTTGAATATTTCATGTAGACATTCGCTCATTAGTGGAAGTGTCATTCAAATAAGAACTACATCGGATTTAAATGATGGCTCAGTCGCTCTAGGCATTTAACTAAACATTCAGACTTGCAGGCCGGTACCTACCTAAACATAATAGGTACAACTTCTAGCTAGCTATCTACCTATCTATCTTGTTGGTACCCTATAATAGGTAGGAGACAAGCTGGTTGCGGTTTTCGGAGGCTTTGGGTACCTAAATAGTCTCGCCTGGTCGGTGTGCAGGGGTGAGTATGACTTACGGGCTTAGCATTTGGCCAGATTCTCAATTCACCAGATTTGCAACTTACCAGATTCTTAATTTACTCTATTTTGTACTATCAAACAGAAAATGTCGCTTGTATTGTTGTAATAAAAATTGTACTTATAGTACAAAATAAATATTTTCAAGTCGTTTTATCTCTCATAGTCTTGAAACAATGAAAGCTCTTTGATGCGTTGACGTCACGACAAACATTGGCTTTAGAAGTTTTATAACTGGCATATACAGAATACAGATGCTACATAATTTTAGATATGACTTTATTGTGAACATTAACATAAAAGAACCTACTAACATTTATTTTGTAATCTCGCGATGACGTCTGCATTGCAAAGTTATTTTTTGTAAGTACTTTATTGTTATCTAAATTTCATTTAAAAGTACTTATGAAGAAGCAGATTTGATTGACAAGTCGTATATCTATAATATCCTCCTTCTCTATTATATCTATAAGTACTTACCTACCTACTTATAATTTAAAGCTGAAGGGGTTGTTTGTTTGTGTGTCTTAGTTCATAGTAGGTATTAGAGTAAATAAGTAACATTTATAACTTATAGTTTTCTCATTCTATAAGTTCTCTTCTAAATGAAAGTTCTGTTTGTTTCTGTAGATATAGATACTCGTAGTTGTAGTAATACCAACTACGCTAAGCTAAAACAAAACCGACGCAGGGAGAACGTTAGTGTAGAAAATAATATAATTAAATGCGACTTGGCGAAGTGCCGCGTGCTATTAAATTACGATTCCATTATACTTATGGATCAGTGAATGGATTCGCCGCTGGCAAAGACTGAGGTCAATAATCTGAAGATTTAAACTCCAATATCATGCTGGCAGCATTTTACTCGCTTGCATTGTTTGAAATACCTATAAATAATACTATACTTAGTAGGTACCTATTTATGTTTGTATCGCCTCTTAATTGAAGCGATGGAAATGAGAAGGTATCTACAAAAGGTTATGTTCTGACCCATTTATTGATCACATCACCAATCAATGGTACAATCCATCACATCACATTATTCATGGAAAGCATTCACTAAGTTTGTGTTGTAACTGAGCATTTGACGACATACTACAAACTTCCGGTGCGTACCAGAGACCTCCGGCAACAGACGTAGGATTGGCCGCGGCCTTGGGCAGCGGAATTAAAAAAAAATCACTACAAACTACTTAATCAAATAGTTGTGATTTGTATGGTACCTGAGAGGAACACGATACTAGTAAATATGACTGACGGCTGTGGGTGTATAATACTATCCAACTATTCGATTTGTATACTAATTGAATGGAGAAACTAAGTGTATCACAATTTACTATACATCTACAGTTACGAGTAACGCGACCCTTTAGCAATGTCGCTAAAGCCATCTCAGTATCATAATGTTAAAGTCTCTTACAAATGGCCACAGAAATAACGTGATGCCATTCACATACCTACCTATATTTTTTGTTGGATATATTTCATTGAAAGCTTTGACCTAGATTGATTTCACACGTCGTCGTGTCCATTTTCATAACGCAAAGAGGTGTTTTTAATCAAGTTTATTTGATCGAATGTGTCACTGACTTTGGCACATTTAAATTAAGCTGAAACGACACCTTATTCTATGTTTTATTTACATTGCAGAAGGTTGGGTACCTAGCTTATCTTTTTCTGGGTAGAGAGAGGCACTTAATATATTGCGTCAGTACTTTATTCCTTCCACGTCATAGCCGGCTTCGTAGCTTTATTACCGGACCAAGAACCAAACGTATACCTGCAGTGCGAGCACGGCAGTATGGACATATTGTCGATCTACCTATTTGCACCATATCTCAGAAAATATCGCTACTTAACACATTTTTTATAATTTTTTTCTGGAATATCATGGGTGTAAATTTTTTTTTTACGGCCTTAGGCCGAGGCCGCACCTACGTCTTCGGCCGCACTGAAAGAATTCCCAGTGCCGCCCGGCGGACCTTCGCCACCTGTGTGGCCGTTGCATGGTGGTCGGGTAGTACCTCGCATCTTTGGAGTCGGGTTTTATCCCGCGTCGGTGGGTGAAGGCGTGCGTGGAGTGAAGCCCCACAGCACGCTTCTGTAAGGACTGTGGGTGGTGTAACTAGTTTTTTTTTTCTTTCTCAATCGCACCTACGTCTATTGTCGAGCGCCTCCGGTTAGCACTGAGAGAGTTTCCAGTGGCGCCCGGCGAACTGGTGTAATGGGTGGATCGACAATGTGTCGATACTGCCGTGCTCGTACTGCTGGGATAGGATCCCGCTTACGCTGTTTCTACTTGTATGTATGTATACTATATATGAAGACTAATGTTTGGCAGACACTCGTCCGCTGATTGACATGGCTAGGCAATAGACACCTCTTGCATGTAGGTGAGAATGACTTGGGCCGCTAAGGTCTTGCTGCGACCGTTACGCGCTTTTATTATTATGCGCGTAAATTATTACACTTTTTTTATTATTTATTTATTTCAGGCAACTTAGACTAGTTACAGATCTTATAAACTAATGTAGGGCCCATAGATATATATCTTAAAACTAAGAACACATAATAATATAAATATTGCTTAGGCATCAAGGCCCATAATAATAAATGCCTGTGCACGTGTTTCCTCCCACATATAATCCTGGGTTCTTTAAGCGGAGCGTGAAGAGGCACATCAGTAGGTCGTCAAGTTGAGGGCCACTCTCTATAGTATTGTGTGCTGTGAGCGTGGCCCACAATCGCTAGACGTCGTCACGACTTACCACCAGGCGGGCGGCGTCAATTTGGCGAACCAAACATAAAAAAAATACCTAAACCTAGAATACATATATATATATATACATAAATCTAAATCGACACGTTCCTTTGTGCCTTTTGATCGGCGTTGTCTCTCAGCCTGCCCCGAACACCCTCACGACGTACTTCGTATTGATTTTGAGTTTTTTTAGAGTGATAAACGATTGTTGATTATAGTATTCCGAATAATTTTGATAAAATTGCGAAAATATCTTGATAATGAAATGGGTTCAATTAAATTCCTTCATTTCCTTCCCGTCTACGTGAATTTAAGCTTAATTCAGTAAAGTCACGAAAATTAAGCAAAGCAACTAAATCTGATTGCTTAACACGTAAAACCGGTTTGCTTCGATCGTTCTGGATGTTGTAAACCTGCTTCAATTAGGATAGCGATGTCGGATCGCGAGATAGTTCAATGAGAACGCGACTTAATGACTGAATTATTTGTACGAGTATTATACTCGTATCTAATATAAGTGGCTTCGTGTAAATTTTTTAGTCTATTAAATTCGTTTTTTGGCGTTTGATGATCAAAAAATATGAATATATTTTCAGATATCAGAATACCTGAATCTGAATAAATAAGTCCACCATCATTGACCGAGCCTTTTCCCAACGCTGTTGGGGTCGACTTTCCAGTCTCACTGCGATTTGGCTGAACTTCGACATTTTCCGTGAAGCGACTGCCATCTGACCTCCACAACCCATGGGCGATATCGAATTTCTATAGTTAGACCGGTCGGATTTTTTATTTAGGGCTCCAACTACCCTTAACGACTGCCATAGATGTTCGTATTTTGACCGGGACCGACGGCTTAACGTGTTCTCCGAGGCACGGAGGGGTAGAAATGGTCACCCATCCTAAGACCGGCCTGACTAGATGTTGCTTGCGACCTTTGCAATGTGTTAACATTGTCGGTTACCACTAGACCACGAGCCCCCCTCGAGCCCAAAAACTAAAAGAAATCATATTTTATCAACAGGCTTCCAAAAAAGGAGAGGGTTCTCAATTCGGCTGTTTTTTTTAATTTGTTTGTTACCTCAAATTTTTGCACTAGGAGATCCGATTTTAATTTTTTTTTAAAAGGAATTCTACTACTTCTCATGTCCCATTTCAATTTGATCTCATTCCAACAATTATTTGGCCCCATTTCGGTAATTTGAAGTCGGTGGTTGCATCAATTTTTGACGTGTATTTTTTATTACAAAGTCATACATCAATTTAATAGGACAAGTCTTATACCTATGCATATAGGCATTAGTTAACTTACTTCTAACAAGAAAACAATTGCAACTTGCAACTAAAAATAACATTACTATTTTTAAACATTAATATAGAAATAATAAGGAAAGACCGTGGGTTCGAGTCCCGCTGACGACATTTCAGTTTTTGTGATATATTTCTAATTTCTATCTTAATATTTAAGAATAGTTTAAGCAAACTAATTGCTTTGAAATACAAAAATTTAACATTACTATTTCTTAAATTTTTCTGTTACTAACATAACACAAGATTAGTCTAATTGGAATCTTCTTTTAAGATTGCGATGCTCCCTTAGTAAGTGGGCTTAGTTCCTAACCATTAGTGCTCCTTGATTAATTGGCCGAGATTTCACATGTACCCGGAGATTTCATTAACGTGATAGGAATCTTGATAAACTTTGAATCAGAGGCGGTGCAATTGTTTCGGGTTTATCTTATACGAGTATGATGATGGTATCTTGGCATTTTTCTCTTTTTTTTTGTATTTTTCTCGGCAGACATTGTAGCTTTGGAATAAAACATACAATTCTGTTTTGTTTAAATGATTTTTTATCAAGTTTGTAGGCAATTCCAGATCGAACATAAGATAGTTAAAAGGTTTTGATTTTATTTGAGTGCTTCTTTTGTGTTTTCCAAAAAACCGGCTAATTGCGAGTTGGACTCGCCACAAAGGGTTCCGTTTATCTATAAAAATATTAAAACAAATTAAGTACGTTTGTTGTATGGGAGCCCCCATAAATATTGATTTTATTCGGATTTTTAGTATTTGTTGTTATAGCGGCAACAGAAATACATCATATGAGAAAATTTCAACTTTCTAACTATCACGGTTCATGAGATACAGCCTGGAGACAGACGGACGGACAGCGAAGTTTCAGTAAAAGGGTTCCCGTTTCAGCCTTTGGGTACGGAACCCTAATAAAACAACTAGGTACTACATACTATGAGGTATCTACGTGCTACCACATTCCACTGTGTAATCTTTTGGGCGAAAAATCCCACATAACACGCTCGGCCACACATAGAACGTGACCGCCAATATCATTGTGTTTGGTTTTCACGTAGAATCGTCCTCATTTTACTCACATTTTATCCCATTTTGGGCATCCATGTCCATTTTCTCGTTTCATGCAATCATCCTTTTCAAAATGAACTAGGATATTTTACATAGCAAAAAAAGAGGCGCAAAAAGTGCTCTCATAATCTAAACTTCAAGGCGAATAAAGTAAATTGGTCTTATCACTACCGAAATTCAAACTGAATGTCTCAGCAGATAAAGCCAATAGGTACGTTTAGAAACCTGCACTGCTTTTAGACTATTTATTTAAGTAGCTCATTTAAGATCACAGTGGGGCCTTTTAGACCAACATTTTTAAGGACAATCTCACCTTGTGTTTCAGATAAACAAAGTTACTGGCGAAATTCTAGGAAGATTCAAAGTAGGTAACTTAGTACTTCAACTATTAACGAACCAAAAACTTGTATACTGAAGGCAGGTGTGTGTCTAAGAACCTACATCAATTTATCTGCTAATTTATTTATTTTGTTGTTACAGATACCGTACAGTCACAGTATAGCATCGCCATATCCACCTAGGCACCATTCCGGAATCGCGGCAGAAAGCACCAAGATGTACGGGGAAACAAAAAGATAAGAGAAAGTACAGTAAGGACAAGAGTCCCACAATGTTCTCTCTTTCTGAAGGATGTGGTTGTGTAAGCTTTCGGGGAGGACGTCGACAGCGTTCTCAGGGGGATGACTCCTCGTCATGCAGAAGCTCAGAGATCGAGCAAGAAGTTCCTAAGCGATTAGGGAGAAGAGTGCTTAATGGCGAGTGTACTATTAAAGCTCTGGCGCCGTTGCTTCGATTTTGGAGGCGGGATGACGTCAGCATGACTAAAGCTGAGAGAAGTAAGTCACCAAATGTATTAAAATTATTGGTAAATAAACTAGTATTTCTGCGAACAGTAGACCTCGCGTTATTTTCGGGTCCCTAATATCCTTTTGGGACGTGGTCTGGTGGCTGACTTTCCATGCGCACCAACAGAGGTAATTTTCTCCGCATTTCTTCCCCATTTTCTCCCCATTTCTCCCCCATTTCTCCCCCATTTTCCCCCCAATCGAAAAATCCCTTCGACTAAAGTTGTGCCTTGCAACATTCTTTGTTCCGAGGTGCAACTTTTGTCGAAGGGATTGATGACAGTTGTGCCAAAATTCATGAAAATCGGCTGAAAAATGCGGCCTGTAGACCGGAACTGACACACATACATACAAACAAAAAACGCCAAATCGGCCAGTCCTCGAGTTGAAACTGAGACGCTTCGCTCGCTCGGTCAATTAGTAAAGGCGAAAGTTGGCACCATGGTATTTACCTTAGTATAAAATATCTAAACACAGTAATATATTTAGACCTATGTCATTTAAGTACCACAATTTCCAGGGACTTTATAGCTTTCAGAACTACTGGTCATTTTAAACTTTAACTGTACCAAAACTTGTACTTAGTAGGTACCTCACCTATTGCCGACAATATTATACCCTTCCTAACGTAACGGACAGCCAGTGTGTCTAGTACCAGTTCCTTACGTTAATTTACTCGAAATACGTTTTCGTGTTCCTCCATACATTTCACAAAGTTCCCTGACGTTACCGCTAGGGGCGCTGGTGTGAAATGTATGGGGAATACGAAAACGTATTACGAGCAAATTAACGTAAGTAACTGGTACTAGACAATCTGTTTATTTTTGAGGATAATGGCCCACGAGATGTTAGTAATGCCGTAACTTACCTAATTTTAGCAATATTTTATTGCTAAAATTAGGTAAGTTACGGCATTTTTTATTTTTTTATTTTATTTTAGACGAGTATTAGCAGTAAAATTACCTACTATGATACTTAGTTCATTGGTGTTTGTTTGGGCATCAGGTAAAATTATTTTTTAGGGTTCCGTACCCAAAGGGTAAAACATAAACCCTATTTCTGAGACTTCGCTGTCGGTCCGTCCGTCCGTCTGTCTCCAGGCTGTTTATCTCATGAACAGTGATAGTTAAAAAGTTGAAATATTTACAGATGATGTATTTCAGTCTCCGTTATAACAACAATTAATACTGAAAAAACGCTTGGCCGGATTTTTACTTTGATGTTAATTACGTAGATAGATTTAATTAAACCTTGAGCAGACATTGAGCTTCTTTCACATGGACACATTTCCTGCTGGAATAGGTAGGTAACGAGAAAAGTAAGTATTTGAAAGCCTTTGAAATTAATTTGGTCGATAGTATAGTAATTAGCACACGTTTTACACTCGACAAATTGTGGTTTGTCAACGTTTGTCCAATATACCGTTAACATTTCGCAGTCTCATAATCTTGTGTAATTACGCGCTGACCTATATTTAGATGACGCTGTTTGCCCTGCGTTAAAGCGATTATCGTTTGACACATGCTTTATGTTAACGTAATTGCTAAAATTATAGACTACATTTTATATCCCCATAATTTTTGCTGTTGGATGTGACAAATAAATTGTTAGGTAGGTCATAAGTCTTGTCACACAATAAATCTCAGCTTTGCCTTTTTATAAATATTAAATCTCTGACCAACAAAAGAATATTGTTGGATATGCAGATGTCCTTTAATTTTAAAGAACATAAATTAAACAAAGTCGTAGGTATTACTGTTTTCAAAATAAGTTAAAAACGAGAAGGAGCTTGAAAAGGAAGTTATAAGATTTCACTTACTTACTTTGTGTCATTTATTTCATGGCCATAGAGGGTTGACATCATGCAGGTTATAAGTAATTAAGGTTTTAGCTCATGAGATACAAAATCACCTGTCCAATCACCACAGCAAAGGTGTTTCTGGGTACCTACTAACATCATAGGGTCCTCTTTTAATGCATAACACAACGAGAAGGACGTAGTATTATAATGGTTTCTACTGCTACTGCACTCAACATTATAGTGCCTAAGATATACTTAAAACACGCAAACGTGTTTTTGATGGTTTGCAAAACGACCCACACGCAGCACTCACGCTATATACTCATTCACGGAACGTCTCAGCATAATGTCTCATTCTCCAATATATTCTCATGCATTATCATCAACGTCCTGTGCAATAATTTACACGTAATTGGCTACCAAACGATTCCAATCTCATTGCAAAACTTGACGCACTGTACATGTCAAAACCATAGTTTGTGCAACTTACGCAGTAGGTAAAAGCATCGATCTGTCAGACTATTGCGTGACGGTTTAAAGGCCACATACTCGTAATCACATTAGTACATTTCACGACAGCCATACGCGTCAAGGCTATGAACGAAATGTATTATCCTTGGTCTTATCTTCCTACTTTTTCATAAAAGTATTTATTACCTAATCAGCAACATCAAGTATAAATTCATGATCCTCCACTCACTGGCTGTACAGTTTTTTAACTATATACGTATTTAATACTAGCTGTTGCCCGCAGCTCCACCTGCGTGTTACTTTAGATCTACATAACATTTTTATTTATGAAGCGAATGAAAACCAAACTGCAAAATCAAATCAAAAATTCAAATCGGTTAAGCCGTTTCTGAGATTAGCGTGTCCAAACATTCAGACAAACAGAGAAAAGTTCTAAAAACCATTGTTTTGGGTTTTATTGCGTTCATAAAGCCCTGCTACAACAGTTTCTCTATTAATTCTTCTATAATATTCTCTATTATACCATAAAAATTCATACGAAAATATGAAAATATGAAATATTATTTATTATCTAGAGGGGCTCGTGGTCTAGTGGTAACCGACAATGTTAACACATTGCAAAGGTTAAGCGACATTGAGTCAGGCCGGTCTTAGGATGGGTGACCATTGCTTAAGACACTGAGACCCCTCCGTGCCTCGGAGAGCACGTTAAGCCGTCGGACCCGGTTGTCATACGATCATCTATGGCAGTCGTTAGGGGTAGTTGGAGCCCTAAATCAAAAATCCGACCGGGCTAACTACAGAACTTCGTTGTCGCCTATGGGATGTGGAGGTCAGATGGCAGTCGTATCACGGAAAATATCGAAGTTCAGCCGAATCGCAGTTAGACTGGAAAGCCGACCCCAACTGCGTTGGGAAAAGGCTCGGTAAATGATGATCTTCGTCGTATGTGATAGTCCATTGAATTGTATCTTATTGATATTGTATCTTAAGTTAAAATATTATAGTATCTTAGCCGTGTGCAGCGCCCCTTAGTGAACTCCACTGCGGGTGACGTAACCTGTTCTGAAGAGCTCTTCAATCTGATCCCACCCTGTTCCTTCCGATCCCGAACAACGCGTGCCGGGCAGAGATGCCACTCCCACACAGTGGATAGCATGTTCGCGAGAACCCAACTTTTTAAACGTTCGTTTCTCTACCGAACAATAGTGGCCTGGAACGCCCTGCCTGTGCACGTGTTTCCTCCCACATATAACCCTGGGTTCTTTAAGCGCAACGTGAAGAGTCACATCAGTAGGCCGTCAAGTTGAGGGCCACTCTCTATGGTATTGTGTGCTGTGAGAGTGGCCCACAATCGCTAGACGTCGTCTACACGACTTACCACCAGGCGGGCGGCGTCAATTTGGCGAACCCAATATAAAAAAAAGAAAAAACCTATGACAAACTTATTATTTGCGGTTGGTATAGTTATCGGGTCTAGGGATCGAACCGCAAAATTAAGTTTGTTTTTTATTGTATATACTTTTCCGGGATAAAAAGTACCCAGCGTGGTGCCCAGGATATTAAAGAATAATTACATATACCAAGTTTCATCGTAATCGAACCGGTAGTTTTGTTTTTGCGTGATGCCTGAACAAACAGACAGACAAAAATTTTTTAAATCACATTTTTGGGTTCAGTCTCGCTCTATTAACACCCCCTGCCATTTATTTTTTTGATATTTTCAATGTACAGAATTTTAACTTGTACAGATTTATTATAAGTATAGATGATACATATAAATATGATTAATCATCATTCACCGAGCCTTTTCCCAACTCAGTTGGGGTCGGCTTTCCAGTCTAACTGCGATTCGGCTGAACTTCGATGTTTTCCGTGAAGCGACTGTCATCTGACCTTCACAACCCATGGGCGATATCGAAGTTCTGTAGTTAGACCGGTCGGATTTAGGATTTAGGGCTCCAACTACCCCTAACGACTGCCATAGATGTTGGTATGACAAGCGGGACCGACGGCTTAACGTGCTCTCCGAGGCACGGAGGGGTCTCAATGTCTTAAGAAATGGTCACCCATCTTAAGACCGGCCTGAGTCGATGTTGCTTAACCTTTGCAATGTGTTAACATTGTCGGTTACCACTAGACCAAGAGCCCCATAAATATGATTAATAAACAAATCAATAATTTATATTTAACAAATTATTAATAATAAGAAAATAAAATAATCACATCTTATTTATCGCGTGGCTTGTGCCAAAGTGAATATGCTCACATTTTTGAGAAAGGACAAACGCGTACCTATATATTTTCCGTTACCGAGAATAACTAGTAGCAATGGCACCTTTTTTTGTAAAGAAATCCCACTAGAAACTGTATATCTGTATAATATATGAGTATCTATCCCTGTTAAGCCTGTTATGTTAATCCATCAGATAAACTAAAAATGCTAGTATAGCCGATTGATTACTAAGCTACGGTCCTTTCATAGCACGGTTATACATAACCGGTACTGAATCATAATTTGTTTGTGTTTTTTTCCTTCACATTAAGAAAGAAAGAAAGAAAGAAAAGACGTTTATTTCACAAACACAGAGGCGACGTAAACAAGATTCACATTACAACAAAGTAAAAAATAAAAACCATTTAAGAAAGGTCGTCGGTGACAGAAATTATGCATAGATTTCATTATTCAGGGTCAATCAAGATGTGAGGATTCTAAGCCAACCTCATCTGCAAGTTCACCTGCCGATTAACGGATGAAGGTCTAACAAACCCGTTAGTGGCAATAGGCTCGCCCCTATAACGTGCGATAAACAGCGTTATCTGGCGAAATGTTGGTGCAAAAGATGCATTTCGGACATGGGAAACAGGTGTGACTTATCAAAGGCAATATCGTCCATACATGATATTATCTTGTCGTACACAATGTAGAGGTTTTTTTTTTGTTTTTCGAGTAAATAAATATTCCCAGAAGGAGGGTATTGAAATGGCTACGTGCGACTGACATATTTATTTTTGCTAATAATAAACAGAGGCTGCCCAAAATGTTTTCAGGAATCTTTAGCGTCGCACCAATTTGTGATATTCTTTCCAATTTAGAAGGTATTATTATCCTCTAATGATATATAATACATTACAATATGAAAGTCTGTTAAGATGTTTGGATGTTAGTATGTAACTTAATCATACCTAAAGTACTGAATAGGGAATAGTACTATGTAGGTACCTAAACCGTTACATAAATTTGGATGAAAATTATTATCACACAGCTCAAATCCTGGATTAACCCATATATAGATACAGGTAATTTGTTCCTTCGGGTTTTGGGAGATAGTTAGGTACCTAACTGTTTCAGGTGGGCAGTGAGCGTCAGCAAGTAGGTAATAGTTCAACCTGAGTGCACCTGCTGCCACCTGAGTCCTCCTAGCTCACAATCTAGACAGATCTATTATACAATAAACACTTCTCCCACTTTGCCTCTTAGACCACTTTTATATTCACAAGTTTAGTGACAAAACTACACAAACCTCAAATAAGGTTATTGTTATAACGTTAACATTCACATATCCATCACAAAGTGTCACCTGTACCGCTATTATTTGTCACATGAGTCACAATGCCACTGTGACATCCCGAGACACCACATTCTTCCACATAAAATACGTATTCACATCACAGTGATATATCTTGCATATACAAATATTTCATGGGCCATAATGATGCTTCATTTTTCCTCACTTCAGTCCATTTCAATACAGATACCTCTTATTTTAACGAACCCTGAAGGACACTCATCCCCTGCGAAAGCAACTCGATCATCCGTATTATTCAGATCAGTTTTAATTCCATCTGGCACTGGATCAGGTCCAAATTTTGAATGTAATAATTTTTTTGTACAATTCTTATTATTACAATTACTTGTGGCGTTACTCACTTTTCCTGTGTCGCCATTTTGCAATTTATACTTCTCATATTCGTCAGGGAATATTATTCGCATATCGTCTATAGGTTTGGATGGTTCCTGCAGGTCTTTTGCCAGCAATACAGGTAATATAACGTCTAGTATTGTAAGTATGATGATTTTCTTCATCATAATAATTAATTTATACAAGGTGCAACCGGTATACGAGGCGGTCACGATTGCGGTCAGCCGCGGACTGGTTGCTAAGGCACTGTATTATTGCAACCGTTATGAGAATTGAGAATAGGTTAGGTACTGGTTTTCCACTGGAAATACCTGCTTGTAACCAGAAACGCCCGGCAACGGACGTTAGAGTGGCCGCAGCCTGAAGCCGAGGGATTAAAAAAAAAAAGGTACTGGTTTTTGATGTTTTGCGACGTAAGAACATGTGACTGGGCTGTAATGATGACGGAACTGTATAAAAGTAGGATACATTTAGTAATTGAACAGGTTTTGAGATATACTCGTACTTACTTACCCACAATAATATTATGACTACTATTTATGACACAAGTGGACGCCCGCGATTTCGTCTGCGCAAGATTAGTTCTTCTAGTACCTAGCCTATTATGCTTGGACTTTTGAGATTTTCAACCGACTTCCAAAAAAGGAGGAGGTTCTTAATTCGACTGTTTGTTTTTTTATGTTTGTTACCTATGTCTGGACTGGGTGAACCGATTTTGAATTTTTTAAATGAAAAGTACTTCCCAAGTTGTCCCATTTCAATTTGGTCCATTCGGACAATTATTTGGTCTCATTTCGGTAATTTGAAGTCGGTTGTTGTGTCAATTTTTGAAGTGTATTTTTAGGTACCTAGGTACCTACCTCCTATGTATCATCGGTCCTGGCTAATGGAATTTAGGTTCGGATTACACTATGGGTATTGGGTCTATTGTCCTTGTATACCAGTGTTCGGTTATGGCTTCCTAAAAGGTTCGCCTCCTACTACGCAGGACTAACAAACCTACTAGCAAAATGTGGGTTTGCAATACACCTCTGCCTACCCCGTTGGGATATAGGCGTCATAAATGTATTGGCGTTACTAATAAGTAGCCTATTTTCTTTTCCTAGGTCTAGGTTATTATTCGAAATTTCGTGGTTTAAGCGTGAAGGCAGAGAGAGAGGGAGTTGTCATCGCTGTCACTTTAAAAATATTTGTCCCCATAAAATAATTTAGTGTAAAAGACAAATAAGTGTATTTTCTTTGAATAACAAAGCAATTAAAATATTTGTTTCGAATTAGGTAGGTACTACCACTGGTAAGTTATCAGGAACATAATTTTCGGGCCTGTCGTGTTAGTTGAATTATTTTAAACTAGGTGGCGTTACGGGTAATGGTTCATAATATTTAAGTCAATATCTTTCGTTTTAGTCAGGAATTCCAGTCTAGGAAAATATATCTATATTTAAAAAGTTTTTCTACGATTAGATAACTAGTTTTCGGGTCTTTAAAACTCTAATTTAACCTTTTTTAATAAAATGTCAGCACAGCTCCACGGTACACGTGTCGGCTAGAATAAGTACTGCTATAAATTTGGATGGCGTTTGTTTTTCATCAATAACTCTTGCTAAAGCACAGATAGATGTCGCTGATATTAATATTGAATAAGCCCTATGGTTACGTAATTTTTGCACAATAGGATATTACAATAATATAGATACACATTTTCACCAATTGATACCTATTTATATTTATTTTGAAGCAACTTAATATAAAATCAATAATTAAATACTTACATACTTGTTTTGAATAAAAAAAAAAATAACAAGAAAAAACTGACTAAAAAACAGTCAAATTGAGAACCTCCTCCTTTTAGAAGTCAGTTGAGAAAATAAAGAATTTGTGAACAAAAACAAAAAATACTTTCCTAGGAATTGAACACGGATCATCTTTAATGTTTGCATCTATCCAGTGACATGCACCAACGCTAATCTGGACTTTAATTTGTTGGTGGATGATTCGGTAATAATATAAAATTTTATAGTGAATATTTATTGAGTTAACCCTAACAAGGCCTCTTTTAGCTCTTTCATCGTTCGTGTGACTGCTATATTATTATAACTAGCTGTTGCCCGCAGCTCCGCCTGCATGTTATAGCTTTCTTGATCACCAGTTACTGATTTATTATGTACTAGCTGTTGCCCGCAGCTCCGCCTGCGTGTTATAGCTTTCTTGATCACCTGTTACTGATTTATTATGTACTAGCTGTTGCCCGCAGCTCCGCCTGCGTGTTATAGCTTTCTTGATCACCAGTTATTGATTTATTATGTATAGCTGTTGAGCGATATTGTATCTTAAGATAAAATATTACTGAGCGAAGTTCAATCTTAGGCGACTCATGTATTTCGCATCTCCGCATACTCCTTCTAAACGCCTGAACCGATCTCCTTCAAACTTACCACAGTGATAACGTGTGGCGTGATACATAAAAAATTTAAAATCGGATATAACAAAAAAAAATAATCATAAATTATTCGAAAATTTAACACTTCGCTCAGTTTTTTGCAACAGCAGCATGCATTGCATACCTAGTATCTTAGCCGTGTGCAGCGCCCCTTAGTGAACTCCACTGCGGGTGACGTAACCTACGATAAACTTCTTACAGTAATCGGGTCTAGGGATCGAACCGCAAAATTAAGTTTGTTTTTTATTGTATATACTTTTCCGGGATAAAAAGTACCCAGCGTGGTGCCCAGGATATTAAAGAATAAATATACCAAGTTTCATCGTAATCGAACCTGTAGTTTTTGCGTGATGCCTGAACAAACAGACAGACAAAAATTTTTTTAATCACATTTTTGGGTTCGGTGTCGGTCTAGTAACACCCCTTTTTTTTTTTAATTCCGCGACCCAAGGCCGCGGCCGCTCTAACGTCCGTTGCCGGGCGTCTCTGGTTACTAGTAGAGGGTATGTCCAGTGGCGCCCGGCGGACTTTGACCACCTCTGTGGTCTCTGCGGGTGTTTGGTCGGGACGAGAATCCCGCGTCATTGGGGTCGGGTTTTATCCCGCGTCAGTGAGTGAATCTGGTTGCGTGCTATGGGGGCAAAGGCTCCGCAGCACGCAACCCTTCTAGCCTGCTTCTGTAAGGACGGTGGGTGGCGATCCCGCCGTCCTCAGGCCCCGATCATGGAGGACGATAGTCTTGGGCGTAGTCGCGTAGTCTGGGGCGGCCTGGCCGCCGACTACGGAACTCGGCGGGGAGGGTACGCTCCCTCTCCCTCCCGGCCGCCTCCTTCGCGAGCATGACTTGCTCGCAGAAGGACACGGCCGCGTTCCACCTACTCCCGCTGGATACCATGGCTTGAAGCATGGTCCCCAGCGAGAGGGTATCCACGCCCAGACCCACTACGAGGTCCCGGCGCTGACTCGCCCACGCTGAGCACTCCACCAACGTGTGGAGTGCGGTGTCGTCGTCGGAAACCTCGCAGTGTTGACACCGGGGTGTGACCTCACGATGCATGCGAAACAGATAGCTACCGAAGCATCCATGCCCGGCAACGATCTGCGTCGCACGGTACGTGAGGTCACCATGCTGCCTCTGCAGCCAATCGTCCATGATCGGTCTCACCGCCGCGATGATGGTGGTACCCCACTTGGGTTGCTCAAGTCGCACCCTCCATGACTCCATGAGATCCTGGCGGAGTTGGGACCGCTGGTCCTCGATTTCTCGAGACGCAGGCCTGTGGTCCCGCTCCAGCGCCTCCTTGCGCCATTGGAACAATGACGCAAGGGCTCTCGCTTCCAGGTCCCATGGAGGGGTAGTAACACCCCTGCCATTTATTTTTTTTGATATTTCAATGTACAGAATTTTCACTTCTTTAGATTCATTTTAAGTAGTATATAAGTATAGAAGAAAGCTGTTGAGCGATATTGAATCTTAAGATAAAATATTATAGTCTTTTAGCCGTGTGCAGCGCCCCTAAGTGAATTCCACTGCGGGTGACGTAACCTACGATAAACTTATTACAGTAATCGGGTCTAGGGATCCAACCGCAAAATTAAGTTTGTTTTTTATTGTATATACTTTTCCGGGATAAAAAGTACCCAGCGTGGTGCCCAGGATATTAAAGAATAATTACATATACCAAGTTTCATCGTAATCGAACCGGTAGTTTTGTTTTTGCGTGATGCCTGAACAAACAGACAGACAAAAATTTTTTAAATCACATTTTTGGGTTCAGTCTCGCTCTATTAACACCCCCTGCCATTTATTTTTTTGATATTTTCAATGTACAGAATTTTAACTTGTACAGATTTATTATAAGTATACATATGGATTATACAGGGTGTTGAGGGGGGTGTCTTCAGGTTGATATAACCCTTATGTAACACTCTGTATAGAGGTAGCCTATTTTCAACCGACTCCCAAAAAAGGAGGAGTTAAGGTGTTTGTTACCTCAAATCTTTTGACTGGGAGAACGGATTTAGAAAATATTTTTTTTAATTGAAACGGTCTAATTCCCAAGTGGTCCTATTTCAATTTAGTCCCATTCTGACAATAATTTGGTCCTATTCCGGTAATTTGAAGTCGGTCCGGTTGTTGAGTAAATTTTTGCGTGCTTTATTTTTCCAAGGGCGTGAGCAGAGATATTTTATGTGCACAGTTTTCGCCACATACTGCACCTATCTTCTATATTTATAATAAATCTGTAGAAGTGAAAATTCAGTACATTGAAAAAATTTAAAAAATAAATGGCAGGGGGTGTTACTAGACCAATACCGAACTCAAAAATGTGATTAAAAATTTTTTGTCTGTCTGTTTGTTCAGGCATCACGCAAAAACTACCGGTTCGATTACGATGAAACTTGGTATAATTATTCTTTAATATCCTGGGCGCCACGCTGGGTACTTATTATCCCAGAAAAGTATATACAATAAAAAACAAACTTAATTTTGCGGTTCGATCCCTAGACCCGCTTACTGTAATAAGTTTGTCGTAGGTTACGTCACCCGCAGTGGAGTTCACTAAGGGGCGCTGCACACGGCTAAGATACTATAATATTTTATCTTAAGATACAATATCGCTCAACAGCTATCTTCTATACTTATAATAAATCTGTAGAAGTGAAAATTCTGTACAATGAAAATATCAAAAAAATAAATAGCAAAGGGTGTTACTAGACCGACCCCGAACCCAAAAATGTGATAAAAAAACATTTTTTTTGTCTGTCTGTTTGTTGAGGCATCACGCAAAAACTACCAGTTCGATTACTATGAAACTTGGTATAATTATTCTTTAAGTTTAAAGGAGATCGGTTCAGGTGTTTAGGAGGAGTATGCGGAGTTACGAAATACATGAGTCGCCTGAGATTGAGCTTCGCTCACTTCGCTCAATAATATTTTATCTTAAGATACAATATCGCTCAACAGCTATATATAATAAAGCAGTAACTGGTGATCAAGATAGCTATAACACGCAGGTGGAGCTGCGGGCAACAGCTAGTATACAATAAACCAGTAACTGGTGATCAAGAAAGCTATGACACGCAGGCGGAGCTGCGGGCAACAGCTAGTTATTAAATAAGATTTTAATGAAAGTAGTATTTTTTGCACACACAATATACCGCCATCTATTACGTATTTTTCGCACACAATACACTGCCATCTATTAGGAATTTATCGAAAATTATTTAGATAGTCCTATAGATGCCTTTAAAACGTCCCCAAATCCTTCTATGTGATGGATCATCTGTACTAGTATAGTATTCTTATATCTGTGGTACTACATAACCCTCTACGGAAAAACTCGAAGGAGTTTCAAATTTGTCGTCAGAGTGGCTTGCAAATAGCAGATTTTTTTCACACATAGAAGATATTAAGTATCGTATTTTACCAATCTACACGATGTCATCATAAATATATATACCCTGTGTATTACCTGTGTATAAATGAACTGATACCTACATTATTGTCGAGTTTCATTAAAATCAGTTTAGTAGGTAGCTCTTGTGTTAACGAGTAGGTAACTACCAAAGGTCCAATCATAAATATATACAAACCTTCCCCTTTAGGAAAAGAACGCCATCTGGGGTCGCAAAATTAGTAGTGTTTTAGGAATTTACAAATTAGTATCAGTACAAAAACCAATAATAAGTACACACCTACTTAATTGATTAAGTAGGTAGGTACCAATCTTGTTTTGTCGTCCTATAGACTCAAGTCATTTATCTTTAGTTTTGTCTATGCATTGCAGACCGCTATTAATTTTAACGCCAAGAAATTTTAACCCAATAAAACAAAATCTATTTTTAACTTCTATGAGAGTGTTTAGCTGTTTGCATTTAAGTGAGATGTCACAAAATAAACCAACTCATTCTTATTAATGAAAATCATTATTTAAACCGTAACTGTTCATTAAGTCTTTAACTATTAGGTACCTAACTATTATAATATTTATATTATATTATCTGTGCTACTACATTACTAAGTAGGTAATATAGCACATACCTACCATAGTTTGGATGCAGTAACAATGAGTTAAAGTATTGTCACATACGGGCTCAACTCCAAAACAAGGCCTAATGTAAATTAAAAATAACTGGGCGGTACGACGGAACGTCGAAATAAATAAGACGGAGTGAAAGACAGGTTAATTGCATTACGGCATAAATAAATCACACCAATCGGAGGAATAGTTCCTTAGTTAAATAATTTGAAGATTTGAATTATTAAATTTGGGGCGCGAAATCCAACAATCGATTTTTTTAGTACTGTGAAAGGTACATTACTTTAATGTTTGATAACTCAAAAACTATAAGCTACATGTACCAAAAACTCTACAGCAAAGCACGTTAAAGTGTTCTATCTGCGTGCCAAATTTCAAGTCTATAGGTTTAAAATTGCGACCGGTACCGTGGCACAAAGTTTTTCGATTGAGACCAAGTATGAGGAAAACTCCGCTGCGCTCCGTCTCCGTCTCCGTAATATATAATACGAGTAGATTATTGTAAGTCCCTCGGAAAGCACGCGTCCTGGTTGTCGCGGTCCTGGTTGCCATACGATCATAACCGTAAAACAAAATCCGACTGATCTAACTTCAGAGCTACGATATCGCCTGTGGGTTGTCAGGTGCAGTCTCTCTTATCATGATGCTAGATTCTAGTGAACTATAATTAATTGTATCTTTTAACTAACATTCTTTTTATCATTTTTCGTTACGTGATATGTGTTCAAACTGGTTTTAAGAGTGAAACCCTAAAACCAATTTAATCTTCATTAGGTACATTCCTATTTAGTTTGAGCAACTGTATTTATTTCGAAACTTTGTTCGTATGGGGCTTCAAACTACTTCGTAACTTAATTAATGTTTGTTCCGTACCGGCAATTTGTAGGACAAACAAAACTTGAGGGATAATGGCTTGGTAAATATGTATCTATTTATTTGTCCAATAATACATAGATATTATGCATTAGCTTATTAAAATTGCAAAAAAATAAGGTACATAAATGTAAAATACCTACATGCATAATTGCTACTAGGCTTGCTACTCGTATATAAATATTAAGATAGAAATTTCATGAATATATACAAGGAACAGGTAAATTAAATTAAAAAAAAAAAACAAAACAAACTATACTATCTAAAACTAAAAACTAAAATAAATATGTAAAGCAGATAATTAAATTCGTTCTTAGTGGTTAGTCTTACTTCAATAGTTGGATAACTTTAACCTACTATCTGGGTATTACATAGCTAATTACGAGGGTAATTTGTCAAATTGTGCATCTCCTAATAAGTAGGTACAGTGCGTTAGGTTGTAAAATGAGATTCAGTGGAACAACATTCTATTATTATTTAAAAACTGAAATAGTACAATATTGTCTTTGAATATGACTGAGTAGTCAGGTAATTTTTAATTCACTATTTATAATTTTATACTGTCGATTTCTTGGTGGAATATCCTACACATTGAACAAAAATACATTTTACTTTTTCACTTATTTCTTGTTTTATACTGACCAGTTTCGCCTCACGGCATCAGAGACGTTTTTGTTTCTAAATGAATTTTGAATTTATTGGCGTGTCAATATGTCATATAGCATGTCATGTCATATTCAGACGAGGCCACTTTGTTATGACACTAGTATTTGTGAAACGTGTAACACTGATCTTTGAAACTTTTAAAAATTTGTTCAGTGACTTTAAAATACCACACAATTTGAGAAAGGACAAACGCGTACATTTTTCGTTACGAATACGTTTTTCGTTGAGAATAACTAGTAGCAACAGCACCTTTTTTTGTAAAGAAATCCCACTAGAAACTGTAGTTAGAGCGGCCGCGAGTTAGAGCGGCCGCGACCTTGGGCCGCGGAATTAAAAAAAAAAAAACTATAAACTGTAAATATGAGTATCTATCCCTGTTAAGTCTGTTATGTTAATCCATTCAGATAAACTAAAAATGCTTGTATAGCCGATTAATTACTGTTGTATTAATAAGCTACGGTCCTTTCACAACACGGTTATATAGGTACTGAATCATAATTTATTTGTGTTTTTTTTCCTTCCCATTATGCATAGATTTCATTATTCAGGGTCAATCAAGATGTTAGGATTCTAAGCCAACCTCATCTGCAAGTTCACCTGCCGATTAGGGGATGAAGGTCTAACAAACTTAGAACAAAAACCCAGTTAGTGGCAATAGGCTCGCCCCTATAACGTGCGATAAACAGCATTATCTGGCGAAATGTTGGTGCAAAAGATGCCTTTCGGACCTTCGGGGAAACAGGTGTGATTTATCAAAGGCAATGTTGTCCATCCTACTAATATTAAAAACGCGAAAGTTTGTGAGTATGTATGTATGGATGGATGGATGTTTGTTACTCTTTCACGTGAAAACTACAGAATGGATTTTAATGAAACTTTACAGTAATATAGCTTATACATCACAATAAAACATAGGCTACAATTTATAAAGATATTGTGTGAATTGTTCAAAATATAACGCGGCGCGACGGGAACGGGAAAAAATCCAAATTACCACGCGAACGAAGTCGCGGGCGACTACTAGTATATGATATTAAAGGACGCATAACTGGGTTATCTTGTCGTACACAATGTAGACGATTTTTTTTTTGTTTTTCGAGTAAATAAATATTCCCAGAAGGAGGGTATTGAAATGGCTACGTGCGACTGACATATTTATCTTTGCTTATAATAAACAGAGGCAGCCAAAAATGTTGTCAGGAATCTTCAGCGTCGCACCAATTTGTGATATTCTTTCGTAATTAAGAAGGTATTATTATCCTCTAATGATATCTAATATATTACAATATGAAAGGCTGTTAAGATGTTTGGATGTTAGTATGTAACTTAATCATACCTAAAGCACTGAATAGGGAACAGTACTACGTACCTAAACCGTTACATAGATTTGGATGAAGTTATTATCACACAGATCAAATCCTGGAGTAACCCATATATTTATACAGATATAGGTAATGTGTGCCTTCGGGTTTTGGGAAATAGGTAGGTACCTAACTGTTTCAGGTGGGCAGTGAGCGTCAGCTAATAGCTCAACCTGAGTGCACTTGCTATTGGGTTTTAGTATGAAATATAACAGTGTTCTCTTGCTTGAAGGTAATATTTATTGTGAAAACATCACAGGGTTAGCTTTCGTTTCTAATTAAATTCCACCTAGCTCACAATCTAGAATCTAGACAGATCTAAGATACAATTAACATTTCTCCCACTTTGCCTCTTGTCTCACTTTTATATTCACAGGTTTAGTGACAAAATATACATAAACCTCAAATAAGGTTATTGTTATAACGTTAACGTTAATATATCCATCATAAAGTCACCTGTACCACTATTATTTGTCACATTAGTCACAATGCCACTGTGACATCCAGAGACACCACATTCTCCCACATAAAATAGTATTCACATCACAGTGATATATCTTGCATATAGCAATATACCAATATTTCATAGGCCATAATGATACTTCATTTTTCCTCACTTCAGTCCATTTCAATACAGATACCTCTTATTTTAACGTACCCTGAAGGACACTCATCCCCTGCGAAACCAACTCGATCATCCGTATTATTCAGATCAGTTTTAATTTCATCTGGCACTGGATCAGGTCCAAATTTTGAATCAAATTTTTTTTTTGTACAATTCTTATTATTACAATTACTTGTGGCGTTACTCACTTTTCCTGTGTCGCCATTTTGCAATTTATACTTCTCATATTCGTCAGGGAATATTATTCGCATATCGTCTGTAGGTTTGGATGGTTCCTGCAGGTCTTTTGCCAGCAATACAGGTAATAGAACGTCTAGGATTGTAAGTATGATGATTTTCTTCATCATAATAGTTAATTTATACAAGGTGCAACCGGTATACGACGCGGTCACTGTTGCGGTCAGTCGCGGACTGTTGATGTTTGTTTGATTGTTGATGTTTTGCGACGTAAGAACATGTGCCTGGGCTGTGATGATGACGGAACTGTATATAAGTAGGATACATTTAGCAATTGAACTGGTTTTGAGATCTACTTACTTACCCACAATAATATTATGACTTCTATTTATGACACTAGTGGACGCCCGCGATTTCGTCTCTGCAAGATTAGTTCATCTAGTAGCCTATTATGCTTGGACTTTTGAGATTTTCAACCGACAGGAGGTTCTCAATTCGACTGTATGTTTTTTTTATGTTTGTTACCTTATATCTCTGAACAGGGTGAACCGATTTTGAATTTTTTTAAATGATAACTACTTTTTTTTTTATGAATTAATTTGAGTGCGATTGACCGCAATCTTACCTGATGTTAAGTAACGATGCGGTCTAAGATGAAGCACGCAAACTCAAATAATGCCTATTTACTCTTGCCTTGAAAATCCCAAGATTATATGTATCGGGAAACAATGACGCTGGAAGGGAATTCCATTCCTTTGCGGTTCGCATGAAAGAAGAAGCGATTCGAGAGGTACGAAGAGGTGGTATATCGACCACATACGGATGGAAACTCAGACCACGCCTTGATGTCCGATGATGGAATGGTGCTGGTGGAATTAATTCATGCAATTCCTGCGCACACTCTCCGAAATGTAACCTGTAGAAGACACACAGACTCGCAACCAGACGGCGATGGTCGAGGCTCTGAAGCCGGTTACTTATAAGCGATGAGGCATCGCTTATAAGTTTTCTGGCGCGTCTGTCAATAGCTTCCAGGGCCTCAAGCTGGTAGCGGGCGGATCCATCCCAAAGGTGCGAGCAGTACTCCATGCAGGAGCGAACCTGTGCTGAGTAAAGACTCAGCAGTTGATTCGAGGTAAAATATTTACGCACCTTAGAGAGGATGCCTAGTTTTTTCGAAGCTGTTTTAGCCCTGGATTCAATGTAGCTTCCAAAATTCAGGTTGGATGATAAGTCCACACCAAGGAGCTGGAGATGCTGAGTCACAGGTACAGGGACATCCCGGAAAGTGGGAGCCTTGGTGAACGGGCTCTTTTTGGCGGAGAAAAGAAACGCCTGGGTTTTCGTGGTGTTGAATGTGACAAGGTTAGCATCGCCCCAGTCACTGCCTGAAGGGTTAAATTGGTGCGTTCAACCATTGCCACTCTAAGATCGTCGATTTCCGGTTTTTTGGCCTTTGCGCTGGAGAAATATCTCTCTGCAACCGTGCTATCGTCCGCATACCCAAACATACCGGGTCTGAGCAGGTCGTTTATATGTAGCAGGAATAACGTTGCCGAGAGAACAGATCCCTGTGGTACCCCAGTGTTAATTGCTAATAGATCAGACGAGCAGCCGTCAACAACCACTCGAATAGATCGTTCCCTTAGGAAATCTGAAATCCAAGCACAAAGACTAGCCGGAACTCCGTAAGCAGGAAGCTTGACTATAAGGGCTTCGTGCCAGACCCTGTCGAAAGCCTTCGAAATGTCAAGTGACACAGCAAGTGCCTCACCATATCTTTCAAGAGCCTCACCCCAGAGGTGCGTGGCATACACTAGAAGATCTCCAGTAGAACGGCGTTGGCGAAACCCGTATTGCCGATCACTTAGGAGGTCATTGTCTTCGAGGTATGCCAGTAAACGATTGTTTATTACACGCTCCATCACCTTGCAGAGAATGGAGGTGATCGCAATTGGGCGGTAGTTGACAGGGTCTGCACGTCTACCCTTTTTTGGTACTGGCTGTACGTTAGCTACCTTCCAAGCTTTCGGAACTTTGCCAGCCCCGAAAGACATATGGAACAGGCGTGTCAGGATAGGAGACAACTCGGCTGCGCAGTTCCTCAGAACAATGGCAGGAATACCGTCGGGACCACTGGCTTTATTCACATCCAGAGTGCGTAATATTTTGAGAACCTCCTTTTGATGAATGCGGATTTCAGGCATTTTGCAATCACTAGGAGGTAGCTGAGGTGGTGTTTTAATACCAGCATCCAGCCGTGAATTTTCAGCAAACAGAGAGGCAAACAGATTAGCCTTTTCCACAGCTGTGTGTGCCAGTGTTCCATCAGGTTTCTGCAAAGGAGGGAGTGAGGATCGACAAAAGTTCGCCTCAACACATTTGGCTAGAGACCAAAACTCCTTACTCCCAGATGGGTAAGACGAGAGTCTGGCTCCTACGCGGCCAACGTGATTGAAGCGCGCCTTCATCAGGACCCTTTTGCAGGACTTGGCTGCCTTGTTAAAGGCTTTCTTCTTTTTACGCGTGTCCGGAGCTTTACGATTTCTGGCATCAACCCAAGCTTCATAAGCCGACTGTTTGTCTGCCTCAGCTTTCAAACAGTCAGAGCCAAACCAGGCCTGAGCTCTGATCCCAGATGGCCGGTCAGAAAACGGAATAAAGTATTCCATCGCTCGACCGATAACCCCGGCAACAGCAGACGCGTAGCTTGACGGATCGCCAGAAGAAAAGCAGACTGACAGCCATGGGTAAGATGCAAGGAAATGTCGCATCTCATCCCAATCCGCTGACTTGTATCGCCACACCCTCCTAGTGCCTCTAGGGCTGGAGACAGGTGGGGGACACAAAAGTATGGACTTAACCAGACAGTGGTCAGAACTGCCAAGGGGGGCTGATACTGACACTTGATATCGGTCTGGTTCAGTCGTCAGCAGAAGGTCCTGACAATTGGCCGTGTGGCTCTCAAGGACAGGTATTCGAGTTGCCTGGTCAACCAGCTGGCAAAGGTTCATAGACAAAGCAAACTTGTAGGCCTCTCTACCAGCATGGTCTGTTTTCTGGTAAGGGAACAGCTCGTGGTGGGCATTAAAGTCTCCCAGAAAAACGATTTGAGCGGTCGGATACCTCTGTTGAGCCACATCGGCGGCCTCACTCAGATGGTCAAATAGCCTAGTTGTCTCCTAATCTCCGCTGTGCGATCTGTATACACCCACATAAACAATTTTTTCGATGCCGGTGTCTACAAGCACCCAGATTGAAGAAGATGAGGGATCTTCTAAGTTACGGAGACGCCTGGCGCAGATGTCATCACGCACATAGAAACATACCCCTGCTTTTGAACGGAAGTTGTGCTCCGGGGTGTAGCCTGGGTATTTTAGGTAGGAAGTATCAGCAGGAGTTGAGATTTGCGTCTCCGTAAGCAAGAGCAGATGCGGTTTTGCAGCCTCAAGGTGGTGGTGGACTGGGACGAGATTGGAGTGCAGTCCTCGAATGTTAGTGATGTGCACTTTCAGTGAGAGGCCATGCATCCGCTGCTGAAACCTCATTTTCTTATATTGTTTCTGCATAACATTTTCAAGATCAAGGGAGGGAATAGGCAAAGAGTGGCAGTTATGTGAAGCACCAACCGGACCCCAACGAAAGTTACAGCACTGCCGCACGGTGAGGAAACCTAGCTTGGAGACCGCGGGGACGCCCGGACCCCCCCAGAATTGCCTGTTGAGGCCTCTCATCCGGTTGCCAACCGGCCCAACAGGAGCAACTCTGGGATTATGCACGCGATGGCGGAGCAGCCTTTCGCGGATGGCTAGTCCACAATTGGGCTCCCAACTATCGGCGGGCGGCCAGCGGAAAACCGTTTCTCCGGATCCCGCTGCCCTCCAAACTAAGCACCGCGTGCGGCAGTACTGCAAGGCACGTCTACGGTACACCAGAGGGTGCAACTACATAGACCCACTCTTAGAGGGCTGCTCAGGGTTCACAAGGTGGAACGCGCGAACGCTTGGCACTCTGACTTCAACCCAGAGGGTGGTGACCAGCCATGGCCGAAGCCTACCACCGGAAAGAGAGTCGCTCTTTAGCACCACCCGGGGGCCACGTGTAGGGACTCGAGGGTAAAGCCTACGGACGCGAGCGACAATTGGCCCCCAATTGTCCCATTTCAATTTGGTCCCATTCCGACAATTATTTGGTCTCATTTCGGTAATTTGAAGTCTGTTGTTGTGTCAATTTTTGAAGTGTGAAGGATAGGTAGGTAGGATCTCGTCGAGGATGGGAAGGATCATATTCCGGCTAATACAGTCACTGCCGACGGCTTTGGATGTTATTGCTAGAATACTCTTCTTAACATCACAAGCTGTAAATAGATCAAAGACAAATTGAGAATGGTTAGGAGTTGGGAGTGATGAAAGATAACGTAAAGTCTGCGCCTTAGTAGATCCATCAAAATGGGATAGGGCAGTAAAGTGCTGGTTAAGAGCGTTGACATCCATATCTTTGGGAATGGCTACGTGACGCGATTTCCCAACTCCAAAATTGCTTAGAAGTTTCCACAGCTTTGATGAATCACCACTTTGAACAGTGCTATGAACATATCGGCGTTGTGCATTCCTACACACCTTGCTGCAGAGATTTCTTGCGGCTACATATTTTTGTAAGTTCATTTCACTAGGATTAATTTTGTATCGATACTTTGCACCGGCTTTATATTATATTATATGTACAATACTTTCACTCATTGTTACTGCATCCAAACTGTGGTAGGTCTGTGCTATTACCTACTTAGTAATAGCACCTACCACAGTTTGGATGCAGTAACAATGAGTTAAAGTATTGTACATATGGGCTCAACTCCTAAACAAAGCATAATGTATTTTTGGGTGCAAAGGGGCTCTACCAACATCTTTAGGGCCCCAGCAACCTCACCTGCTAGTGGCGCACCTGCTGATCAACGGACGAGGCTCGTTAATTTATGGTACCTATGGAGTGGCTTCGGCCCCTACGTGGGTACCAGGTGGTACAACAGTGTTGGTTCGGGGGGGTACCACCGTGCAGCTGTGCTAAAGCCCCCCAAGTAACCCAGCCCAGGCTGGGTTGCGTTACAACGCGTGCCGGGCAGAGATGCTACTCCCACACAGTCGATAGCATGTTCGCGAGAACCGAGCGTTTTGAACGTTCGTTTTTCTGCCGAACGATAGTGGCCTGGAACGCCCTGCCTGTGCACGTGTTTCCTCCCACATATAATCCTGGGTTCTTTAAGCGGAGCGTTTTTTTTTTTTATTTTTTTTTTATATTTAGGTCGTCAAATTGACGCCAAAAATTTGTTCAGTGACTTTCAAATACCACACTAGTCAGTTTGAAGCTATGATAAGTTTAAACAAATAAGAGTACATGCCACTGGTCTCAAGGTTTGTTGTTTAAATAAATTTATTTGTTATATTGTATGGACCAGTTATTATGTCTGAAAATAAAAAAAAAATGCTCCAATTATAACGAAATTTATCTGGGACAAAACTGAGGTTAATATTTTATCCTTTAAAAAATTATATCAACAATCAGGTTAATATTTTATATTTGCTGATTATATTACAAGTTATGATAATTGTATGCGCTGGTTCTAGCGGTGCGGGTTTTAGTGGACTGTATTTGCGGGGGATTATAAAACAATCGAAAAATTGAGATTAAAAAGAAAAGGAATTAGGATCTAGGACTCACCTTCTGCTGTTTCAAAGGGGCGCTCGTATTTTCTGCTTTACTTACTCCTTCAGGGCTGGCCAGCTCCTGTTTCCTGTTCCTTCACTAATTATTTAATCTCAAATCTTGAGACAAGATGCGGGAGATTGTTTTAAAGCGGTGTATAAAAAAGGCGGTTTTAATTACGTAAAAATACGTTGCGGTTGTATGACTCGACGAAATTCAAATTGCAAGTGAAGAGATTTGCACCTGTCAAATCTTTTGTTCTTCTGGGAGCGGTAAATATATCCATCTCGCTCGCTTCTGTAGGCTTGAGGTGAGTTGGAGTGAAATGAGGGATATGGGGTCCAGGTGGGAGGATTATAAGGACGATTACACACGTTACGTGTAAAGGCTGAGAACACATTGGCGCAAACATCCTCCCGGCCCTTGATGATACGTAGTATTATCAAAGAAAGCGGTAAAAATATTTAAACTAAAATTAAAGTGTGTAAAGTATACATGAATTACTTAAAACTATCATAACCTACCCAAACCAAGCTAAATTTAAATTTATTTATGTTGCATATTATACTATTGTGTAGGTAATGGGTAGAGCTTAACCTTAACCACGCGGACTTGACCATCTTTCCCCGGGTAAAGTTCCTGTATGATGCCGAGGGGCCAGCGGAGCGGAGGCACATCGTCCTGATGTAGCAGAACGACAGTACCCAATTTAACATTATCTGTATTGGTACACCACTTCTGGCGTACTTGTAAAGAGCTAAGATATTCTAAACGCCATCTCTTCCAATAGCTATTGACCATTTGATCTAGCAGCTCCTTACGAGAGCGTAGAGACTTAGTTTCCGTGGAAAGAGGTACAGCGGGTAAGTATGTTAAAGGAGAAGCCATAATAAAATGCGCGGGGGTAAGAGGCTCCGGAAATGGGTCCTCAAATAAGACGCACAGCGGTCTAGAGTTCAAAATAGCTTCGATTTGAGTTAAAACGGTTAGCAGTTCCTCATACGTGAGCAACTGTGAGCCAATCACGCGGTATAAATGTAATTTAGTGCTTCTGATATTTCCTTCCATAAGCCCAGCCATATGTGGACTTCGGGGGGGGGATCATATGCCATTCAATGCGATGATCCGTGAGTAAATCATTGATCTGAGATTTGGCTCCTACAAAATTTGTTCCGCTATCGGAATACATATGCGAAACAGGGCCACGTCTAGATATGAATCGTTTAAATGCGGAAATAAATATATCGGAAGAGAGATCAGTAGCCAGTTCTATATGAACAGCTTTAGCTACCAAACAGATAAACAAACTAATATACGATTTATGACTTCGTTGTCCACGACGACGACACGGAGTTATACTTATAGGGCCAGCGTAGTCTACACCCGTATGAACAAATGCTTTAGTTTCCTGTACGCGATACGAAGGTAAGTCAGCCATTTTCGTTTCAAGAGCAGACGGTGCGTTTCTAAAGCAAAAATTACAAGCGTGAACGCGTTGTCGGATAACGTTTCGTGAAGACAAAATCCAATACCTTTGGCGTAATAACGAACTCAAAACATTTGCTCCCGTATGACAATGCAAGCGATGAAAATAATCTATTAAAAGGTGCGTAACATGATTATGCTTCGGTAATAATACGGGATGTTGAGTTTCATACGGTAAGTTACTATTGGACAACCTACCTCCTATTCTTATAATGCCATGTTCATCAATGAATAAATCTAGTTTTTTAAGTGGTGAGGCAAGAGCCTTATTAGTTGTCAAATCTTTAATCAATTGGGTGAAATTCAAACTCTGCACAGAGCGGATTAGATATCTTTCAGCTATGTTGAGCTGAGATGCGGTAATGCGGACACTACGAGGTAATATTTTTGTAAATATTAAAATGTAGGATATAATGCGGAGAATCTTACTCCAGGAAGAATATTTCTGAGCCAGGTCATAAATAAATTCCTGAACTACGGCATTTGCCGTGGTACAAACGAGAGCTTTACGTTTAAGCTCAGGTAAGGTTTCACACGCTTCGGGAATGAAAGGGGCTATCGGCCAGTTACATACCGGGGTGGAGATCCAAGATGGACCATGCCACCACAGCGGGTGCGCTAATAACTGTTCAGGCAACAGACCTCGAGATAAACAGTCACTGGGGTTCTCTTTCCCACTGACATGATGAAAATGTCGCGGATGGAGGTTTTCCTGACATTTCGCGACGCGGTTACTGACGTAAATATCCCATCTATGCGGTAAAGAATTAATCCATGAAAGTACTATTTTTGAATCGGAAAATGCGAATACATTTTCTATGTTCGAAATGGGCTATAAGTTTCGTTTACCAATCGAACCAATTTTGACATCAGCACGGCGGCGCATAGTTCAAGTCTCGCCAAGGAAACCACCTTTACCGGGGCGACCTTGGACTTGGCACATATTAAATTAACATGTACATTTCCAGCAGTGTCAGTTACATGGAGATACACAACACAACCGGATGCCTTCATGCTTGCGTCCGCAAACGCTACAATATTGGTGCTACAGCCAATTGTTACACCTAAATGACGCGGTATTCTACACTCGGTAAGAAGCGGTAACTGTTCGTTAAACTTATGAAACTGTGTGAGTATGTGGTCAGGCAACGGATCGTCCCAACCAACTTTGAGTAACCATAATTCTTTAATAATGAGTTTCGCGAATAATATGACTGGTGCTGTGAAACCGAGTACATCCCATAGACGTGCGATGCTAGATAAAATAGTACGTTTAGTAAATGTTTCCTCTATAGGAGAAGCAGAAAATGTAAATATATCCTGAGTGGGAAGCCATTTAAGGCCCAAAACCTTCATATTTTCCTTATCAGAAAAATCAACGGAGGCTCGATTTGATTGCGGTACAGAAGCTAGCACTTCAGGTGAGTTAATAGCCCACTTAGTTAAGTGAAAACTCCCGGCCTTAAATAAGTCGATGAGTTCTCGAGAGAGTGATTTTCCTTCTTCAACCGTTGATACAGAAGTAGTTAAGTCATCCATGTAAAGCTCGCGCGATGCGACAGCGGCGGCGCTCGGAAAACGGTCCCGTTCAGCTATCGCTAACTGGCGTACGGTGCGCAGGGCCAAGAACGGGCTACATTTCTCGCCGAATGCTACACAATTGAACTGATATTCGCGTATTGGTTGAGATGATCCATCTCGGAATAAGATTTTTTGATACTTGCGGTGCTCAGGTATGAGACGAATTCTGAGATACATTTGCTTTATGTCAGCGATTAAAGCTATCTCGAATAAGCGAAAATTAAGTAATAGGACAAAAATGTCCGCTTGAAGGTTAGGCCCGGTATGAAGAATATCATTAAGTGAAATACCATTGTGGCATTTAGCACTAGCGTCCAGGACCACACGAACTTTCGTGGTTTGTTTGTCACGTCGCACAACGGCATGATGCGGTATAAAATACCCCTGCGAATAATCCTCGCTGACAGACGGGACTTCGGAGAGATAATCATTGTCGAGGTAGTCTTGTATGACTTCATTATAGCTGGCTCTCAGCTCCGGGTCCTGTAGCTTGCGCTCCAACGACAGCAGGCGGCGGACGGCAACTGAGCGAGAGTCGCCTAAGTCAGACGGATCTCGACAGAAAGGTAACGCGGTGCAATATCGACCAGTGGAGTCACGTGACACGGTTGAGGTATAAATATCCTCGCACTGGCTTTCCTCAGGGCTTAGAAACCCTTTGGATGATATTTCTTCCATTTCCCAGAACTTATTTAAAGTCTTATCAAGATAATGGAGGCTCTTTTCGCCCTTAAAGCTGGTGATTTTGTGCTGGTGAAACGGTTTCAATAGCGGACGGTGACGGGGGGCATAGGACCCGACCACCTAGTAACAAATGCGGGAACAGCTGAGCGCCGAGTATTAATTCAACCTCACTGGGAACATTCCACAGTGGATCGGCGAGCGGTAGATTCATTAAATGCTGCACTATTGCAGTGTCAATATACTCCGAAGGCATACGGTCGGTTATGTTATCCACAACCAAAGCGGTAATATTATAAGAATAATTTTTATTTTTAGCGGTTACAAGCAGCTGTACGTAGCCACGAACTGCTTGTGATGCGGATCCGATGCCTTTAATAAAAGAATTGGAAAGCGAAATAGGTTTAATTTTAAGCCGTTCACAACAGGCTGCGGTAATTAAGTTATTTTGAGAGGCGTTATCAATTAAACATCGTACAGAAATGTTTTGTTTAAATTGATTTAAAATATTAACTTGGGCGGTTGACAAAAGAATCGCACAGTGCTGTCCAGTCCCATAGGCGCATAGCGACACTGACGGCGTAACATCTACCCCCTTGGGCGAGGCTTGGAGTTGTGTGTGAGACGCAACCTCACTACGAACAACCGGCGCTGGAGTGGCAGCTAATGATTTTTGTTGATCGGAATGGCTATTATCAAAATGCAACAAAGTGTGATGATTCCTTTTACATGATTTGCAATTATATGTTGACTTACAGTGTAATGCGGAATGAGATAAACTTAGGCAGTTTATACAACCTCGCTTGGATTTAATAAAATCAAAACGACCCTTAGCGGGGAGTGATTTAAATGTTGAACATTTATATAATTGGATAGAAACAGGCGTTACTTGGCGAAAATCCATGACAAAACAATGGTAAGTAAAATGTTTTTAAGAAAAAACCTTTTAAATTTATATAATAGCATTAATTTTTCGCAGAATCAAAAGGACAACAAAACGTCGACAATTGTTTCGCCTCTAAACGAGGCATTATCAAGACTGTCTCAGAGAGAACAGCTGTTCTCTAAAAATTAATGCTATTATATAAATTTAAAAGGTTTTTTCTTAAAAACATTTTACTTACCATTGATTTATATAATTGTTGATGATCAGATTTGTTACACATACAACAAAGCTTGGCACTCTTGCTATTACTAACAACAAATGTGTGCGACTTGTTTGTGCCTTTAGTAGTAACATTAGGCTGCTGACTCACTGATCCGAAACGCGAGCGGCCCGTTTGCAGCGATGACGACGCAGCGGTACGGTCTAATATTTTTACTTGACTTTTAGTGAATTCTATAAAATCCTTATATGAAGGAATTTCCTTATCTCTGATAAACGTTTCAAAAGCAAGTGCGGTAGCAGCGTCAATTTTACGCATAGCCATATTTAACAAAATAAAATCTTTCACGTCGCCAATCTGTAATAACTCTAAAGCGGAAACTGCGGCGTCGAACGTTTCGACGGATGAATTTAAAGATGACGAATTATTCGTCGCGGGTTTAATATTAAATAAAATTGACAAGTAGTGACTCCCTAACGCTCTTTTATCTTGGTATTTCTTAATTAAACTTTGCCAAATAGGTAAATAATTTTCGCCCGATGGCACAACGCCGGCGATTAGTTTTATAGCGGAACCTGTCAACTTACCAGTTAAGTATTGAATTCGTTGAGAATCAGATAAATTTTCGTTCAAGTGTATATTAGCCCTAAAAGACTCATAAAATATAGACCAATTCTCAATTTTCCCATCAAATGAAGGAATATCAATAGGTGGTAATTTGACATTGGGGTGGGAACTCCGATCTGGACCCTGTGACGATTTCTTGGATGAAGAACTATCTATAATACGCGTTCGTATCCTTTCAATACCGGCATAAATATCCTCAAATGAATTAAGCCCTGAGTAGTTAGGTACAAAATCAGGTTTCAAGTCAAAACCGAGTTCATTAATGACGTCTAGATTCGTTATGAACTCCTGACGTATAACCGGTAATGTGCTAGAATCCGCCAGAAATGTCTCCACGGCACGGAGCTCAACGGTCCCTATAGGTATTTTCTTAGCGGCATCATGAAGTCTAGTCAAACGTTCAAATATCGCGTTGTTTTTTGCTTGTAATCTTACTATTTGTTTATCCGTCATTATAATCAGCTGACGAATACAATAGGTATATAACAACGGAAATAAATGCGGGATTTAAATATAAAATATAATGTAGGTATTAACGTAACACTTTAGTATCACCAAGTAACGAAAAGTAACTTTTAGATGTAGGTAAGCGGTACCACTTGGTCGAATCAAATGAACAATACAGTGAAAAAATGTAGGTATTTAAGTCGAATAGATTGCTACTTACGTTTGGATGAAACTATTTATTTGTGTAACACTTGTACTATGCCTCTTCCAGGGGGAACCAAGTATATCTTCGTAAGGAACACAAACTGCACAAATAGTTCATAATAATGCGGTAATCACACACCTCTCTGAAGGGGTAGGCAGAGATGCATTCACAATTTGCCAGTACTTTCCGTCCCACGCAATAGGGGGCAAGTCTATTGTCGTCACCGGGCACAATTATAATGGGTTATGTCCAAAATGGGCGAATGAATTTAATAAAGGGTAACAGCTATATTGAAATTTGGAAAAAGAAATTTGAAACCCGTTGCCTTGCGATGAATTGTTGATGAAAGGCAACAAATCTTACGTGCCAGCCGCTTAGGCACAGCCAATTAAAGTCCTGTGGGCGTCTCGGACTACTATAATGCGGTTATACTAACGTAAACGCGACGGTAACGTTAGTAAGTAGGTACTTATAATGTTTTGTCGACACAAAACACTATATCCCACGGGATTACGATAAAATTATTCTTGCCGTGGTGATTTGTACCAATACAGATTTGTAGACTAGTACGATATTACGGTTACTTTTATTTTAATGTGGGTACTTTGCAAAAAGGTATAAAATGACGACTTTACAAAATGCGGTAGTAATATGCACAAGTATGCCTACACAATGAATATAATAATGTTTTCAACACTATTAGCGAGTTTAGAACCTAAGTTATTTTGCGAATAACGAATATAAAATTCGGTTCGACAAGGACCAAAAGAATGTATGCGCTGGTTCTAGCGGTGCGGGTTTTAGTGGACTGTATTTGCGGGGGATTATAAAACAATCGAAAAATTGAGATTAAAAAGAAAAGGAATTAGGATCTAGGACTCACCTTCTGCTGTTTCAAAGGGGCGCTCGTATTTTCTGCTTTACTTACTCCTTCAGGGGTGGCCAGCTCCTGTTTCCTGTTCCTTCACTAATTATTTAATCTCAAATCTTGAGACAAGATGCGGGAGATTGTTTTAAAGCGGTGTATAAAAAAGGCGGTTTTAATTACGTAAAAATACGTTGCGGTTGTATGACTCGACGAAATTCAAATTGCAAGTGAAGAGATTTGCACCTGTCAAATCTTTTGTTCTTCTGGGAGCGGTAAATATATCCATCTCGCTCGCTTCTGTAGGCTTGAGGTGAGTTGGAGTGAGATGAGGGATATGGGGTCCAGGTGGGAGGATTATAAGGACGATTACACACGTTACGTGTAAAGGCTGAGAACACATTGGCGCAAACATAATCTAAGCACTTGAGAAAATGCCTGATCTTGAAAACACCTATCAAATAAATTTACACATTTGTTTATTTATTTATGGACACACAAAAAGATAAAACCGACATGAGCATACCGGAACAAATTGCAGTCGATGATGACGCCAAAGTTTTTTGCGATATCAGTATAGGAAATCGGGGAATTGTCTAGGACAACCGACGGAAACGACGACATGTCCAACCATGATCATCGCCTGAGACTTATTTGGATTAATAAGTAAACCACACGAACTAGCCCACTCACTTATAGCTCTGAGATCTCTGTTAATGGCAGCAATAGCAGTTCTGTGCTCGTTTAGGGTGAAATGTCGATATAGCTGCAAGTAGTCTGCATAGAGATTGTTTTTTAATTGTTATTAATTTTAGTTAAGTATAGATCATTTCGTAGTCTCACTTTTTCTTTTCATCTCAACTGCTACTTTTCAGAGCCAAAAAGTGAAAAATTTAAGTGAAACGTTAAATTTTTCAAGTTTTGGCTTTGATAAGTTCGCTTCGCTATACCAAGGCGACTTTTATATAAAAAGTTCTATTGTTTATGATAGGTAATATTTATAAAGTTAATACTAAATACTATCAGGCGTTACTTTTCGGAAGTCCATAGTTAAATTAAATAAATCTAACTGTAATCTGTACGTTCTTGTCTTAATGTCCAATTTCGCAAAGTGCATCCATGATTATGAGACGGAGGACGAAAGAAGGCATAGAGAGGGAACACGCCGGATGGATTTTCGGAGCACAGTATTGCCTAATCTCAATGTTGTCAAACACAGTGCGGTTTATAATTGTATTCGAGTGTTCAATAAGCTACCGGTCGAACTCAAAAGTCAAATCTACAAAAAAGAGTTTGCCACAAATTTGAAGCGATTCCTATTAAACGGGTGCTATTACTCACTTGAAGAGTTTTAGTTAAGGAGGTACAGTTTTAAGACAAGTATTTTAGTATTGTAAATAAAGTTATTAATTTTGGATTAAGTCTGCTATGCTATTTGTTCCGGTATGCTCATGTCGGTTTTATCTTTTTGTGTGTACATAAATAAATAAACAAATGTGTAAATTTATTTGATAGGTGTTTTCAAGATCAGGCATTTTCTCAAGTGCTTAGATTATGTTTGCGCCAATGTGTTCTCAGCCTTTACACGTAACGTGTGTAATCGTCCTTATAATCCTCCCACCTGGACCCCATATCCCTCATCTCACTCCAACTCACCTCAAGCCTACAGAAGCGAGCGAGATGGATATATTTACCGCTCCCAGAAGAACAAAAGATTTGACAGGTGCAAATCTCTTCACTTGCAATTTGAATTTCGTCGAGTCATACAACCGCAACGTATTTTTACGTAATTAAAACCGCCTTTTTTATACACCGCTTTAAAACAATCTCCCGCATCTTGTTTCAAGATTTGAGATTAAATAATTAGTGAAGGAACAGGAAACAGGAGCTGGCCAGCCCTGAAGGAGTAAGTAAAGCAGAAAATACGAGCGCCCCTTTGAAACAGCAGAAGGTGAGTCCTAGATCCTAATTCCTTTTCTTTTTAATCTCAATTTTTCGATTGTTTTATAATCCCCCGCAAATACAGTCCACTAAAACCCGCACCGCTAGAACCAGCGCATACATTCTTTTGGTCCTTGTCGAACCGAATTTTATATTCGTTATTCGCAAAATAACTTAGGTTCTAAACTCGCTAATAGTGTTGAAAACATTATTATATTCATTGTGTAGGCATACTTGTGCATATTACTACCGCATTTTGTAAAGTCGTAATTTTATACCTTTTTGCAAAGTACCCACATTAAAATAAAAGTAACCGTAATATCGTACTAGTCTACAAATCTGTATTGGTACAAATCACCACGGCAAGAATAATTTTATCGTAATCCCGTGGGATATAGTGTTTTGTGTCGACAAAACATTATAAGTACCTACTTACTAACGTTACCGTCGCGTTTACGTTAGTATAACCGCATTATAGTAGTCCGAGACGCCCACAGGACTTTAATTGGCTGTGCCAAAGCGGCTGGCACGTAAGATTTGTTGCCTTTCATCAACAATTCATCGCAAGGCAACGGGTTTCAAATTTCTTTTTCCAAATTTCAATATAGCTGCTACCCTTTATTAAATTCATTCGCCCATTTTGGACATAACCCATTATAATTGTGCCCGGTGACGACAATAGGCTTGCCCCCTATTGCGTGGGACGGAAAGTACTGGCAAATTGTGAATGCATCTCTGCCTACCCCTTCAGAGAGGTGTGTGATTACCGCATTATTGTGAACTATTTGTGCAGTTTGTGTTCCTTTCGAAGATATACTTGGTTCCCCCTGGAAGAGGCATAGTACAAGTGTTACACAAATAAATAGTTTCATCCAAACGTAAGTAGCAATCTATTCGACAAATTACCCAACTTTCGTTTTTATTCATGTGCATGAATAAAAACGAGAGTTGGGTAATTTGCATGTGGCGGAATATTTATATTTGGTAATATTTGGTGAAGTCGTGATTTGTTTCGTAATTATAGTTAGCTTTTACTACGTTTGCTATAGGTAGGTACTCAGCGCCGGGACCTCGTCGTGGATCTGGGCGTGGATACTCTGGAGACCATATTTCAAGCCATGATCTCCAGCGGGAGTAGGTTAAACGTGGCCGTGTCCTTTTGCGAGTAGGTCATGCTCGTGAAGGAGGCGGCCGAGGGGGAGAGGGAGCGTAGTTACCCTCCCCGATGAGTACCGAAGTCAGCGGCCAGGGCACCCTAGACCATCGACCTCCATAATCGTCGCCTGAGGACGGCAGGCTAGCCACCCGTCGTCCAGCGTCATGTGGGATTACACCCGACCCAACACCGTGATACGTAGGTGGCTAAAGTCCGCCGGTGCCACTGGAAATTCCTCCTGGTGCATATCAAAGACGTTCGGCAATGGACATTTGGGGCGACCACGCCCTTGGGCCGTGGACTATAATCTAGAAAAAGAAACCTATTGGTATTTAGTAAATGTGAAAGTTTAGAATCACCTCTAATAACTGGGATAGGATACTTTTCGTCCTGATAAGTGCTTAATAGATTTTAGTGCGATTGAGATTGGAGATCTAAACAACTCAAGCAGAGCCCGGAAGTCTACTACTAATAAATTTCATAAAAATATTCGATAACTTTAGATCTGTCCCAAGCCATCAAAATAGGATAAGATAGATCGATCAGCTCTGTGATTACCGTAATATCCTTACATCAATATTGCTACTTCAACATGTAAAAGATCAATGTTGTACGTTACAACTTATTGATCAAGTAACATTGTTCCAGCAATGAAGGCTGCCATCTTGATACAGCAATGGTACCGGCGGTATTTGGCGCGAATGGAGGTGCGCAGGCGCTACACGTGGACTATATTCCAGAACATCGAATATGCTGGCGAACAGGATCAAGTGAAGGTTAGTAATTTGCTACAAACCTTACTGAGGTAGCTGTAAGTACTGAAATTTTCTCAGACTTACTAGCAAGTTATCTCGATTTAATTTACAAGAAAAGGGTGGCCTCGAGTTTGTCTTTTTGCCACCCTTGTTTAGTAGTAATTTATTGAGCTTTGTGTGATCGACTTGAGTACGTGTCTGTTCTATCGGAACGAGGAAACTAACTTTTTGAACATTGAATAGAGCGTCCCAAAGGGACCTGAGAATTCTAAAGCAATAGGTAGGTAAGTACAGGGTTTTACTCTGAAAAATGTATGTTTCCTGTGGGACAAAAAAATATGTTGGAATCAACCTATTCATCTTCAAAGTTATTTTGTACATTTTCAAGAAATCCATGTCCACCGAAACTACGAAATTTATGTTGATGATTATGGGTTGTCTTTGCCTAAAACAGTAAACACATATAAAAAAATATTACCTATTCCTCAAGCGTGGTCCATGATAATAAAATGTGCAGAACGAACAAATTAAATTTTCGGTGATTAATGCTTTTATTTAAATTTATCGCTACGTACGGGCTGTCTAACTCGTAAATGGTTTACGGGGAATGAGATATGTTTGTGCTTACATACCTGTAATAAAAAAAGATTTAGGAGTTCTTAATATATTATAGTAACTTACCTTATCATTCGAACCATTTGGTATGAATCGCACCAGGACTCATTTTGAAGTAAGTAGGCGATTCGGACCATGGCGTGAAATGGCCAGACTTTTTCATAATAATAACTTCTACAAACAACAGATTTTATGAGATGACATTAATAAATAGGTAACCTAGGTACCTACTTAAGAAGTTTAAACAAAACTTGATACGAAGACGCGAAACCGCGTTTTATTTATTTACATGAAAATATCACGACTAAAAATTATTGCATGCTTATATATGTATGTTCACCTTAATACAAAAGAGACAAATTAATAACGAACCGAATTATACTTCATCGTAACTTAGTTCTTGATTAAATCACATTGAATTAGTGAGAGAGGGTCGGAACAATCAAGCTCGCGGCGAAGTGGCGTCCGTTGACTTTATTGTGCTCACTGAACACTTCACTGCGATCATTCAATTTCAGTGAACAATCCTACACATGGTCAAATCGAATTATCTTTTCGTTTAACTACATTGGCAAAATTATATTTAAATATCTCTTTGTTTATGAGGAGCTGCATTTATATTTGAAAAGAACCCTAATTTGTACCTACTAGCACAGAATAGGGAATAGTACTTACATACAGAACTTGCACTCCGACGTTAATTAAAGCACATTCTTTTGTTTACATAGAACATCATTCGAACGTTAGGGTTGTCCAGTAAAGTAAAATATATACCAGCATAATTTGACCCAGCATAATTTGAATATCAACTCTATGATCAATGCTGTGTCACAAACAAGAGACAACCCTAAAAGCTGCTACACACCGTGCCGGCGGCAGTGCCGCCGGGTTTATGCCGAGCGGCACTGCCGCCGGCAATACAAGCTGCCGACTGCCGGCCGCACATAGCCGCCAAGCATCATTCCCGTTGTGACAGTCATGTATATGAACTGACGCCGGCACCCCGCGCAACCCGCCGGCACAGCCAGGCGGCCGTGCCGCCGGCTCTGTGTGTAGCAGCCTTTACTGATTTACAACTTCAAGTTGTCGCTGACGTCACGTATTTTTTGCGGTTGTTAGGCGAGTGACATAGGCCTGCTACCAGTAATACGAGTAATATGGAAGACGTCTCAGGGAGCTTTATTAACAAGTTCTGTGTGTTGTAGGTACCATAGTTATTTTAATAATCAGTATGCAGTTCAGGGTACGTGCCTGATTATGCTTCGTGTAATAGTGGGGTCTTAACACTATACGTGGATTACAATTAAAGTAGATACATTTAGTAGATACGACGCGACTACAAAAGATATTAAACGACCCGTTTAATTAATAACACGCAAATATAAACGGAAATAATTGATGTGAATACCCTGACGTAGGTTATTGAAGCCTAATATACGCCTGTCTATGTCTTTCGGGTGGTGTAGATATGTGTGAATACACGATGTTACAAAGGTAGCGACAAGACAATTAGGTACCGTGAACTACACTGTGAGCTGGATAGGCTCCTGTCTGTCATTTAAAAGAGAAAATTATCCTTTCCTTGCCTGGTAGACTGTAAGAAAATAGTTTGAAAATAAACTTTCTCACTTTGACTATGACTGTCTCGGTCGCGCAGTGGTATGAGTAGAGTATGCGACTGCGGTCTCTGAGGTCCCATGTACGATTCCTAGTCGAATCAAAAATTTGTGTGATCCTCAAATGTTTGTTTCGGAGTTTGGGTGTATTGTATTCTACGTATAATATGTATGTATTTAAGTATGTTTTGCAGTCGTCTAGATCCCATTGCACAAGCTTATAGCTTAGTTTGGGTTAGATGACATTGTGTGAAAAAGGTCCAAACATATTTATTTATTTTATATTTACTTTTGAATTTGTATTGGTGTCGCATGGGAGTAGCGTATAATAAAAACAATATTCCTATATAAGCACGCTTGTTAGGTAATCCCCACTGTTACAGTTTCAAGGTCACATCTTAACAAGGTTAGTCATATAAATAAAACTCTATTTGACATATTAAACTGGTTTCTTAACGACCCTTAAAACTTGTCGCCATTCCTTGAAGTTCTTTACAAGTGCCATAATTCACTTTGGATGTATTACAGCAATAATGTCTCTTCTTCGGTATTATCGTTCCAAGATTAAAATAATTTGTTAACTTTATTTCATCAGGATAGAAATAAAATATAAATGAAGGAACTGAAATACGTAGGTCGGTACATCTTCAGTGGGTATCTATTGCTAAATGCAATAGAAGATGTGAAAATGGTTTCGATATGTGGGCTATAAACTAGATATATGTCACCGTAGGATTGTAAAAACCGTAAGATTGTAATCTCACTTGCATGATTGATGGAATGATTCTTATTATTGGCGGTTGGAAAAGAGTGGCCCGAGTTTTTTTTGCCAGGTTCTTCTTTCACACGCTAACCTCTAAAACTCACAATGTATGATTCAAAAATATGGGTTATCAGAAGAATTTTCTAATACATCTTCCAATTTGAGCCTTGTGAATGAATCTCTCTGTAGGTTTAGCAGTCTTTCGTCTCAATAAGCACATGCACATTATATCAAGTGGAAACGGCGGCGTTTAAACGTTCAATCTGTAAAGGATGGGATGTGATTGATACACCTACTTAGTCCAAGGTTCCTCTGGTTAGGGATGTTCTTAATTGTCGCTTGACCTTTATTAAGGACAGAGGATCAAGTGCGACTACAGTGGCTTTATTGCCTTATCGTCTTTACAATTTATTAGTTTCTACGAGATATATATTATATCTATTAAACTTAAGTTTATGCCTTAATTAAATACAAAAGAAGATAGAAAATTGAACAGGTTTATGTTTACACAAAATGTTCAAAATAATTATGTCTGTTTTATACAAATAAGGTAGAGAACAAAAACGACAGCTGCTTATGTAATTGGATGAGGATCTGGCAAGCACAAAACTTCCGTGTTAACGAGAATAGGCTCGCTCCTCTGTGGGATCCATAATGAATTATAATGGCGAAATGTGGGCGTACAATTGCCTCTGCTTAACCCTTCGGGAAACAGGCATTATGCATAATAGCTTCTAATATCCTGTATTTTGCCACTTTCCTGTAAAATATATTTCCTAATTGAATAACTATAACTTTAAGTACCAAGTGACGATATTTCGTCGTGTTTATGTAACGCATTCACAAAATTTTTATGTTTTGTTTCAGCTATACAACTTCTTCAACGCGTTATTAAGTCATATGAAGGATACCAATGGGCGTCCCTCCTCTGAGAAAACTTCGAGGACTACATCTGTTTGTAAGTCACTTTACCTTGGCATTCACAAACAATTGGTTACATCCTCTAAATAAATTATCATGTTCTTCCACTTTTTGTACAGAGAAATATGGTCTACAAATATTTAAAGGCTAATGATGCTGAAATCCTCTAATATTTAGTGTCCATATGGTTAATAAGATCTGGTTACATAGAATGCTACGGTATACAGTTTCAAAATTTTCAATTAAGTATACCGGTATTACAATGGTTCTCATGGTAAAGTATTATGCTAGGTTTGAACAGCAACCTTCGACATTGTGGCTGGCGTTGTATATTCCGAATGTTATGCGAACTTAACACATTTAAATAAAATACTTACAATATTGTTGGGGTTTATATTGAGGTTCCACTTAGATAGAGAAACTTTGATGCAACAAAGTTACTGGTGAACACTGCCCCTTCAGGTTAATCGGGGTAGTTTTATATTTACCGTCAATTACGGGAGCTGCTACAAAACAAGCAAAACGTGTAAATAAATCCCTGTGTAAGCAGTACCTAATTAGTTCCATTTCAATAGACCAGCAATCAGTAATCAGCAATAGTATACTACGGGTAATGATCTAATTCACCAGTTCGGACGTTTCATTTAATCCGGAGATCTAACGACTCAAGCATATAAAGTTATCTGTGTATCTACTGGAGAGTATACAAAAGTACTACATACGTACTACTACCATTACTAACATACATATGCACACTAGAGTTTATTGTGTTACTTACTTTGACACAGTTAGCTTTGGAACTAGATAAATATTGAATGAAATGTGTTTACTAAACAAACGGGTATATTTTTAAGACTGCATTGTTATTTTTGCTATATTGATTCATCGGCCTAGTGTATATATTTTAGGGCGTGACGAACGTTAAACTCTCGAAATAAAAGTAAAACTTACATAAATTATAGTTTTCCTTTAAAATTTTTTAATATCTTCTTTTATCGGAACTGAAATGAAGTTACGTTCTTTCTAGTCGGTGCAGTGTGTTCTATCGCATACACTGCAGTTACGGTTAGAGAAATCGAGTCTGATATACCTATAGGATTGCTAAACCTAAGACAGAAAGAAAATGTAGTGTTTTCTTTAAAGGACGTGATGGAGATACAGTAGATAAACATGTTACTCATTCCCACTATCCTCTTTATTTCTTTATATCGTGTAATGGGTGAGAAACACGCAACTCTGCGGGTTGTTCCGTAGCACATGTCGTGAACTGGTAACATAACTAACTGCTGTGAACTTTAGTGAACTATGTGTACAATGTGAACAAAAATGGGTGTTGGCTGTTTGAGGTCCTTCTTACACTAAACTTTTGTTATTTAAGTTGTGGCTGTGGTTCTTCATTTGTCTGTTAACAGATAATAGGTAACCAAGAATCTTGAATTTAACCAAGTTTTGTCTAGTGCATCAATATAATAGCCCAGACAGTAATCATGCTGGGCGACATAAATAATTGACTTCCTCACTCTCTCTAAATACCCACCCAAATTTCTCGGGTACAGTATTCAGCAGAGAAATTTAACACAAACTAAATGCATTAATGCATTTAGTTTGTGTTAAATTTCATTGCACCACAATTGTGGTGCAATGATCAATGCAACCTACTTGTGAATCACGGAATTACGGTACGATGAGCTCGAAATTAAATCAGTCAGTCTTCAAGGTATTGTGTTCTGAGCTTACTAATGAAATAATTAATAATAATATAATATATAAATAATTTTTAGACATTCTCACATCTAGCCCAAACTAAGCTATAAGCTTGTGCTATGAGATCTAGACAACTGATAAACATACTTATATATTTCTAAATACATATATATTATACATTAGAAAACACCCAAACTCCGAAACAAACATTTGTGCATCACACAAATATTTGATTCGACTCGGGAATCGAACCCGAGACTCCGGAGTCGAAAGCCGATGCACTACCGACCACGCCACTGAAGCAGTCGAAATAAATATGCTTTATTTGTATTCGGGTATACGTAGCTGTATATGTAACTAAAAGTGGATTGCTTGCGGTCTACAGTACAACAATGGCTGACTGGACATAATATGTGAACGCTGAAATCTGCAAACAATGTACGAGTCAGCTGCATTTGCGTTTTCAAAATTGTTGTAAGCACTTTCAGGGTTCCTTAATTCTGAATAGTATTAAATTATTGGGACTCTGAAATTACTAATATTGATTATAGTAGTCGAGCACTTAGACCCCATATTGGCTAGTATCAATATGACAAATATTGGACTGAAGTAGGCAATATTATTACGGTTTTATTATTGATACTAGTACTTAGTCAATAGGTATTATACTGTCAGTAATAACGTCGTCTGTTATTGCACGCAATACAAATGAAGTCGTTTACAATGTGCTCGTATATACGTGGTCACACTATAAGTTTTGCATAACTTAAAAAAACAACATGTTAAAACCAAAATATTATGTTTATTGCTTTTCAAAATACTCTCCATTACATTTTAAACATTTTTTTCATCCGATCGAACCATTTTTTAAAACAGGAGGACCACCGATCTGAAGGCATGTTTTCTACGTGCTGATTGAACGCTATCACTGCCTCTTCGGAGTTGGTAAAAGTGAAACCTCTCATCAAATGTTTGATTTTGGGGAAAATACAGAAATCACAGGGTGCTAGGTCGGGGCTATGCGCAGGATGGGTGACGAGTTGTACTTTTTCGGAAGCAAAAATGACTTTGTTTTGTTGGCCGTGTGTGAAGAAGCGTTGTCATGATGTAAGAGAACGCGGCTTTTGGGTCGTCTTTCGCGAACTTTTTCTAACACCCTGGGTAAATAAATGGTAGAATACCACTCGGCATTAACACTCTTTTGATCTTCAAGTGGAATTGTACAGATAGAACCCGTAGCTGAGAAAAAAAATGCGATCATTTTTTTACCAACGTTTCTCGCCTGCCTCACTTTTGTTGGCTTGTTCTCATTTTCAAACATCCATTCACAAGATTGCTGTTTTTTTTCGGGTTCAAAACAATAAATCCACGTTTCGTCTCCTTGACAATGTCATAAACAGCATTAGAATTTCCGTGGTCGTACTTCAGTAGTATCTGTGAGCACCATTCCATGCGAGCCCGCTTCTGCTCCGCTGTCAGTTCATGAGGGATCCAACGACAACAAAGTTTCCGAACTTTCAATTCTTCGTGTAAAATTTTCTGGATTTGACTCATACCAATCCCCAATAGTCCTCGAATTGTCTCATAGGTAATCCGCGGGTTTTCTTCAATTAACCGTTTAACAGTAGCCACATTATTTTCGTTGACGGCAGTTGAAGGCCGCCCTTCACGAAATTCGCCATGTAAAGAAACTCGACCTCTCTCATTTCAGCAAACCATCGCCTCACGGTGCTCAAACAAGTTGCTTCTCTCCCAAAAGCATTTTGAAGACGGGCGGCACAGTCTTGCGAAGAGAGAACTTTTAAAATCATAAAAAATCATCGCCCTTTAACATTTCGAATTTATTCCAATTTCGTTGCATACGTAGAACTTTGATGTGTGATAAAAAACAATTGATAATGATTTCCCGCCAATTGTTTTTTTTTATTACTAAGAAGGTTGCAACGTTTAAAAAAATATAAGATTCGAAATTCAAATAGTTCGGAGTAGCTAGAAGTGCAAAACTTTTAGTGTGCCCTGTATTTTCAACTTAATAGCAAACAATAGTGTCAGTAGGTATAGGTAGGTAATAAGGTAACTTTAGGGGATTGATGATGAAGTGACGTAGTTTATAACATTCAGTGTAATAATGTTTATGTTAGCTCTACATTTGTTTTTTTATTTTTTAGTGGAACAAGTATTTTCTGAAGAATCAGACGAAGGCGGAGGCGTGGAAGACACAGCGCCCCCTAAACCATCGCGAGGCCCCAATATAGAATTCCCGCTGCAAAGGAAAGATATAGACTTACTGATTGAGGCATTTAGAAAGAAAAAGGTAGGGTTAAATGTACACAATACATTGTTTCGTGTACTTTCTTCTATTGTTTTTGACGATGATTATGTTCCTTTTGTTAAAACATCTTGTGGAGTTTTCTTCGCTGAGATTTTATTTATTTATTTATATATGCTTCATTGTACGCCAATACAGTATTAGATCATACAAGGAGCTTAAAATTCTAGTAGCAGTACAATGGGGGCCTTATTGCATTCTCGGATCGAATCAAATATTTGTGTGATTCACAAATATTAGTTTCTGAGTTTGGTTATTTTCTATGTTTATTTAGTATGTATTTAGAAATATATATGTTGGTTTATCAGTGCCTCGGAGAGTACGTTACGCTGTCGGTCCCGGATAACCGTTCGTATGGTAACATACGAACATCTATGGCTACAGTTACGGCTATTTGGAGCCCTAAAACAAAATCCTACCGGTGCCGGTGTAACTACAGAACTTCGATATCGCCCATGGGTTGTGGGGGTCAGATAGCCGACCCCAACTAGGTTGGGAAAAGGTTTGGTGGATGATGACTGGTGGTTATATGTGGAACTGTTGCGTATGGGTGTACAAATGTTTATTCTTGCCCACCAGTTATAATAATTATGAAACTACGAAATTATCTATAAACTTAATACCTACCCACCTCAGAGTAACAATGAAAGTAGCTACCTACTTTCATTCTTATTTTGAGCTTGACTACCTTTCAAATAGTTTCTAGCTGTCTACAAAGTAAGTTGTAATAGTTGTTTATATATTTCTTTTAATTTAAACAACCTCTAGCCAGTAGAACTTGCAAATATTTATTTCAAACTGAATAGAACTACAAATAAATATATTTTCTAGCATCGTCTTCATCCTAAGCACGTAGGACAAATTCTAAAGGAGGCGGCTCAAGTATTGAAGAGAATGCCCAATATACACGTAGCGACCACATCTATCTCGAGCCAGATAACTGTGTGTGGGGATTTGCACGGAAAACTCGACGATTTGCTGGTTATATTCCATAAGGTACGATGTATTTTATTTCTTTTATTTTGTAGTTTGATAAACGTAGAGTAAATTATACATAACCCAAATGACTTGATATAGGTTACTTATTTTATTTATTTATTTATTATTACATTTATACATTTTACAGCCAATAAATGTATCCTGTAAACCTACACAGGTTTGTGCAGGATAAACCGTTCTCTTCTCGTTCTCTTTTTCATATAGGTAGATATTTAATACTGAAATACTTACCTACATACAAATAAACATTGTCTAACAGTTTAAAAGTATAAAATAAACAGTTTAAAAGTACCCATCATTAGTTATAAGTATTATCAGGCATATGTCACTCGCCTAACAATCGCAAAAAATACGTGACGTCAGCTACAACTTGAAGTTGTAAGTCAGTAAGGGTTGTCTCCTGTTTGTGACACGGCATTGACCATAGAGTTGATATTGAGGCATTAACGTCATAATTATTGGTCAAATTATGCTGGCCCTTTCCTGACAACCTTAACGTTCGAATTATGTACTCTGTAAACAAAAGAATGTGCTTTAATTAACGTCGGAGTGCAATTCTGTATGTAAGTACTATTCCCTATTCTTTGGTATTATGTAGATGCAAGTACCTACCTACATCGCTAGCTTGTTCTTGCTTCTAATTTTACTAGTACCTATTAGCTTCAATTACTAGGTATATAGTATTGAACTACACACACACTAAGCACCCACGGGGTAGGCAGAGGTGCATTACCCACCCACAATTTGACAGTAGTTTTAGTCCCACGTAATAGGGAGCAAGCTTATTGCCGTCACCGGGCATACATATAATGGGTATTGAACTAAACGCAATATATGCCGTGAAAGAAATTCCTTCACACCTGACTATCATCATCATCATCATCATCACAGCCCATTTGACACCTACTGCTGGGCATAGGCTCTCCTTGAAAAGGGGAGAAATTAAGCCCACACATACCACGCTAGCCAGACAGGTTGATATAAGGTTTTTTGTCGAGCTTTCCTTCTCTAACCTAACAATACTTACTAAAGTTATTTCGTTTTTATTATTTTTTTATAAATATTAGGGTCTAAAATAGGTTAAATGAAGATTATTAAGTGAAGGAACACTATCTCGCTTCCCTTACTTAACTATTTGTATGTTAATGTATGTATGTTTATGATAAGTTAATATGTGTGTATTTGTGTATTTATGTAGCTATAGTGTATGTAAGTTTATTAACCTTAAGTTTAAAACCGTACCAACCTGCACACACACCACCACCTGAGTGAACTCACTTCTCCTGTCCTAGGCCCATTGGAAGAGATCTCTTTAAAGACTAGGTATGCAATACATTCTGCTGTTGCAATAATTGAGCTGAGTTTGTCGATCCGGGTCGAACTCCTAAACGACTGGACCGATCTTTATGAATTCAGATATATACACTCACGGTGATGGTCACTATGACCGTGCCAAATTTCAAAAATATCGGTCCAGTCGTTTACACGAAATACACGAGTCGCCTAAGAAAGAGCTTCGCTTCGCTCAGCTCAATAAGTGGAGCCTTTGTATAAGTACATGTATATAATATTTCCATTCACAATATTGTTTATACTGTGTGTACATAAATGAATAAATAAATAAATTATTGTACAAGAGGAAGCAAATAAAACTAGATTAGGTATCTTGAACAAAACCGTTTGAGAGACGAATTTCTATAAATCTTTATTCGTGACAAAATGCAAATAGGCTCTATTAAACTTATCTCTTTAAGACCTTTCTCCAAGTTAGGCGTAAAAGAAAGTCTGTCTAATTTTGTAGCAAAAAGCGGAAAATTACCTAGTTGTAATACCTACCATTGATATTGCTCTGTGTAAGTTTCCTACTTGTAATATTTAAGCTGTGTGTGTGTGTAACAGTGTGTGAGAGTAACAGTAGAAATAGTGTGTTTGAACATTAAAAATAAAAAAAACAAAGAATGTGTGTGGGATAGAAAAATATTGATAAATTACAAAAATGGTAATTTTGCCATTCTTGTCCTCAGCAGTCTACAGCTCTTCTTTCTTCATAATGAATAGACATCAGTTAACATTATTTATTCTTCAAGTTGTTTTGTGCATTACAGACACTGTGTAATAGAGGTTTTGTTTCTTTTCTGAGCATAAATTAAAAATAAATCAGACTTAAGACGTTCCATTTTATTCAAAAACTCGTATAAATGTAAATGTCATGTCCTTAAGTACGGTAAGGGTAAAGTCGAAAGTTTCCTAACGCTGCCGTATATAATCTATTCAAGTTGCGGAAATTGAGGCACTTTGACGGACATGTAAGACGTACGACTGTAACTTACGTAGATATTTATAGTCAATATAAGTTGAACTTTTGGTAAAAATGGATCGACTACTTGGAGTCAAATCCTAATAAATAAATAAAAAGTCAAAAACATATTTATTATTTGTAAGTTAAAACCAATTGATGTCTGACCTTTTATACGCCGAAAAGCTCCTCAGCCTTACTCAGTGACAATGCTTAGGTACCTATCTATTATTCATTAGTAATACTTATTTTCTAACTAACCGCTTACCTCAAAAAAATACATTTTTGTGTGTTACTTTGGTATCTTTTTTACATTATAAATAGAACAGTACCTACCCTAATGTATTATGTACATTTATACACAACCCTTATGTCAAAAGACTCTATCTCTACACCACATTTATTGGGAATCTTACAAAAATAACAGTCGCTAGGTCAATAACCGTAATGTAGGCCTTATTTCTTAGTATGAGATGGAACATCTGTACTATATCCCAAAGAGATTGATATAAAAGGTCATTGACACCGAGGAACAAACGTGTCAAACAAACTGTGGCTGGCGGGCGGCAGGGTCGCGCTCATTTTGTATTGATTGTTTTCGGTGTCAATGACCTTTTAGAAATATCAATCTGACTGAAAATGACTGCTTCGGTGGCGTCGTAGGTAGTGCATCCGCTTTCGACGCCGGAGTCTTGGGTTTGATTCCCGGTCAGGACAAACTTGTGTGATGACATATACGTTTGCACCGAAGTCTGGATGTTTCCTTTGTATAATATGTATGTATTTACAAAAAAAAATGTATATAGTATTTATATGAGTTTATCTAGTACTCATATCACAAGCTCTGCTTATTTTAAGACTAGATGACTTTGTGTGAATTATCCTAACTTGTTTATTTATTTATTTATCAATCTATAATATTATTCTGGGATTAGGTACTCTATTATCAGTGCTACTGACAATGTACGATAGTTCTCTCGTTGAAGTCCATTTAGTTACAAACATCAATTGTATATTGTTTTGAACAAAACTGATTTACATATTCATATATGCAATTACCTAACTATGTACCGAAATGTCGATGCTTTTGTTGTGTTATCTATCGGAAACTTTATACGAGTAAACTGTGAAGGGTGATTGTTCATATGACATCACTGTCATCTCTTAGTAAAGTAGGTACCTACTATCTACTCTCTACCTACGTAAATACTTATTTCATGAAATAGGTATATTGGTAATAGTATATTATTACACATACACACACATATCACACCCATATCCCCGAAGGGGTAGGCAGAGTTGCATTACACACCCTCAATTTGCCAGTATTGTTAGTCCCACGTAATAGGGGGCAAGTCTATTACCGTCACCGGGCACAAATATAATGGGTTATAATGGGTATAATATTGTAATTGTGAAAAAAAATTAAACCCGTTGCTTTGCGATGAAATGTTGATGAAAGGCAACAAAATCTTACGTGCCAGCCGATTAAAGTCATAGGCGTCTCGGACTATCATTACATTATTACATGTTTCTGATTATTTGTATTGTGAGTTTAAGTACTTATAGTGTTCTTTCTACGAGTATTAGGTAAACTGTAGTAGGCAATATCTGACGTATACTGTAATACTATATGACGTCAGGGTACATGACAAGAGTAGATATCATTAATAGCATTTCAGGAGGATGTCTTGATGAGAACTACATCATAGTAAAATTAACTGTTTATCAATATTCGTTAGGAATATGGTCCATGCCTTACATGCAAGCGATGCACTTACCAACTAATGGACGGTAAACATCGAAGTTCCTCTTCAGCGTCAATAGAACCAATAAAGTTAGTGACTGGCGTACAATATTACTGTACTTACTTACCACTTCGCAACAGGCGTGAAAATGATGTTGATTTTAACTGCTTCGGTGGCGTGGTCGGTAGTGCATCAGCTTTCGACTCTGGAGTCTCGGGTTTGATTCCCGGGTTGAATCAGATATTTGTGTGATCCACACAAATGTTTGTTTCGGAGTTTGGGTGTTTTCAATGTATGTTATGTATGTATTTAGAAATATATAGGTAAGTATGTTTATCATTTATCAGTTGTCTTAGATGTCATAGCACAAGCTTATAGCTTAGTTTGGGCTAGATGATGTTGTGCGAGAATGTCCAAAAATACTATAAAAAAATAATTATTATCTTTTATACTCTGGGATCAAGAGGTAGGTACCTACATCAGCAATGTACATACCAATAATTGAATTTACAGAGGTTGTCGTGTCGAGTAATAGGTACAAAATGCACAGCGAATCGTTATTTATACCTTCACCATCCAAGTTGCATTTTTACATTATGCAAATTACTATGCAATAGTCAATAAGGCGCTAGGTGTGTCCATTAACTACAGTTGACGGCAAACATCGGAGGGAGCGGCGCACGCGTCATCTAATTGGTCCAATGTTCAGAGTTTGATTAATAGACCGCCTGTTACGCCGGACGACCTCATTTGACGGGCAATGTTTTTCCAACTGTTATTTTTATTATAGCATCGTACAAACACTTAACAACTCGTATAATGATTAGACATGCAATTACATGATGACAACAATCAATGTTTAAACATGTTTATAGCAATAATGTGTATGGAAGGGAAAGTGGAAAGGGAAAAAGGAAGTCAATAGTACGCCGTCGCTGGTAACGTTATTTTCTAACTTAGACCATGACCATATCACAGAGGATTGAGCTTTGTGACCATATTTCCTGGAAAGTACTAGAAGATAGGATGATAGATAGGACAACTGTTTCTATTTTGGTGACAAAATTTGTGAATTATTTTAACAGTAATAGATATATACATGGGGTAAACTAAAAGTTTTGCACTTCTAGCTAATCGGAACTATTTGAATTTCGAATGTTAGATTTTTTTAAACGTTGCAACCTTCTTATTAATAAAAAAAACAATTGGCGGAAAATCATTTGTCAATTGTTTTTTATCACACATCAAAGTTTTACGTATGCAACGAAAATGGAATTAAGTCGAAAAGATTTTAGAGCGATGATTTTTTATGATTTTAAAAGTTCTCTCTCTCCGCAAGACTGCCGCTCGTCTTCAAAATGCTTTTGGGAGAAAAGCACCTTGTTTGAGCACCGTGAGGCGATGGTTTGCTGATTTTGAGAGAGGTCGAGTTTCTTTACATGACGAATTTCGTGAAGGGCGGCCTTCAACTGCCGTCAACGAAAATAATGTGGCTACTGTTAAGCGGTTAATTGAAGAAAACCCGCGGATTACATATGAGACAATTCGAGGACTATTGGGGATTGGTATGAGTCAAATCCAGAAATTTTTACACGAAGAATTGAAAGTTCGGAAACTTTGTTGTCGTTGGATCCCTCCTGAACTGACAGCGGAGCAAAAGCGGGCTTGCGTGGAATGGTGCTCACAGATGCTACTGAAGTGCGACCACGGACATTCTAATGCTGTTTATGACATTGTCACAGGAGACGAAACGTGGATTTATTGTTTTGAACCCGAAAAAAAACAGCAATCTTGTGAATGGGTGTTTGAAAATGAGAACAAGCCAACAAAAGTGAGGCAAGCGAGAAACGTTGGTAAAAATGATCGCGTTTTTTTCTCAGCTACGGGTCCCATCTGTTCAATTCCACTTGAAGATCAAAAGAGTGTTAATGCCGAGTGGTATGCTACCATTTGTTTACCCAGGGTGTTAGAAAAAGTTCGCGAAAGACGACCCAAAAGCCGCGTTCTCCTACATCACGACAACGCTTCTTCACACACGGCCAACAAAACAAAGTCATTTTTAGCTTCTGAAAAATACAACTCGTCACCCATCCTGCGCATAGCCCCGACCTAGCACCCTGTGATTTCTGTATTTTCCCCAAAATCAAAGATTTGATGAGAGGTTTCACTTTTACCAACTCCGAAGAGGCAGTGATAGCGTTCAATCAGCACGTAGAAAACATGCCTTTAGATCTGCGGTCCTCCTGTGTAAAAAAATGGTTCGATGGCATGAAAAAATGTTTAAAATGTAAAGGAGAGTATTTTGAAAAGCAATAAACATAATATTTTGGTTTTAACATTTTGTTTTTTTAAGTTACGCAAAACTTACAGTGTGACCTACGTATAATGCTTCTTAACCTATGCATGCAGGTACTTGACTAAATTTTGAACTACCACTATGTTAGATTCAATTTAAAAATACTTTGACCAGTTCAGAATTTGTCGGTTACGTAACAAACTATTTTGTTAATATTCGTAAATAGTTGCGGTCCTAATTTTTCTAATATAAAGTCTCACAATCATCGTTCATTCGATGAGCTGGCATTATCTTCTTATCGTAAAAAATCTGCCTCTGTGGCGCAGTAGTAGGACCTCAGGGACGGCAGTCGCATACACATGCGACTGCCGTCCCTGAGGTCCCACAATATTTGTGTGACACACAAAATGTTTCTTTCGGAGTTTGGGTGTTTTCTATGTACAATATGTATGTTTATCAGTCGTCTAGAACCCACAGCACAAGCTTATATTATCTTAATTTGGGCTAGATGACGTTGTATAAGAAGGTCCAAAAATATTTATTTATTTGTCTAATCTCTTATTTTTTCGGTAGGTACTGGGTATAACGTTTATTGCAGTCACGATACTTACCATTATAGTCAGAACAAAAGGGAGCGTGTGAAAAGAAAAAGAAAATGAGCCACTCGTATTGTTTTAGGAACACTGTATGCAATGACATCATTATTATCAGTTAGAGGCTGACCGTAATAGTCGTCGTAGTGCCATTTATTTTTATTATAGTAGTTGACAATCTATTACCTACTCACGAATATATATTAGATAAATAAATACTGATATACATGGGGCACAAAGTTTTGCACTTCTAGCTAATCGGAACTATTTGAATTTCGAATGTTATATTTTTTTAAACGTCGCAACCTTCTTAGTAATAAAAAAAAACAATTGGCGGGAAATCATTTGTCTATTGTTTTTTATCACACATCAAAGTTCTACGTATGCAACGAAAATGGAATTAAGTCGAAAAGATTTTAGAGCGATGATTTTTTATGATTTTAAAAGTTCTCTCTCTCCGCAAGACTGTGCCGCTCGTCTTCAAAATGCTTTTGGGAGAGAAGCACCTTGTTTGAGCACCGTGAGGCGATGGTTTGCTGAATTTGAGAGAGGTCGAGTTTCTTTACATGACGAATTTCGTGAAGGGCGGCCTTCAACTGCCGTCAACGAAAATAATGTGGTTACTGTTAAGCGGTTAATTGAAGAAAACCCGCGGATTACCTATGAGACAATTCGAGGACTATTGGGGATTGGTATGAGTCAAATCCAGAATTTTTTACACGAAGAATTGAAAGTTCGGAAACTTTGTTGTCGTTGGATCCCTCATGAACTGACAGCGGAGCAGAAGCGGGCTCGCGTGGAATGGTGCTCACAGATGCTACTGAAGTACGTCCACGGACATTCTAATGCTGTTTATGACATTGTCACAGGAGACGAAACGTGGATTTATTGTTTTGAACCCGAAAAAAAACAGCAATCTTGTGAATGGGTGTTTGAAAATGAGAACAAGCCAACAAAAGTGAGGCAAGCGAGAAACGTTGGTAAAAAATGATCGCGTTTTTTTTTCTCAGCTACGGGTCCCATCTGTATAATTCCACTTGAAGATCAAAAGAGTGTTAATGCTGAGTGGTATTCTACCATTTGTTTACCCAGGGTGTTAGAAAAAGTTCGCGAAAGACGACCCAAAAGCCGCGTTCTCCTCATCATGACAACGCTTCTTCACACACGGCCAACAAAACAAAGTAATTTTTAGCTTCCGAAAAAGTACAATTCGTCACCCATCCTGCGCATAGCCCCGACCTAGCACCCTGTGATTTCTGTATTTTCCCCAAAATCAAAGATTTGATGAGAGGTTTCACTTTTACCAACTCCGAAGAGGCAGTGATAGCGTTCAATCAGCACGTAGAAAACATGCCTTCAGATCTGTGGTCCTCCTGTTTTAAAAAAATTTTTAAAATGTAGAGGAGAGTATTTTGAAAAGCAATAAACATAATATTTTGGTTTTAAACTGTTGTTTTTTTAAGTTACGCAAAACTTATAGTGTGACCTACGTATTCTTACATACTACTAAGCGTTTAAGCTTGAATCTAGTAGAATAAAGAATTAAGTAAAAGTATCAGCACAATTCAAAGCAATCTGGGTATAAAAAAAATGAAGTTACTGGTCGATAATACCTTCGTACTATCACTACGTAGGTATTATAAAACAAAGCCGCTTTCGTCAGTGTATGCTTAGATCTTTGAAACTACGCAACGGATGTTGTTGCGGTTTTCACCAATGGATGGAATGTTTCTCAAGAGTGGTTCTCGAGTTTTTCGAGAACCATCGGGGGAAGCCACGGGCGTCTGCTAGTTTAGTTTAAAATTTAAATTGTTTTACTTCATATAGAATGGGCTACCATCACCAGAGAATCCATACATATTCAATGGGGACTTCGTCGATCGCGGCAAAAAAGGTTTAGAAGTGTTTCTGCTGCTGCTCTCATGTATGTTGGCGTTCCCCGGTGGAGTGTTCTTGAATCGCGGCAACCATGAAGATCTCATTATGAATTCCAGGTTTGTCATACATTATATATTAAACTGCTGTTCTTGTAGTCAAGTATAGTTTAAGGCACAAAATGTAAGATGCTTTACTTACTTCTTCTTGTGCACTAACGATATACACCGTGAAAGTACCACCGTTTTGAAAAAAAAATATTTTGGACTCAGTTTCGAGAAAAGAACCGACGATTACTTATTTGTTTTCCAAAAGTCTTTAAATTGATGTATGTAGACATCAAATGAGGGCTCGTGATAGCTCACTGCCTTAAAAAATCTTCATAGTGCTGTTTTAGAGGCGCTCAGCAATAGACGTAGGCTGCAGCGGCCTCGTGCCGCAGAATTAAAAAAAAGAAACTACTTTAATTTACAGAATTTTATGAAAAAAATTACTTTTTTTTCAAAGTAAGACTTCCAAATATTATCGAAACTGAGTCCAAATATTTTTTTTATAACGGTGGTACTTTCCCGGTATATCTTATAGGATTTAGGTAAATTATTTACATTTATTCGATTTCATAATAGGTACTATTTCTGTACAGATACGGTTTCATAAAAGAAGTTCAGCAGAAATATCGGGTAAGTAAAAATATGGGAATCTTAAATATAAAACGGTAAAAAAATATGAGACACATTTTATATAAACTGCTTTTCGATACAAATGGGAGATCGTAAATCCAATAAAATGCGAGGCGGGTTGAACTGAAAACACATTAGGATACGTTAATTCGAAATCCGATGTATTTTACTCGCTCCTCTTAAATGAATATTAGCTACACTGTAAAAAATAGGCTTAAAAATAAATTCGTGGCTCTCTGAATAAATACTTAGGTAAGATAAGACAGATTAAGGAGCATTTGATTTGATTGTGGGAAAACCAAAATTGACTGAGAGAAACTTCGATTTAAACAAGTTTATCTTTCTAAATGATATCTATGACGGTATGATGTAAATTCTGATACTACGTAGATATTTATATCGATAACAAGTAGATTATTAACATATATTTAACTGCTAATCAAAAACCTTCGATTTGTACTAAAAATGATTTTCCTGAGCAAAAATACTGATTTCCACAATAATTACGTCAAAAAATTATAATTTTAGCAGCAATTTAAGTTACCCATAGCCATTTATTTTAAAATACTAAGCTAACCTAATCTACCCAAGTGGGGGAGATGAGCTCGTAAGAGCGCACCTCGGCCGGGCCGCTGTTGTTTGCCAGTTTCTGCCTATCCGGGTATGCCCGGCTAAGGCGAATAGGCGAAGGAGAAACACCGTGGATAGGTTTTAGTGAGCAGTCCGACCCATTTTCCATCCTAGGGCCGGGAGTCCTACACGATGCCATCCCGCTCCCCCCCGCAGCGTGACGGTGAAGTAATAAATGTATCACCGATCACGTTAAAAAAAGTCTCCAAGTCACAGTCTGTGATTGCTGTGCAATCAGTATATTTTGATATCATATTTTTTGTAAGTACAATATCTTTTTTTGAGGCATTTCTAGTACCAGCATTGGTAAACAATTGGTTTATTTGCAGGTAAAAAAAAATTGCTGAATTTTTTTTATTTGATGCTTATAACTTGAGGGGCGATAACTTTTATGCTGTGCATTTAAATTTATCCCGATTATATATAGCTATCGTAGGTTTGTCTATTTTAACAATTATATTTTTTTAGCAATGAGTTTCACTTTGAGAGCAGCCATCTCTACTACGTAATAATAGTTGCCCTGAGGTTTAGCCTAATATTTTAAATTCACCATTACCGGGCAACCTAATAATATTTAGTATAACTTGTTTAACACAGCACAACGCGGAGAGAATTCTTAAGCTGATTGAATGTGTCTACCGCTGGCTACCCCTCGGAACTATCATCAACAACAGAGTATTCGTGGTACATGGAGGTATATCTGATACCACAGATCTTGATATGATTCGAAGTCTTGAACGAGATAAGGTGAGTTTAAGGGTTTTTGCACTTCAATTTAATTCCTTAAAAAATCATAATCAAAAAATCAATTTAAGTGGGTATCTATGCGTATCCTTTCATTCGTGTTAAATGTTACTACCCATCATTCGATGATATAATTCCTCTGGGGTTCATCACTATCACTACTTATTATAAAACAAAGTCCTCCGCTGCGTATGTTCGCGATAATCTCAAAAACTACTGCACCGATTTTCATGCCTTTCCATGCATTCACCAATGGATAGAGTAGTTTTCGAGGAAGTTTTTAGTACCTATATAATTTGTGAAGCGGACGAAGCCGCGGACGTCCACTAGTATTAAATAAGAACAAAAAATAAATTCTAATAATTTGTTGTAGTACGTGTCCTTGTTGCGTCCACCAGTGGCAGAAGGCTCTAGCGCTGAAGCTATAGATAAAGTAGAATGGAAACAGGTTTGTAATTACATCAGGTAACAATCAATAATTCACAATTTAATAAAAATGTCGATCGATTCAGCGTTGAATTCTTGGCAACGCGCAACCTGGTTTTACAAAGAAAATACGTAGGTAGATAATTTGCCACTCTTACAAACACAATTCATTCATCAAAGCGGTTTCTTTGATGAATGAATACGATGAATGACGAAGTATTGTGTAGTATCTACTCCCAATTTTACGATTTGTAAGATGTTTTATTTTCATTCTATATCTACTAATCGCAGAATTAATGATCTCAGACAAGACCCGAGCCAGTGACATTTCCCATTCAGGAGAAATACTCGACTCGTGCCAATTAATCCATCTTACTCGTATATTTAAATTATCAGTGATTATTGTGTTATGATCTAACACTTAAGTTAGATGATCTAATAAATTCCAACAAGTGCAGATAGCTCTGTGGAAAATATTCGAATCCACGTTTTGCCAATAAATTCCAGTTAAGTGCCACGATGTTTCCATTTGCTTATTGCAAATGGATTACTTATTGGAAATTGTCATTGGATTTTTGAAACAAACGATACTCCATGGCTCTCTCCTGAAGACTTGGAACCTTGTTTTTTCCATTCACTGCTTGGAACAATAAAATAGATTTAGGAATTTCAAAACAGTCAGTTATAAGTTGCAGTTACAATTTAAACAAAACTACATGGTACTTAGTTAGTTTTGGATCAGGTGAGGGTAAAATTTAAGATTTCAAGTTTTACAAAGAGATTTATTGCAGGTATTTGACATCTTGTGGTCGGACCCACAATGCACTAGTGGCTGTGTTGCGAATGCACTTCGCGGTGCTGGAACTTACTTCGGCCCTGACGTGACAGCTACATTTTTACAGAAAAATAAACTCAGTTTTCTTATTAGGAGTCATGAGTGCAAGCCTGGTGGATATGAATTGCTTCATAATGGAAACGTGAGCAATTTTATTTGTATACTAAGTAATATTTACGACTCCTTAAGTTCACAGGGAAAGGTTTGTTCAATTTTTCGGGTCCTATAATCAACTCAAACTCTTTCACAAATAAAATCCTGCTGAATTCTCTGAAACTCGACGTAGAAAGAGTTGGAAACGTTTTCCGCAAATTATTATTCCATTCACGATTGAGGCCTTAGAACTTTTGTAAAATTTTCATTCTGGGTAGGTATTTCTATTGGGAGAACCTTTCTGAATCGGTCGGGGTTTTTTCCGATTAGAAAATATAAAAGCTACACGTCAGATACCGAAAAGCAATCAACCTTTACTCTATAAAAAGGTGATAAATTATTTTCGCTTGACAGGTAATTACGATCTTCTCAGCGTCAAATTACTACGAGCTTGGTTCTAATAAGGGAGCTTATCTAAAACTCTGTGGAAATTCTCTAGAACGCCAGTTCGTACAGTATACGGCGGCTGTCTCGAGAACCCGTCGGCTGACGTTCCGTCAAAGAGTCGGTTTGGTCGAGTCCTCGGCTATGAGAGAACTTCACAATCAAATAATGACAGTTCGGAGGTCTTTGGAGGTAACATTCCGCAGCATGGATTTGGATCAAAGCGGTACGTAATTTTTCTGAAAGTATTTTTTTCACAACGTCGTGTAGTTTCCACTTGATTGTAATTATGTAGGTACCTACAGTGCTGTGACATGCAAGTAGCAGAACTAAGTTATTTGTTTCTTGCCTATTTGATCGCGTCGATAATATCAAAGCTTGGAAAACTGACAACTTTATTTATTCATTACTCATGGAAAGTTGCCGTTGCCCTACTACATAATAATGCGCAGACCTTTTTTATAAATATATGATTCGAAGAACTTATACAATTTATTTGATACGGGACAAATATCTTTTAGGGTACATATCGATCAGCGATTGGTGTCAGGCTATGGAAGAGACTACACACTTGGGTCTTCCCTGGAGGATGCTCAAGGATAAACTTGTGCGTACCGATACAGAGACTAGACGCGTTAGATATATGGACACGTTTGATTTATATACTAGCGTAAGTACATAAAGGATAATTTTCGAAATAGTTTACTCTTGGTTTTTAATAAGTAGTATATTTTGTGTGTTGATTACCTTGAACATCTTGGGGACAAGTGTGCACCACTTGAAATATAAGGATAATGTCTACATCTAATAGTTGTAGTCCTATCTGTTAATATTACTACTACAATTAAATTCATGGATAAAGCTGCTGCCCCATTCGCTAACGAAGTACGTCGGAATAAAACTGGTCGTACAGTCACTGGATATCATGTTACCTGTGTTTTCTAATTATGAATTCAGACCTGGTCCATAAAACGTGTACGCACATATTCCGATATTCCCCTCAGGCGTAACATACAAATTAAGATTAGGTAACGATATCCCAAACGAGTGTGTTACATTAAGGTTTCAAACGTCACGTTTTATTGTTTAACTTTATCATGTCCTTTTCAGAAAATTGGCCGTAAAACAGACTCCTCAAATGTCGTTGAAACGCTCTATAAAAATAAGAGCAGTTTGGAAGCTATATTTAAAATTCTTGATAAAGATAACTCCGGTAAGTCAAACATTAGAAATTATACATTAGTTTTAAAACATGTATGTGGGAAAAAATATTTGCTGAAATATATAGAACTTGCCTTGCTTTGCTTTACACTTGCCGTTATCTAGGTATACCTAGTCTCAAACTAAGTATATCTTGTCCTCTGAGCTATAACTGATGAAATTAATTAAAATTTACATCCATAATTTACATATTAAAACACCTACACTTAGAAACAAGATATTTACATATTCTATAACTAAATATATATGTAGCAATAGCACGTAGACTCAATATTTAACGGAGTACATTGAATGTCGGGTCTACAACTAGTCTACGGTTTATTCTACTTTGTGTGCACCCTGTTGATATCATCTGGGTGACCAAATTCCACCGTTTGTAATATTTTTTGTTTCCCTGCTATCCAGATGACTTATATGTTTATAGAATCTGCCAATATTTTTTTTCCCACTGTCACTGTCAATAATAAAGTATAGTATATATTTGATCCAACGATTATTTCCCGATAGGTTTCATAACACTAGAAGAATTTTCCGAAGCCTGTCAACTGATCGGTAAATACATGCCCAACCCAATGACTCAAGAGCAGTTGGTGGATATTTGTCGGTTGATGGATATCAACAAAGATGGGTTAGTTGATCTGAATGAATTTCTGGAGAGTTTCCGACTCGCTGAAAAGAGTTTACAGTATGAGGACCAGGAATATGGTGAGATACAGGCCACTTGACAGGAACTTGACCGTCGTCCCAGTCGAACGGCGGTCGATAAAGATGAAACTGGTGTTGAAATAGAAATACTCAAACTGGGCGATGATGATAAAGTTGAAAATGGGAAAGGCAATAATAATGGACAAGCTCACTTTATGGGTGAGATGTTATCTCCTCTTGACACAGATGATATTGAGTTAATTGATTGTGATGAGCATAGGCGACCTGGTCTTCTTGAGAGCGATATGTAATATATCACAAAAGAACTAAAGGTGTTGAAAACCAACATTTTAAGCATCTAACTGGTGGCGGAAATTTCAATGCATCAAAATTTCAGTTCAGTCATTCTTAAGTCATTAGACTCATTAGTAATTTACAGTTACTCATGGTTCATACATTTTTAAATGTCTGGTTTGTTTTCGTGAAGGTAGCGCGTTAAAGATTATCCAGCAAACATAATTTATAATATTAAAATTTACATATGGATAAAATATTTTATAATATCTATTTGCAAATAAATCATTTTAGAATCCGTACGTACAGTACACAAATTTTGCTCTAGGCGCTTAAGTCTGGTTTACACGTATTAAGTTGTTAAGTATTTAGTTGACTATATTTTAACTAAATTGTAAGCAAATTACATCGTGTAAACAGTTTATTTAGTAGTATGTTACAAGTATTTAGTAATTAGTTACAAGTTATAATTTAATACGCAAGTAAATAACAAAATTAAACCTTTTTCGATTTTTGGTTAAGTATGTGGTCCATACTTACCACAGGCGAAATTAAGCTTTATCAAACATGTTTGCAAATTAGTGCATTATTTTCAACCGACTTCCAAAAAAGAAGGAGGTTTTCAATTCGATTTTTCTATTTTTTATTTATGAATCAAATTTTTGAACTGGGCGAACCGTTTCTGATGTTTTTTTTAATTGATAGCTACTACTTCCCAAGTGGCATTTTAATTTGGTCCCATCTCGTTAATTTGAAGTCGGTTGTTGTGTCAATTTATGACGTGTATTTTTTACAACCAACTCGGTCTACGTGTAGGTACATTCTTACGTACTTATCTACTTGACAACTTAATACGTGTAAACTAGCCATTATATGAAGTCACAAGGCGTACACTATTAAGGCCCTTTTGAAGAATATAAGTCGTGAAAAGTACCTAGATTGACTTCTACGAAAGAATTTGAAAGTAGATTCGTAGAACCTCTACGTCGTAGAACTCATCAATATCATGACTTCATTAGATAAATGAACAAGTTCTTGTATTTAAGTAACTAATATAATTAATAATTGGTGCCAATGTTTAAAAAGATATTTTTTTTATTGAATTAACTGAACTGTAACCATTAAATAAAAATATTAATATTTAAGGGCATTATGAAAGTTTTATAACGCAATCAATTAACGAATGGGAACAAAAATACCAAAGATAATGATATTATAGAATAACAACACATGCACATAAAAAATCGAGATCATGTCAATTTTTAGCTAAATGCCCCATTATTTAAATAGTGATACTTTCTTGCAACTTTCACTATTGCAGTCGTTCACTATTGCACTATATAACTGCTTGCAGTCAATGAAAATTTTACTATTATATAATGGCTTAACTGTCTATACTATAACTGTAAGTTATATCTAATAAGAAAATTTATTTAATAGGTACATACAATTAATATTTACATACATAAAAAAAATCTTAAAACTAAATTAAATACTAGGTACAGTAGAAAATTAAATTAATACTAAATTTAAAAATGAACTATTTAAAAAAAGTGTAAATAGTTTGGGCCTCGCGGTAGGGGGCCCATCATGGCGGCGGCATTCCCGCGCTGTATGGCGATGCTTATCCGTTGCGCGAGAAAGCCGCACGTTACCTCCCTGAGCCGTTTGCTGAGCTCCTTGAAAAGCGAATGTGCACCCGGCCCCACGGGCCCAGTGTCTCGACACCTTAATGTCGAACTACATAATATATCTACTATGCGTCTAATAAGATATATTATGTAGTTCGACATGTGCTATTTATATCAACACATAGCCATCGAATCTAGAAGAAAATTTAATCTTCTGCAACTATTAATAAAATAAAAAGTTCCTTTCTTAAATAAACATTTTTCATAGATTAGATAGATATAAATGGTAGGTAATTATCGAATTTTGTTAAATATAAAAAATAAATTAATCGTCTTTAGCGTGTTTGAGTCATTATTAGAACATAATAATACATATCTTTGTAATATACTTGGTCGTGAATCATTCCAATCTACTCCATGAGAAAAAAAATTGACACTTGTAACACTTTCGAATCGTTGTAGTAGTAAAATAGAGCCTCGGCCACGGGTTTCCACAAGAGCAAATTTCAGGGAAAAAGATCTGATGTCCTGTAAACAATTTTATGAAACAGGAATAAAGTTGTTTGTAAAGAACAGTTGCTCCAGTGGAAAACGAGAATGGAAAGGAAACCACATATTTATACATTTATTTACAATAAGAATTACAATATACAAAATAAACATAATTATAGACTAAAGATATTTACATTACAAAATATCGTTTAAAAAATCCTCCGCGTCATTGCCGACTGGGAAGGTTCCCAGAATGCTGGCTGTGTTGCCACGTTGGATGGCGATACTTATTCTTTGGGCCAGAAAATAGCCAGCCTTCTGGTCCTGAGAAGCATCGATTAGACGTTTAGCAATGTCTCTATAAAGGCGGCGAGCACTCGGACCCCATGACCCCAGTGTCTCAACCCCAAACGGCTCAAATATGTAATCACCTGCTAGGTTAGCATATTTACGCCGTTTAAAGCCTTCAGCCGATGCAGCAGCAGCGCCAGCACATCCGGATGTGCTTGGAAGGTGTGAAGGTGCTAAGGTGTCAACGCATGTAGCGTCCCACACCAAAGGCCTTCCCATCTTCCACGGTAGCAACGACATACCGTCCGGTCTCTTTCCATCGCTTCGTGCTAAACCATTTGGTTCGCGTACGGCCGGAAGACCTGCGGTGGAAAGAGCCCTACGAATTATGTCGTTTAGAATAGCGTGCCGAGGTATACGACCTGCGCTTCTGCTACAAGAAAGGCCATGGTGTCCCAGATTATCGACGGCTACATCACAGGTGCAATGATGCGGGGATACACAAGGTGTACCCAGCCGAAGGCAAGTGGCAATGCGGAAGGTAGTGTCGTCCAACATTGTACCGATGTTGGGCGATGGGAGCGCCTGGATCCATAACCCTGACTCCCATTCTCCAACAGCTAGTAGGCGTGCACGCTCTGAAATATTGACAGAAGTGTCAATTAGTGTATTAATTCTCAATTTACAGAGCGGTGAATCCCATAGTCGCTGTGAGCCTAGGCGTGAGGGCAGGTCAGTGTCGGGGCAAGACATCCTCCAAGCATTTATGGCATCGGTCTTGCATCGCACCTCGGAATCAGTCAGTGTATTTGACAAAATTTTCCTGACTAATTCTTCAGTGCTATGGACTGACGACAGAAATGCTGGCAGACTGACATCTGTGACTCTGCGAATACCTAGCCCGCCCAAGCGAACTGGAAGAGACGCTTGGACCCAGGCCCGGTCATTAATATTTACATTTAAAATTTTACACAAAGAATTTTGTATTAAGTTGTCTAGTCTGCCCAACATTTCTACATTTTTCCGAAATTGTCCTGAACGGAGGGCATGTGTAAATTTGGGTACGAAAAGACAAAAACGAAGAATAGTGAAAGCTGAATGAATACTGATATTACATAGACTATCAATAACCTGATCAAAATTTTGAATTTTTTCCTCGATAAAAGTGGAAAAGCCATCTTCTAAAATCGGGGACCCTAGGAGGCGTAAAGAAGTTTTGTCCAAAACTTTTATGTTGGGGGCCAGACAGTTGAATTTGGAGATTGTTGTTAATTTATCTGTGTTTTCAGATATAAAAATCTCACATTTATTCGGGTTCAGTTCTAAGCCAATTGACTGAAACTCGTTCTTTATTAGGGCTAAATCTTGTAAAACTGTCTCTACTTTTCCCCCTAAAGTCCCGTCGTCTAGATGTCAAATGTTAAATTTGGATTTTATTTTTTGAATTATTGGGTTAATGGCCAAACTGAAGATGACTGGTCCCAACGGATCACCTTGCTGACATCCAACGGCTGAATTCAAAAGGTGGTCTTTATAAATTAATTTTGTTGGCTGACTATAGCATTGCCAATAAAAATTAAATATTTTGGGGGTTTTTAATTTGGCCTGTGTCAGCAAGGTGTCCCTGTTTACAGAGTTGAAGGCGTTTTTCAGGTCAACTTTCAAGATGACCTCTCCATCTTCGCTACTGTCAATGTATGTTGCAAGCGCATGGATTGCGGCCTCACAACCTCCTTTTGAACCAAAACCTAATTGAAAGGGCTGAAATTTGGTAGTAAGCTCCGTACTATAAAAACGACAACAAATTTTGGCTGCCAAACGCCGCAAAGTGCTACCTACGGCAATGGGACGAATGCCACCATCCTTCTTGTTAAGGGCACATAAATTGGCCCCATACAAAATATCTGTGATGCCACTGTCCACATTGCCTGCTCACCTGAATTTACATCCGCATTGCCACATCCATTATTTTTTGCTGCTTGCATTTATTTACACTTTTCACTATGAATACACTAAACCTAAACAGTAAACACAGAAAGCTTTAAAGTTTATATAGGTTCGACGCACTGTCACGAAGCGCAGCGCTGCCCCGGCGGCACCGAAACGGTGGTGTCGTCGTCACGCCGAGGAGGTAGGCGGCAGGCTTCGCGGTACCCGCATCAGCACATATAAAAAAAAAGTTGTTAGTATTAAGAAAAATAAAATAATATGTGGTCGATTTGAACTAAAAAGAAATTTTATTATTTCCGAACACATATTAATGAAAAGTACCTTTTACTTATCGTCTTTGATAAACTTAGATTGACTTATATAAAACATGTCGTTTTCAATTAAGTACAGTTCGCGAGGGATAAGCGGAGCTTTGCATTACATTAAAACCTTATTAATATTAAAAATAAAAAAATATTGATGAAATTATAATAGCTAATATTCTGTATTTTTTAATAATTGTCCATTAAATATTATGATATTTCTTTTCGTGTTTTATTTTTACCTAAAACAATATTTTATGTGTCCACGTTTTTTGTTCATGATTGTTCAAATACTGTTCAAATACTTTACTACTTTATTAAATTTTCACTCGAGTTAGGTTCATTTCTCGAGCTTCAAAGTTTGCAATATTTGCCAAAGTTTACGCAAATTTATTCTGAAAGTCGTGATAGGTCCTACTGACAAACTACGGCGATGTATGATCTTCACGACGACGACGCGACGTGACGGCGACATGCGCATAATCTTACAATTATGAATATTAAAACTATAATTCTTTTCCCCCGAAACTCTGATTTCCCACTAAGTCCTCAATAATTCAAAAATTCTGAAGTGTTTATTGTATGGTTTATTATAAAAACTCCAAATTTATAGTAAGTAACAAGTAAATGTGACTTAAGATTCATTGGAATTACAGTGGAACGCCCAAATATCGGGTCTTGCAGGGAAACTTAGCTCTGCGGCTTATGCTATTAGTAAAGTCAGACAGCTCACGGATGTAGAAACTGCCAGTTTGGTTTATTTTAGCTATTTTCACAGTGTCATGTCGTATGGAATTTTACTGTGGGGCAAGGCAGCTGATATAGAGATCATTTTTATACTCCAAAAGCGAGCTATACGTGCGATTTATAAACTGAATGCACGAGTTTCTCTTAGAGAAAGATTTAAAGAAATAGGCATTTTAACAGTTGCATCACAATATATATATATGCGAATATTATGTTCGTTAAACAGAATATACATTTATACAGTGTGAACAGTGACATACATGCAATAAAAACTAGAAATAAGCATAAATTGGTTGGGACGTATTATCGTTTACAGAAGGTTCATGACTCCTTTGCAGGATTTGGTGTGCGTTTTTATAACAAAATTCCTCTAAACATTATGAACTTCCTTCCTTTGAATAAATTCAAAGTGGCTGTTAAGACACACCTCCTAAAAAAGGCATATTATACTATTAAAGATTATCTAAACGATACAGAGAAATGGCAATGAGTTGCTTGCTCATCACTCGAGCTACATAGGGGCTACTTCTGTTTGAAATGTTGTTTTATTGCTGAAACTCACTTATTATTGTTAAATTATTATTATTATGATATTGTAAGGTATGGGTACTTTGAGATTATGTGGCACCTTTAACTAGTATTGACTTTTTTTTTGTGAATAACAGATTCAAAATTTGTAAGTTCACTTGGTCCACACATGGTCACGTACTGCCCTTGCCCTCTTTTTATTGTTGTAACAGAATCATTGTATTTACTGGCGAATAAAAAGAGTGGCCGTGAGTTTTTCTTGCCAGGTTCTTTCCTCACAGGCTCTACCTATTGCCTTGCGAATCTGGCGGTAAATGTAAATGTAGAAGCATTTTCTTTTTTTGACGTTCATATGTGTTACTTTGTGACCTACATGAATAAAGATATTTTGATTTTGATTTTGATTTTGATTGGAATATCCAAAATCTTTGAGAAACAGAAACTAGCTTTTGTTGATTCCATTACCGAAGTCTAACTGAATGATAAATATGTAAATTGGAAGTCTTTGGTAAGGAACGTCAATTTTGCCATGGGAATGATGAGAGAGGACGAAGTTAGACTTCGTAGAGTTTATTAGTTTACAGTTTGGAATTGAAAAGCGTGACTATTTTTCAGTAACAGCTTTACTATCCCGCAGTCAATACTTACGTAATCTGTGCTTATAAAGTGGGTATACCATGGAAGGTCACTCTAACGTATAAACAGCTGGTTTTACTAGTTCATTTAATGGATAAATGAAAAAAAAACAAAAAACAAATTAACAGTTTGTTTTGTTGTGTAACAAGTAAATTACTTTTTTTTATTATAGATGTTTACACACTATAATAAAATTTACTTTATTAAAAACTCTTTCAAACGGCCAAATAGGCTGTAAGTAGGAAGCAGTTCTTAATTTGTAAATTTTATTGTAAATTTTTATTGGTTATCTAACTTTTATAAATATGTAATATCTTTGATATTTAATCATAACGTACATTCCTTTAACATTTCATACAAGTTTATCTCTATTTACAAAAGTACTACGAACGTTATTTTAAATTTTAAACACATTTATATCAATTAAGTGTAAATACAAGGGTAAAATTATGAAGCCTGAATTTATGTAATGTCCAAGTTTTATTGTCGGATATAAGCGAGGTTAACTGAAACAAAAGATATACCTACCTACCGGGATTTTATAAAGGGGTTAATTGTGCGCTGTTATAGCTACAATCAGCATTAATTACTTTATCATTATTTATTTATACTATTCACTATATATTTATTTATGTGGTTGACGATATCGTCCACTTTACCGTGACTACACAAGGAGTCACTGTGATTTCACCGTGATTAATCGCACCATATGAGCATATCTCGCTCCATTTAGTATAGTCTACTAATATTTTACATATTTAGACTGCAACATAGAAACCTGTGGGGGGAGGATTGCTGTTGTGTTACCAGGATATAGCCCCCAGATCTACTCATAGAACCTAGACATGTAGGGGAACATAAAAACATGTCCAACTGTCACCGGTAATATCAAAGTTTTTGGGAAGTGGGATGGGAATTGGATTTTTTTTATGGGAAGAGATGGAGTTTTATTAATTGCGGAAGGTTCAAGGGGGGTCCGAAAAAGAAGTTAAAATTGACCTGAGATGCTTACTTTCCGAGATATCAGGTACTGGGAATCTTGGGTATTTTTGTGGGGTGGGAATTCTCAGGTTTTTTTTTGCAGGCTAATAGAATAAGTCTCGGTCGGGGTGCAAGGGAACAAAAATTTGCTCAGAATTGAGCTGGGAAGCTCCGTTACCGGGATATAGGGGCTTCAAGTTTTGTGGAAAGTGGGGATGAGAATTGGGAAGAAAAATTTTGTGGGAAGATGGGGTTCAAATATTATTATTTACTATGGGGCCGGAAAAATGATGGCGAAATTGACCTGGGATGCTTAGTTTTCAAGATATGGGGTACTGGGAATCTTGGGTAATTTTGCGGGATGAGAATTCCCGGGATTTTTTTTGCAGGCGAATGGAACTTGTGATGGTAGGGCGGGCAGGGGTAACAAAAATTTGCCCAGAATTTAGGTGGGAAGCTCGGTTCCCGAGATATATTATAGGGGCTGGGAAGTTGGTAATGTCGGGAGTAACTAAATTCAACTTAACCTAATGATGATTATACTCTGCAGTCATTCGGTTTGGTGCCTTTCTGGCGCCATCCTGGCGCGTTGCTTGTTTTTTTTTTTTTTTTTTTAATTATTTAATTTACAAAGTTACAATAAATTTTTAACATACCTCTAATATACCAAACTTTGACGTTTGATGGCGAGACACGATGTGAGTTTAGCAGACTACCAATATTTTGACCAATTACAGTTGCAACGACGCGTTCATTAACGCGACTGATGCCCCTGACCTGATGAGGTGGTTACTGTAGTACCCATCTGCATAATGACAATTTAAAATTTTCTTAAATTGCTTAACAACACATATTATTTACGAGGAGAAACATATTTCTGCAGAAATTAAAGGTCTATTAAGAAAAACATGCAAATTAATTGTTTCATTTCAAATTTTGCGCTAAAACGCGACCAAATGTATAATATTGTAAATATATAATATGTATTTACAAAAAAAAAATAAGTATCGCGCTCAAAGTCACGCGCGGCGAGTACGCAAACATTTGGCTTGGCACCGATTTAAAACATACATACATACATACGTGACGATATCGTTATCGTGCAATGTGAAAACGCCCAATTTGCCGCGGATGCCTCCGTTGCGCATTGAAACCGCTCTAGTGATAAGATAGTTGATTGTAGGAGTACTAATTGTGCATTTACAGAGATTACAATTTTATAACTGGTATTTAACTATGAATAACAAGTTATGTGTCGGTTCTGAGCAAATATGACATGAAAAGTTGCGCGTAGGTGTCTCTGAATAGGTATTTGATTTTTAAGTAGTTCACATTATTGTTCTCAGAATTTTATAAAGGTAAAGACTGAATGGTTTCTTTAATATTTTATTCACATGAAAGCTAAGCTTTTTTATGTTAGGAATCAATGACGAACACAAAAGAATAGGGTATACAAATATAGGTTTACCATAATGCGAAGTGTCGGGCGACAAACTCATATTTTTATTTGAAGTTAATAAGAAATCCTATTTTTTTTATATATTTTTTTTTTATATTTTGTTCGCCAAATTGAAGCCGCCCGCCTGGTGGTAAGTCGTGACGACGTCTAGCGATTGTGGGCCACTCTCACAGCACATAATACTATAGAGAGTGGCCCTCAACTTGACGACCTACTGATGTGCCTCTTCACGCTCCGCTTAAAGAACCCAGGATTATATGTGGGAGGAAACACGTGCACAGGCAGGGCGTTCCAGGCCACTATCGTTCGGCAGAAAAACGAACGTTAAAAACGCTCGGTTCTCGCGAACATGCTATCCACTGTGTGGGAGTGGCATCTCTGCCCGGCACGCGTTGTTCGGGATCGGAAGGAAGAGGGTGGGATCAGATTGAAGAGCTCTTCAGAACACTCGCCGTGGTAAATACTGTAGAATGCGGCCAAGGAAACTATTGTTCGGCGCTGAGCTAGCGGCTCAAGGCTTCCCGTTACCTCCGGACAATCTATAATACGGATAGCCCGTCGCTGCATAGCGTCGAGAGCGTCCAGCAGATACTTCGCGGAGCCGTCCCAGAGGTGAGAGCAGTATTCCGCGAAGCTAGCCCTATACATCTTTCGATTTAGTTTTTATTATTGAGCTCTCGACGAACGTCTATGCCAAGGATGTCAAGGTTGTCCTTCATTGGTA